>CM050323.1:37432819-37456607 GCA_027475135.1 Bactrocera correcta
TTATAATATATTATAAAGGGTGATTTTTTAAGAGCTTGATAACTTTTAAAAAAAAAAAAACGCATAAAATTTGCAAAATCTCATCGGTTCTTTATTTGAAACGTTAGATTGGTTCATGACATTTACTTTTTGAAGATAATTTCATTTAAATGTTGACCGCGGCTGCGTCTTAGGTGGTCCATTCGGAAAGTCCAATTTTGGGCAACTTTTTCGAGCATTTCGGCCGGAATAGCCCGAATTTCTTCGGAAATGTTGTCTTCCAAAGCTGGAATAGTTGCTGGCTTATTTCTGTAGACTTTAGACTTGACGTAGCCCCACAAAAAATAGTCTAAAGGCGTTAAATCGCATGATCTTGGTGGCCAACTTACGGGTCCATTTCTTGAGATGAATTGTTGTCCGAAGTTTTCCCTCAAAATGGCCATAGAATCGCGAGCTGTGTGGCATGTAGCGCCATCTTGTTGAAACCACATGTCAACCAAGTTCAGTTCTTCCATTTTTGGCAACAAAAAGTTTGTTAGCATCGAACGATAGCGATCGCCATTCACCGTAACGTTGCGTCCAACAGCATCTTTGAAAAAATACGGTCCAATGATTCCACCAGCGTACAAACCACACCAAACAGTGCATTTTTCGGGATGCATGGGCAGTTCTTGAACGGCTTCTGGTTGCTCTTCACCCCAAATGCGGCAATTTTGCTTATTTACGTAGCCATTCAACCAGAAATGAGCCTCATCGCTCATCGGACACGGACGCGAAACACATTTCGAACCGAACACTGATTTTGGTAATAAAATTCAATGATTTGCAAGCGTTGCTCGTTAGTAAGTCTATTCATGATGAAATGTCAAAGCATACTGAGCATCTTTCTCTTTGACACCATGTCTGACATCCCACGTGATCTGTCAAATACTACTGCATGAAAATCCTAACCTCAAAAAAATCACCCGTTATATGTATGTATGTACAAATGAACATATAACAAATTTATGCATATGTAAATAATTTTATTGATACTATTTCAATATATATTCCAATAAAAAAAATTTAATAGAGTTTCCACTTTTGCACCCAATTATTTACATACATACATACATACTATGTATGCATATGTATATAAAATGTTGAAAATACATAAATTTAATGCATTTAATTTAATTTAATTGAAATACGTTTAAAATATTAAAAAATGGATTCCAACAGTAGGCAGAAAGTTTTTTTAACTTTAAATTTGGAACAGAGTTACCACCTGCTAAAAATATAAAATGTTAAAAATACATAATTACGTATACATATTTACAAATAATTTTTTTTTTAATTTTGAATTTTTGAAGAATATTATATTTTAGGAACAGAGTTGCCATATAATTCAAAATGATAGAAATAAACAAATGATTTCACTTGTAATAAATATTTTATGGGTTGCAACATAATAGAAAAATCACTTTTTGGGATATTGTGGAAACAGAGTTGCCACCTATTTGAAAAATTCAAAATGATAAAAATTAGCAAATAATTTCATAAATAAAAAATGGGTTCTAAAATAATACAAAAAGCAGAGTTGCCACCTTATTAAAAATATTTTTTTTTTTATTATTTTAGACGTTTTTTTTGCGTTCATATATCTTTAAATAACTGGTGCAATGAAATTATGGAATTTATTGTTTTTTAACATACGTTCAAAATGTTCGACTGATAGTTTACCCTAAACTCTTTTCAATAATGAGTAACACAGAAACTATTTCAATGCACTTTTAAAATGAATTTAGTAGAAAATCTTTTTATAAATTTCATCATGACTAAATAAAATACATACATATGTACATATATCACGCACTTTTATCTCCAAAATATTTCCAAAAATTCTTATAATTTCACAAATTTATAGCCGAAGGAATTTTATATAATTTGTTTTATAAAATTTGTTTTGAAAGTGTTGCCATTAATGCGAATATAATAATTTATCAAAAATCTAATTTCTTTGCAAAGTTATATTTCAGTAGTGCCATACATACAAGTATTTGTCCTGTAATGGTTTTTAACGTCGGTGTGGGTTGCTTAGCTTCGAAATTATATTAAAGTCAACGTTATTATTACGCAATATGTTGCCACCTCTCCCCAATTATAAAATTTTGCATTTAATTTTTTAGAAGTATTTTTAGTATATTAATATTCTTTGATCTGTGGAAAAGTTAAAATCTTAAATGGCAAAACTTGCAGCTGTCGGCATTTAATTATTTGATTAAAATGTTGTTTATTATGAGAGTTACCCTTTCTACTTCGGTATTACAGAACAAAAACAAATTTCAATAATTGAAATTCGAATTTCGAAGCACTTTTGCCACTCAGACTAACATACGTTCTAAATGCATTAACCGCCTCTTCAGGTGTCGAAAAACGTTAACGTTTAGTTTATTTTTTACGAACGTGAATAAAAGGAAGTCACTCAGTGCAAAGTGAAGACTGCACTGAACAGTAGCTGCCTCAACCTGACGATAGGTCACATGACGATTTTGCAATCTCAGTTTCTGTGCGCAAAACTTCAATAGTTTGCGGAACAACAACTGATTTTAGACCACCTTTAGAAAATTTGTCTGGGAGTGAGTATGGTGAATTATATTGTATTCGTAGAATTCACCATACTGTCGATAAACAGTTTTTCTCAATGGATCTTCATCGCCAAAACTGAATTAAGTTCATCAATGCACTGTTGCTCAGTTAATCTATGTCGTAAGTTGTAAAAAATAATCTTCCGAAAATATTCGTGGTTTAATTCTATTTATTTGCCAAGATGAATATTTTAAGTTACTGTAGACACACGAATTGATGAAATCTACGTCAAAAGTCGTAAAAATAATCTTCCGAAAATGTTTGCGATTTAATTACATTTTTTTGTCTAGATGTATATTTTAAGTTACTGTAGATAAATGAATTGCTTGTTAATTCACGTCGAGAGTTTAAAAAAAAAAAGCGAAAATATTTGGGATTTCGTTCCAGTTTTTTGCCGATATTAATATTTTAAGTTACTGTAGACAACACGAATTGCTTATTAATCCACGTCAAAAATTTAAAAAAATAATCTCCCGAAAATGTTCGCCTTTTAATGAAACATTTTGGTCGAAATGAATATTTTAAATTACTGTAGACAACATAAATTGTTTATTAATCCACGTGAAATGTTGTATAAAGTAGTTTCCCGTAAGTGTTTTCGATTTAAATTCACTTTTTGATCGAGATGAAAATTTTAAGTTACTGTAAGCTATTAAATACCATTGTTTGGCCGAGCTGAATATTTTAAGTTATTTTAAACAACAGAAAACGAATGTCAAAAGGTTCTGAGTATGTATAACATCTATCTTAACAATAAAGTTGTGAGTTGCCAGATTGCAATATATACCACTCTCTTTTTTGTACACACCGACATACTGTAACAATACTTTTTTCTATATACTCTACATTTTTCAACATTTTTAATGAATTCTCGAAATAACTAGAGTACACAATAGCAATATCATAGCGTTAATAGCTGAAATATTTCCATTCTAATTACGTTTATATGGAAAAACTCATCAAAAGAAGCCATTAAATTATTTATTCTTTATATTTATTTAACAGTTTTATCGTTTTCTTTAATCAAATCATTCGCATACATAATAAAGAGGCGTATAAACGAATTTTATAAATGCTAATATTAACTAATGTAAACAAACCCGACCTCGTTTACCACAGCAGATATTTAATAAAATATTAATGAATTTACAGGCGTCAATCCAAGTAAATATTTCTGTAGCTGCTATATAAACAAAAATGCTTGTATATATGAAAATCAAGGCGTAATTACATAAAAAGTACACAGAAATAAGAAAATGAATGAATTTCATAAAAAATTTCCATGGTCAATTCATAGAAAAAGTGGGCGTGACTGCAATGCCACAACTTTTGTATTTTCCTCTATTTATATTTTCTATTTATTTTTTCTTTTTTTTTCACTTTTATAGCCGTTATTTATTTCTACGCATTTCAATAACAACAACCCGCGCCATTTGAGCCACACGGTCACGCTCATGCCCCTATTGATTCATGGTTTTGCTTGCCCCCATTCATTATTCGGAAAAGCTTTGTAAGGCAAAGCGTCATTTACTTATGCACAGATTCACACACACACACACACATACCCACCCGCCGCTTAATACCCTCGCAAATCAACAAATCAATCAAATACATGCAAAAGGGCAAAAAATGTTTAGGTTTTTGCGTCTTTGGCAATTTCGTCTTTGGGAAGTTTCAAGCGCGTCTGATAGATATTTATTGCTTTACGCTTTACTTTTCCTGTGATTTTGCACGCTTTGAGTGTTTCTATTTTACACTAGACATCGCCACATGCATATATGTGTTTACAAAAAGCATTGCTCTTGTGGAAACCTTGACCATTAGTTTTACATTTCCATTTCCATAACATTTACTCGTCGTGTTTATGCGAAAATGGCATTTGTTTTGATCACGTATACGCATTGGCGTACAAATAGCCTTATACAGTGCCTTCGCTATTCGAGCAGCTCATTTAAAGCGTTTAATTTTGCTTGCACGTCGAGCGTTAAATTCATTTATTGGCGAAATTTGTTTTTCTTGTTTTTGTTTTCCCTTTTAATTTCACCCATTACTCACCAACTTCAGCCAATTATTTATGCTAATCCACTGCCGATTAAGGGTTGAGCTTTAAATAGCCTAAAATTCTAAAATCTGCATTGAGTGCGAAGTAATTAAGACGAAATCTTGGCGCATAAATTTTTAGCTGTGCGTTTGTGGTGTTATTGGTGATGGGATTGGTGTAGATAAATATTATTGTTTTCTTAATTGGTTGTTCGTGAGTTGAGCGGAAGATACGCGTATTTTATGGCTTTTGTGCAGCCATTTCTGAGCAATCTCATACTACTACACAGACATACAAAAACACTTGAATTCGATGCAGTACAGATTATTTAGTAATTCAAAGGAGTTCTCAGTTCAGGTTGACTAACAGAAGAGAACAAAAAACTGAGTACCTCTAAAGAATTATGAAGGCTGGTGGGAAACTGTAACGGAGAGACTGTCACATCTGAATATTTGGACATAGCATGAGTTCTGTTTCACCATGAAACCTAAATTAAAAACTGACAATCAAAGAAGACCCTGCACATACATATTTAGTTTTAAATCTGCGTAAAGTAGCCTCTGTGTCAGCAATGTCGCTTAAAGAGTTCGAACTTTGGATTGCCAAACTCTTTGGATATTGAACCATCTTCGATAGTATGTTCCCTTTAGGGAAAAAATTATAAACTTTGGCACCCTTTACCTAGACCTCTACAGAAACGTTCCTGTTTTATGTGCCCTAGAAGCAAGTAGAGAAATTATAAGTGATAAAGAAAAAACGCATTATTTTCTAAGCAGAGGGATCTACATATATTTATGTTCTCTCTCTGTTATGAAAATTTGACAGCACGCTGGGTCAATAATTAAAAAAATCATAAAAATACTGTTTAACAACCAAGCAGGGCAACTAGCCTTAGTTCTAGAACCATGAGACAGTGTAAAACGAAGCTCAATTTTTACCGAGGCTACTGCAGTCGCACTCATTTCAGTAGGAATATAGAAAAGCATGAGTGAGCGGACAAATTGGAGAGGAGAGAAGGACAATCGAGACATCGACAATCAACTTGTACTTGTCTGAGGTACTCGGGTGCATAATAACCCATACAGAGTGGGCTTCAAAAACATTTCTTGGGTTACATGAGTATATTTTAAATAATTTCGAATTCCATTAATATACACGGGTTCACAAAGCAAGCGTTGGATGGTTCATTTCACTAAACCTGGTACATTGCATGTTTTTGAAGTCGCTGAGCTTAAATCCAAAGTCCATTTTATCCCTATCACGACAAATTGTTTTCTGAACCCAAACCAACACCATTACTGTCTTCGGTATACTACTGTGGGCAAAAAAAGTAAGAATTTTTAATTTAAAATTCGCACGAAAACCCGTTCGTCGAAATATATATTTTTTAGGTTGGTATGACTCTCAGTGATATCGTTGCCAAATGTCACATGCAAAGGGAGTCGAGAATGCGTTGACAACGATTCACGACCAAGACGATCATCAACATCAACTGATGATCAACATGTCAATAAAATAAATGAATTGGGGGTTGAGAATCGACGATAAACAATCAGTAATATTATTGGCATCGTTGGAATATCGAAAGGGTCAGTGAGAAGCGTTTTTAAAAATCATTTGGGCTGTCTTTCTCATTTGGCTTATAGAACACGGGAATATAATAGCACATATTTCGATGAATCTACAATCAATAAATCAAGAACAATTCTTGGGGTCAGCAAAAGTTAGATGTAAAGCATATAAAAATAAAATAGTGCTAATATGCATTACTTGAGGCCTCACTATTGCTGTGAAATCAAGCAACCAATTTCCCTCTTTTCCGTGCTGCATTACTTATTATTTGTAGACTGAAAAAGAAAGAGGCCGAAATGCGTGAGTACGAAGAGCTTGATAAGCTGGCCTACAGGGGTAATGCTCGAAAATTCTACGAAAAGATGCGGCGGCTTACAGAAGGTTTCAAGACCGGAGCATACTCTTGTAGAACCCCCCAAGGTGATCTGGCCACCGATGCCCAGAGCATACTTAAATTATGGATGAAACACTTCTCCAGCCTGCTGAATGGCATTGATCGCACAACACCAGGAGAAAGCGAACCCGATACACCAATCGATGATGATGGAGCAGACGTTCCATTGCCCGACCATGAAGAAGTTTGAATAACAATTGCCCGCCTGAAAAACAACAAAGCGGCAGGGTCCGATGGATTGCCGGCCGAGCTATTCAAACACGGCGGCGAGGAGCCGCCGCATGCATCAGCTTCTTTGCAAAATATGGTCGGACAAAAGTATGCCTAACGATTGGAATTTAAGTGTGCTATGCCCAATCCATAAAAAAGAAGACCCCACAATCTGTGCCAACTACCGAAGGATTAGCCTCCTCAACATCGCATATAAGATTCTGTCGAGCGTATTGTGTGAAAGATTAAAGCCCACCGTTAACAAACTGATTGGACCTTATCAGTGTGGCTTTAGACCTTGTATATCAACAACCGACCAGATATTCATGATGCGCCAAATCTTGGAAAAGACCCGTGAAAGGAGAATCGACACACACCACCTCTTCGTCGATTTCAAAGCTGCTTTCGACAGCACGAAAAGGAGCTGCCTTTATGCCGCGATGTCTGAATTTGGTATCCCCTAAAACTAATACGGTTGTGTAAACTGACGCTGAGCAACACGAAAAGCTCCGTCAGAATCGGGAAGGACCTCTCCGAGCCGTTCGATACCAAACGAGGTTTCAGACAAGGCGATTCCCTATCGTGCGACTTTTTCAACCTGCTTCTAGAGAAAATAGTTCGAGCTGCAGAACTCAACAGAGAAGATACCATCTTCTATAAGAGTGTACAACTGCTGGCGTATGCCGATGATATTGATATCTGAAAGATTTATGGTCCTTTGCGCGTTGGCCACGGCGAATATCGCATTCGATGGAACGATGAGCTGTACGAGATATTCGACGACATTGACATAGTTCAGCGAATTAAAAGACAGCGGCTACGCTGGCTAGGTCATGTTGTCCGGATGGATGAAAACACTCCAGCTCTGAAAGTATTCGACGCAGTACCCGCCGCGGGAAGCAGAGGAAGAGGAAGACCTCCACTCCGTTGGAAGGACCAAGTGGAGAAGGACCTGGTCTCGCTTGGAATATCCAATTGGCGCTAAGTGGCGAAGAGAAGAAACGACTGGCGCGCTGTTGTTGACTCGGGTATAATCGCGTAAGCGGTGTCTACGCCAGTAAAGAAGAAGAATAATAATTCTTCTTTAATAATTATATTTCGGCATAAATCTATCTAGTCTAGTAAACCAATTGGGTTCAATATTTGGCTATTTATTTCGAATTAGTATATAAAAAACTTGAGTAATTTTTTGCAGTTCATTTTTGAATAACTTTTTACGATAAGAAGTTCAAAAAAATATACTTCTTCTTGTAAAGCGTAGAGGTTTGTACACATGTTATAATAAAGTACATAAATATATATAATAACAACATCTTTTCAGTCAATTTCTGCCACTTGTCAGCATGATGCGCAATTTTCAGTCCCACACTCAACAGAAATCAAGCAAGAATCTCTCTCTATCTTCTGCATTACAAGTGATTACTGTACGCCGTCGAGGCATAAAACTTGTGCAGTCTTAAGCTTTCCGTGGGTCTTGCATTAAATTACTTGACCTATCAAAAGTGGTGACACAAATTGTGATGTGTCAGCAAGAGCAGCCATTAAAAGTTTACAAAGTGAAATTTTATGACTTGCTTAAGCCTTTAAGAGTCCAAATAGCGAGTAAATCACATGCCGCCTGCCACACGCTGAGCACATGAGGCCCTCAAACGAAGCACAAGTACGCCGCGCTTGTATAAATGTGTGTATGTATGTATGTACTCGTATATATGCATGTGTGCGGGTGTATGTTTGCATAAATGTTGATGAGGGCACCGCAAAGATCAACACTAACACCCACACCACCGCAGAGCAGTCACCACTTACAGTCATTTAATTATGTTGTATGTCGGCGATGACAAGCGACCCAGTTAAGTGCGCGCCATTAATGCCAACAAAATAGCGGTTTCGAAAAGCAGCGACAAGAAAAACGGCATAATACGGCAATGTAAATATGCGGGTGCGTATGCGTGTTGGATGAGAGGAGAAAAACGCTAACAACGATAACAGCGTGTAATGTAATAGTCGGTGATCAAACATTCATAAAAAAGGGCTTTAAATTGTGTTTACAAAAAAAAAAAAAAAAGGATGAAAAATGAATGAAAAAGAGTAAAAAGTAAATGAAAATTTCTCTTTGTTTGTTGTGCTGTTATAGGACCACCATGGAGAAGCGATTTTGGTTTTTAACTCTCTCTTTGACACTCTATAAAATGTTATAAAAGAGCTGAATGAAGCTTTGGCCGGTCTTTGATATCTCTTGGCCTGTAATCTCTTGTTTTAATTAAGTATTAAATCTGTGAGCTTAATCTACATTTTTTGCTTCCAAATTGTCAATGATACCGTGATGAGCATCCCGAAGAGCACATGAGTGAGGTCTTATAACGTACCTTTAGTATTAGAACTATAATATTGGCAAAGTTCCTTTATATTTTCAAAATAACGTTAAATTCATTACCTTCTCACTATTCCAAGGTCACTAAAATCAGTCCTCTCATCAGAATCTCAGAACTGCAAGTGATAATATACATACATGGGATCTGGATCCTTGCGGTTTAAGACTGTAATTGCTTGCGTTTGCTCGCTTAAGGTATCAAAATCCGTATCTGGATATTGGTTGGCGGTTTCAATGCTCCACCTCTGAACTAATGCTGACTCTGGACCTACCATCTGAACCTCTTCTCATAAATTTTACAGCTCGATCGCGGATTTTGATCTTCAGTTTTCGACTCTGATCTTTTATGTTGTTGTTTTAGTGGCTTATGTATTAAGCTGAACTAAATTCGAGAAATGGTCCTTGGTCGGATAAAAATCTGGGTTCGTTTCGACTACTTGTGATCTGGTTAGTTTTAGATTATAGATCATCCTTCTCTCAAGAGTGATCTCTGTTATCTACTCTCTCTCTAATCAGAAATTTTGATCTTTATTTTAAACCGAATGTTGAAGCTCTAAGTTTTTGGAATTAGTCCTTCTATATATAATTTTGGGGGTTTGAGCTTTAATCACTCTCTATTAATCATTACCTGCATCCTTCGATGTTAATCCTTTCATTTTCACTTAGAGTAAATCTGCAGTTTCTGGATCCAAATTCCTACCGCATGTTATATTTATATCAGAATAACACGGCTCTTTAAGTTTTTATCAAATATCGGCAATTCTAATCTTATCTTTCTGCTTTATGGGTTTAATTTCTACAGTGGAACCTTAACGAGTAGTATTTTAACCGAACTATGTTCCAAGAGAGTTTTAGTAATAATAAAATTATGAGACAATTCTTGTATGCAATATCTAAGTTTCGAGGTATTTCACGAAAATTATCTATTAGTTATATCAGGGTCTCCAATCTCATATCAGATCATTTCATCTTTCTAAGATCAGTTTTCTCAAGCTTATCTTGTCTGATAACTTAGCACTGATCAAGTTTATATCTCTAGTTCTAGGTTCCGTTATCTAATTTTTGATGCCTTTCTGTGCTTCTCTATCTCTCCCAAACATCTGCTCTTCTTTTTAGAGAAATATAATTTGTTCCCATCTTCAAAATGTCGCCAATTTATGATATCCTCCCTTCAAGTGCATGCGTGCGGGTGTGTACTTTGGCAATATGTCTCCATCGATAAACACGTGACAGTACATGACGTGATTGGGTGTTTACGGCGTTGCGTATAATCCCACAGAATATCTTCCGGATGAGCTCATGAAAGCAAAAGCAAAAATAAACTCGCTAGTTGCGAATATTCAACAAATGCGATTTCTTTCCACGCCTTCGTGCGGTGAATTCCACGAATACTGCGCAAAAGTGGCCACATTAATTTTATATGAGTGCATATACACGTGAGTGTGTATGTGTGTGTCGGCGCCAAAAGTGCGGATGCCAGCAGGAGAAAAAAATGGCTGAACGATAACAATGAGAGAGCGCAGAAATGACAGGGGGGCAAATGAAAGAGCGATGACAAAAAGTTAAAATTACAGTAATTCACTTACAGGAAAAAGGATATTGTTGACATGTGAGCACAATGAGGAGCGTAAAAATTGAAAGGCAACGCAAAAGTGGTTATCTTTAAAGTTTGTCGTGAAAACTTCGCATGCTTGTGTGTCAGCTACGAAAGAGGTATGTAAATATTGGTTAAAGTCTACATATGGCGAGGTTGCAAGTAGAGATTGAAGTGAGAAATCGATGTTTTGAAGAATTTTTCAGAAAAGTAACTTAATTGTCGATTTAATCACTTTAAAATATTTAATTCTGCATATTATTATTGAGTGATTGCGATATTCAAAGCCAAATAATATTAAAATAGTGAAAATAGCAAAAATTTCTTAAAAATTCTTCAGAAATTGGAAAAATCGATGATGACGATTTCCCACTGTCATCTTTATTTTTATTTGTTCTATAATAAATAATTTCTATCTCTATCTCTATCTCTATCTCTATCTCTATCTCTATCTCTATCTCTATCTCTATCTCTATCTCTATCTCTATCTCTATCTCTATCTCTATCTCTATCTCTATCTCTATCTCTATCTCTATCTCTATCTCTATCTCTATCTCTATCTCTATCTCTATCTCTATCTCTATCTCTATCTCTATCTCTATCTCTATCTCTATCTCTATCTCTATCTCTATCTCTATCTCTATCTCTCTCTCTCTCTATCTCTATCTCTATCTCTATCTTTACCTCTATCTTTACCTTTATCTTTATCTTTATCTTTATCTTTATCTTTATCTTTATCTTTATCTTTATCTTTATCTTTATCTTTATCTTTATCTTTATCTTTATCTTTATCTTTATCTTTATCTTTATCTTTATCTTTATCTTTATCTTTATCTTTATCTTTATCTTCATCTTTATCTTTATCTTTATCTTTATCTTTATCTTTATCTTTATCTTTATCTTTATCTTTATCTTTATCTTTATCTTTATCTTTATCTTTATCTTTATCTTTATCTTTATCTTTATCTTTATCTTTATCTTTATCTTTATCTTTATCTTTATCTTTATCTTTATCTTTATCTTTATCTTTATCTTTATCTTTATCTTTATCTTTATCTTTATCTTTATCTTTATCTTTATCTTTATCTTTATCTTTATCTTTATCTTTATCTTTATCTTTATCTTTATCTTTATCTTTATCTTTATCTTTATCTTTATCTTTATCTTTATCTTTATCTTTATCTTTATCTTTATCTTTATCTTTATCTTTACCTTTATCTTTATCTTTATCTTTATCTTTATCTTTATCTTTATCTTTATCTTCATCTCTCTTTCTACCTCCGTATTTTTCTCTATCCCTGTATATATTTCTATCTTTCTTCTTCACCTTCTCTGTACTTACCCCGTTTTTCTAACTCTCTCTCCTACTCTCCCTCCCTTTCTTTTGGAATAATTGGCAACCCATCATTACTTTGCTGAAGTCTTTTCAAGGCCTTCTATATGAAGTTGACGCCTTTCAGAATTGGCACAAACAAACATTTTCAAGTTCTCAGTGCCAGAAACGGCATAAAGAGGTACGTCAATCAATTGCTCAATATAACTTTTCATAGTTCCAAGCATTCTTCTCTCTATCTTCATACTCTATTTTTAGATTTGCACTGAGAATCAATGCAAAACTCAATATGCTGGTCCACAGAGAAAACCGTTCACCAATAAAATTGAAAACTATGCTTCATTCAAATCCACTTAAAAATAAAAATACCATAAATAATAAAAGTGTAAAACTTTACTTTCGGCATTCTCATTTATCTGAAAGTCGAGAAGACGCCACTGACTGTCAGCGTCATTGATACGATAGTCCGACAGCGCCCGACAGTCAGACAATGCGAGTGCACTCAATATGGCTAAAAATGGAAAAAGTGATAAGCAATGCCAGGCAAAGTGCTTGAGTGCATGAGGGAGGAATTAAAAATTTGCAATGGGAAAATAGTTATCCTTGATTTGCTTAATTGACAAGTGAACTGAATTGAAGTGAAAAGCCATCAGCAAATCAGTTGAAGCGAGCGTGAACGCAGCTATGCCAAGCGTGTGCGAATAGTTATGCAAAGCAACTTGCAAAAGCAGCGCGACGTTGCTGAGTTTGAGCGCTCGGCGGGGCGTATGAGTGATGTAACCGCCAGCAAAATGCTGTAAATTTACAACGCTGTGTTTATATGTGTATGTTGATGTATGTCTGTGTGTGTGCTTGTGCGGTACGTGGCACGGGTTTCACGGTTAATACTGGCATAAGTGTATTTACTTAGCAGTCATAAGTGAAGTGGTTAGTTGAGCAGAAAATATGTTCGCCGCTCTCTGCACTCGCTTGAGCGCGCTAAGTTACTGGCTTCCACATATGCACAGACCGCTGTTGACTGGCAATGTGCTCAGTCCTTGCTCATTGTTTGCATACGCTGTGTGTGTATGTGTATGTGTGTGTGCGCGTGGTTAATTGAGTTATGCTTGCCATTTTAATTCGATTGCGGATTAAGTGGCTTTCTTTGTGTGCATTAAATTCAATTAAGTCTTTACAATTTTCGCTGTGGCTGTGCTCTTGCGACGGAGAATGAATGGAAAATGAGCTGAAAAGCTATGGGTGTTGAAGTAACGGATTTTAAAATTTCGGATTTTATCGATGTTGAGTATTTTTAATTTATCTATAATATTTAATTGGTATGTTTTAGTTAATTTATCGATTGATTATCGATTAAAAATTTAATTAATATTGATTCCTTTCAATTTATTTACCATTACTTATCCATTGTGTTTACTTATCGATTAAAATGGACTTAAAATTTTATCGGTATTGAATATTTTTAATTTGGTTGTCGCTCTTTGATAATAAAAATTGTGTTATTATAAATACTGATTATTGTTAATAGATTTTTATATCGTTTACTTCCGGTCGATTTTTATACATATATTGAGCAGATTTTTTGGCATTACTCTTAATCGGTTTATCGATATTTGTTGTGTATCGACATAGAGTACTTTAAATGTCCTTATCGATTAATCGATATTCGAAATTTATCGATACCGTGTACTTCTAATTTATTTACCAGTTACTTGAAATCGATTAAACGATATAAAACTTTATCGTTATTGAATTTTTTTAATTTACTTATAACTCTTGTATAATACGAAAGCTTTTATTATCGATAGTGCTTATTGTTAATCGATTTTTATAGCGTCTACTTCTGGTCTCCTAATCGGTGTATCGATGTCAAATATTTGTCGTGTATCGAAATAGAGTACTGTAAATGAACTTATCGATTTATCGATATTCGAAATTCTAAATTTATCGATGCCATGTACTTTTAATTTTTTTTATAACTATTTACCAATTACTTACAATCGATTATGGGATGTTAAAATTTAAATTTAATAGATATTGATTACTTAATGGCGCATATTATTTTGAAACCGACTACCTCAGATCGATTTATATAGTATATTTATTGAAAATTCTTTGGGTGAGCATTTTTAAACGATTTATCGAATCGATCCATTATTGGAAAAACACTTCGTTTCGAAATGAGATTATTGTTATTGGTCAATTTATCGATATTTTTTAAATTATAAAACTTTTATTATCGATAATTAAAATTTTTATTATCGACAAAGCGGTTAGCTTTATGAAAACTTAGAATGCTTCTCGGTTTCTTTATTTTTACTATTTCTGGGTACCTTTAATCAATTATTCTTTGTTTGAGGTCAATTTTTTTGTCGAAATTATCGATATTAAAGTCATTCGAAAGCTTCTTATTATCGCTATATTCCTTTATTAGATTTATCGAAATTTTTAAGGAAGTTTAGTGCTGTATTCATGAGTAAATTTATTAAATTTCTGCCTTACAGTATGAGCTATGTACGATCGATATGTTATGCATTAAATCGAGTTATCGATATTGAGAAGCTATTATTACCAATATTAAAACTTTCATCAATTAATCGATATAGTATATAATCGACTTATCGATATCATATTGAATTGAATTATTGATTACGATTATTTTATATGAAAATTAGTACATTATACGCTTTCAATTGAGTTGTCGAAGTTGGGAAGTTATTATTATCTATATTAAATTTTCATCGATTTATCGATATCATAGTTAGTCGATTTATGAATATAATTTTTTTTATTTAAGATAATGCTTATTTAAATTGAAAATGAGTACTTTCGTGATGACTTTTATCGATTTATCGATATCTTATTTATCGATACTATATTCAATCGATTTATAGATATTATAATATTTTTTATTTTAAGTTAATGCTTATTTCAGTTTAAAATGAGTTCCTTCATGAAGACTTCCATCGATTTATCGATATTATATTTAATCGATTTATCGATATTGCAATATACTAAATTAGTTTTTTTTTTATACAATATTTTGAATAAATTGACTACTTTTGAAAGAAATTGAGTACACTCAAGCTCTAATCCAAGCGTGAAAATCCTTTTGCAATGATTTCTTCTCAGAATCAAAAGCATCCCACTTTATATAGACATTCACTATGCTTATGCAACGCCATCATAGTCAACAGGTGAAAATGCTAAAAGGAAGCATAAAATATTTATGCATCTTTATCTCTCTTCAATTATGAGCAACTAAGTGCAAAGTTTTCCGAGAATTTTATGCAAAAATATATTAGAATTTATATCCTCTCCACCCCGCCCACTATTTTGTCCGCATGTTGGCATGTGTCTATCAATCGCTTGCGCTATTTGCCATAATCTGCCTTTTATGTTTTCACAATTTTAATGCATTGAAATGCCTCGCAAGCTGCTTTATTTCCTATAATCGCGCAAGAACACACTCAAATACAAACAAATATACACATATGTACATATAAACATATGCATTGATATGGCTCAGCAGCAGCCTTTCGCTGGCGCGAGTTTATAATGCTTCTGCAGCACTTTGCATTTACCTCCTCCCTCTTTATCCAAGCAAAAATGCGCGCATTGCAAATGCACTTCTATCTCATTTGCAATTTAGATCGCTCGCGCGTCTATAACGGTAAATGGGAATCGTTGCCGCCTTTTGTTTACATCGCAATGCGTTAATGTCAAGAGCGTGAAGGCTATTTTGGCTGCACGAGTTTTGTTGGCATTCGCTTGGGGAAATAATAAAAATTGGCATCTAAATTTAATGTGAAAAGGTCAATCAAGGTCATTGGAGGCATTTCTGTGTATTACCATATACTTATACAAGATACAAGATTCTGGAAAGGGAAAAAATAGTCGCACTATTACTGTACACTCTGAGCTGTTGGAAATACACTGGCGGTAATAACTAAACTTTCCAAGGAATCTACGGCGATGGCCTCAACGCGCTCAGTTGGAGGTTTGGCTCCATCCAGCCAAGGTATGTCATCTCTTCTTTGGCGAAAATGCACTTAATGCGATTCGTAGTGAGTTTGTTGGTGCGTAGTATGGTGAAAATCTGCTCAAGGTGCTGGAGAAGCTTCTCATGCATTAAAAAAGCCACTATGAGGACATCTATGAAACAGTCAACGAAGTCCAAGCCTCTCGAAATGTTGTCCATGTGTCGCTGAAAGGTCTGCGTTGCATTGCACAGTCCAGGAGGCATTCCCAGGAACTCGAATGAGCCGAAGGTGTTGTGACCGCTGTCTGCTTTATGTCTTCTGGAGCCATTGGAATATGATGATACGCGCGAGTGAGATCGATCGTAGAAAAATGTTTCTTTCCGTGGAGGCGCCGGAATAAGTCTACAGCGACAGGTACTGCATAGGGTTCAGGGACCGTTTGCGTGTTGAGTGGCCTGAATTTTCGAGTAGTTCGGCAACCCCTAGGCTCTTGGGTACCTAAGGATTGGACTGGCCCAGTTGCTGCTGCAGGGTTGGATAACGCCAAGCTCTAGGAGTAGATTGATGTCATCTTTTGCTGTTTTGAGCTTATCACCGGTTAGTCAGCGGACTCGTTCAATCACCGGAGGACCCGTGGTGACCATTTGATGGGTCACGTCAGAAGTGATATGAGCGGCTGAGTTGACACTGGGCTTGGTGATAATAATGAAAGGATTTCGAAGCTCGACATAGCTGTTATGTGTATGGATGTTGGAGATGGCTTGCTGATGGACTGTCGAAATACCATATTCCGTGGTTTTAGCAAGTTCTCTAGTTGTTGGGAGTGATGTTGGCGGGTCTCTGTTTTTTAAGACCTATCAAACGGCTATAGTGTACGATAGAATTAGTCCCAATGATCGCTTAATGAACGTCAGCGAAGATGAAGGGCTATGTGAATGTTGTAGGTAACTGATAGATGACTATACGTGTTGATGCTAATTGAATTTGCTGTGTAGAGTTTATATTCTGAGGGTTACAGTTTTTGTTTGACAAAAGCTCGTGGTAAGACGGATACCACTGAGCCAGAGTCAACGAGGAATTTTTGGCGTGAAGATCTGTCATTTAAATGCAGTTGGTACTCCCTGCTGAATATAGCATGACGACTGCTGTCGCCAACCGTCTTGACTGATGACGACAGTCTCGATAGTTTCCCGGGTTGATAACCGGCTTGTAGGTGCATTTTCCTTAATTAACTAATTAATTAACTCCTTTACTTAAATTTACAGAAATAAAAAGTAAAAATTTAATTTTTTTTCTTCTCAGTTTTGGTGCATATTTTTCCCTCAGCACTGTACATGCTGAACTCCAAGCAAATGCATGATCAAATTAATCAAAATCAAGGAAGAAGAATGGATGATAAGCCCTCTTGTAGATTGCACATAAAAAGCTCATTAATAATGTATACACACACACAAATACACAAGTTTACATATATACCATACATAGGCACAGCGCTGAGTATACACCAACCTATTTCAAGCTATTTGCAAGCGCATGTGCTTGAGGAATAACGGTAACTTATGAAATCGCGGAAATTACACGAAGGCAAGTAGTTAAGCGCTCGCCGGCAATTTAATTGATGAAGACCTGCAACACGGCAACACGACGAAGCGAGAATGTTTCTGCAGAAAGTTGATTTTGTTGTTGCTGTTGGCACTGTACCTTCCTACGAACACAGTCTACTCCATGGCTGCTACTTCTGCCACTTGCAACGCGGGGCACAGCGCATGCAATCAGGTGAACTGCATTTAACTGCTTAAATACATGCATGATTTGGCTAACGGTACATGTGTGTGTGGGTGTGCGTTCTACTGTAGAGTTTGTGTATGTGGTTGTGCAGATTTTTATATTCGGTTTTTGTTGCAATTTGCCTTTATGATTTGCGTTAATTGAATTTCTTGCGGTTTTGTTTGAAACAAAAGAAAATTATAATAAATAAAACATTGGAATTATGTATGAGGGCCATATTACGACTTGTGGTTAGTGGTTAGTGGTCAATTAAAAATTATTATTTTTTTTTTTGGTTTTGAGAACGCAAGAATATGTTAAGAAGAGCAGTAAAATTTTTGATTGGAAGTTTAATAGGCCACTTTTCTTAGGTTTTATTAGACAATTAGTAGAATAAACTTTTGTGGAAAAGGTAGTAAGAAAAATAGTATTTTAAAAGCCTTTTTGAAAGTTCACGCGTGAGTCGTGTCATGCTTTCATGTTACTTTTGTTTGGTATTCTTTAGCATTTCAACAAGGAAAAATTTATGACTGATCAACGTTTATAAATCGTTGAAACTAAGAGCAACCTGACGAATTCAAGAGCTGCCATTTTATTCAGACAAAATTACGGTTTAGTGGAATCATCGGTTCATACTTCTTAAAAAAAGTTGCCGGTTAGAACGTAACCGTTAATGGTAACATTTATCGCTAGATGATAGGCGACTATTTGATGCCTGAAATTGAAGCTCGTGATCTCGGTGACACTTGCTTTCAACAAGGCGGCACCATTTCGCGTACATCGAATCAGTCAACGGATTTATTGAGAGAACACTTCGGTGAGCCGATAATTTCACATTTTGGGCCGGTCAATTGACCACCAAAATCGTCTGATATCACACCTGATGGGATATGTAAAGCCTAAAATCTATGCGGCAATCCCGCTTCGATTCGGGCTTGGAATCAAAACATCAGGCGGGTCAATCGCCACTTACCAGTTGAAAGCTCGAACGAGTCATGGACGGATCATCTGAGATATAGCCACGGCCAACAGTTGAAAGATCTAATCTTCACATATAAATAAGAAAGAATATTCTTTGGAATGACAATAAATAGTCCCCATTAAATTTGAAGTTTCTGTGTTTTTTCTTTAAACAAATAGGGGACCTCGAAATGGGTCACCTTTTCAGAATTGGCCTGTTGATACAAAATTACATCTCGAATAGTTTTGGTTTGGGTTAATTAAAAGATAGAAACATTTTGTTCTCATTGCTCTGTCATTTTCTCTTGGTTGCTTGACTGTACTATGGTGAGTAGTATTGCTAATAGAAGCTCGTGGTATGAGTAATAGTTGTGGAAGATGGCACTGATAAGACATCCCATGGAAGCTACTAATTTTCTGAATGAACTGTTTTCATCTTGGTAATTTATCTTCTCTTATAGGCCATATACTTATATATATAGGTGTATACTTTTAATTTTTCACCATATTTTTACCTTTTTATCAGATTAAGTAGGTTATATTCAGACTACATTTTCTATGAAATATTTGTGAACCTTCATACCCAGGCTCAACTGTCTACAAAGTTGAAACTACTAACCAAACTTTTCGTATATTTTCGATTTCAGTACTTATTCAGCTCTAGAAAATTGCAGCTGAACAAAGTGCATAGAGGCCTGAAAGCAGTATCTGGGTAAACATTCCTTCTCAGCTCAATCCATCACCTACTGAATAATTTGCATGGTTTTAATATTGCCATAATATACTTTTTCTTTGAAAAAAATTCCTCTCTCTCTCTCTCTTTCAGCTTTGCTGGCTCGTCGATATCTACATAGATATATGAGAATTCCTGACCTAAATAACCATCTTAGAAATCATACCTGAACAAAGATCTTCCAGTGCTGGAGAGACAGCGAGAGTGCGTATAGTAACAGGTTGAAATTGGCCAAAGATTTTGCTCTATATACAGGGTAACTAAATATGATCGTACTTCTATACGATTTTAAGCAATTTCTGTGAATTTCTGACATATCTGAAACGTTTACGTAATTCTCCTGAATATAAAAGTTGCTGAAACGAGTCGAAGTTGCTATTTTGAGACCAAAATTAAAAGTGAATGCTTTAAATTATCTTATTATATTCTTCTGAGTCTACACATAGATCTTCAGTCACAGTTTTTTTTTATCAAAATCTTGCGCAAGAAGGTAAATTTTTTCCTAGAGAGAATGACATTGCTTCTTTATTCACTTATATGTTGAGCTCACTGAATATTCTAACCTGGTAGTATTTGAGGATTCATATCTCTGTTCAAAGATGAAGCTTATTCAACCGTTTGCATTTACTACGTAAATTTTCTTCGGATTTAATCCATTCCAATGCATTGTAGGGCAAATCTAATTCAAGATGAAATCAAAAAGTCGAATAAGCTTGGACTCAGAGTACCTTGTCTATGAATGATGAGTGGCATCTATGGTTTTGGCTTATTTCTTCAACTTTATTGCCTGACATTGCCAAATAAGATCAACCTTTTTTTTCAATTTCGCTTACGTGTATACATACTTATATTTTTAACAGATTTATGAAAATTTATAAGGAGGTTCAGCACTGTATTTCTGAATAAATTATTAGAAAGTCCATAAATTAATTGCTTAGCTGCATTTGCGCACCTTAGGCTGTGTACACAGTGAAGTGACAACTGCTAAGTGCGCAAAAAACCAAAAATTAAAGAAGTCTTTATATGAAGAGCTTCCATCGGATGTGCTTCAATTAAAGTACAAGCGCTTTTTTCACTTTCATTGAACATATAAAGCAAAGCTGCTCATTATGTAATAGACAGCCGCTCCCCAACAACTGTCACCATATTCTCCAATCTATAGCTCCTTAATCCCAACAACAACGGCAGCGCATGATTTGCTATTAATAAATCATTACTCTGACACAGAAGGTGTTTTTGCTGTAATTTGCGAAGTTTGTCATTGTAAAGTGACACATAATGACACGCGCCCGTTGCCATAGCAAAAAGCTGTGTATTACATGCACACATACACAGTGACACACATGCCGTACATGCGCGAGTGAAATGAATCGAAATTTTGCGTGAGACAGTTAACAAGTTATGTTACTTTATGGCCAAAAATGACGGCGACTAGTTTATGTGACAAAAGGAGCAACTGAAATAAAATAAAATATGTTATTTGTGTGTTTGTGTGTGTGTGTGTGTGGGTGACAGCCACAAATAATATTTCTATGACTACGTGTGACTTCCTGCGACTTCCTGTCTGTCTAGCTAGCAATTTTTGACTCTGAGGCTTTGAAGTAAATATATTTTAGGCATACAAGTTAACAAACTTATACATATTTATATATTTATTTTTACGCGGTTATTTGCGCGGAGAGTAAAAGAAAAATATAACAAAAATCGTAAAAAGTGCTCAACACCTCTTGGCATATATACATACTATACATACGGGAGTACGAAGCTTTATAAATAAAGTATTTTTCCTCAACCAAAAAATAAAGCAAAAACAAAAAGCAGTGAAGACAATACAAATTTGTGTCCTCGCTTTATGTTTTACTGCTCATTCACTGATTTAATCGCGTTGACAAGCGACTACGCCGCATAATGTACTGCCGCTCGTTATTATTATCGCAATGTTGAGGAAGCTATGCAAGCTTTGCATAATGAAGTGAATGAATTGCACGGCAAAGAGAAGTGGCAAAGGAGCGAAATATACTTAAATACATATAGATATAAGTATATATAACCTGAAATGTGAAATAACGTATCATAAAAAAATAGAAATTGAGTTTTTATCGCTGACGATTCAATACATCATCCTATATACGTATGTAATGTCGTAAAATTTCAAGCTTCCGCTCTCAAATATAACCAATTCATAAGCAATACATAACCAATAAATAACCAATACGCAAATATTTTATAACCAAACCCCAAATTTTATTTCAATATTTTAAGCTTCCGCTCCCAGATATAACCAACGTATAACCAATATGTAACCAATAAATAACCAATACATAACTATTTTATAACAAAAACTATAATTTTCTTTCAATATGTAAAATTTCAAGCTTCCGGTCTCAGATATAACCAATGCATAACTAATATCTAACCAATATATAACCACAATGTAACCAGAAGCAAATTTTCTTTCAATATGTAAAATTTCAAGCTTCCAAACATAAACAATGATAACCAATACACAACTATTTTATAACCAAACCCCAAATTTTATTTCAATATGTAAAATTTCAAGCTTCCGCTCTCAGTTACATATAACCAATGTATAACCAATATGTAACCAATAAATAACCAATACATAACCACTTTAATAACTAAAACTATAATTTTCTTTCAATATGTAAAATTTCAAGCTTCCGCTCACAAATATAACCCAAATATAACCAATCATAACCAATTTAAAACCACTTTATGACCAAAACCTAAATTTTCTTTCAATATGAGTGGTTGCATCTTATCCATTTCCATCGTCCGTAAACTTATGAAAAATGACGTTATATTATTTCGCATTTTAAGCGACGATATGCACTTATATTTTCACGAAAATCCATTTCAATTGCTGTCCTTCTACACTTTCTACGCGCTGCCTTGCGTTGGTCGGGGCGTATACGCAACCGCTTGCAGTAAATCATTGAGGCGTAATCGATGTGCAATAAAATCTTTGCGTATTCTGCTTATTTGCAATGGAAATCTCATTAAAATTTTATAATCTAAGTGATGTAATGCATGTGCTCGCCAATAAATGTGCTGCAAAGCGACTCAATATTCACCATTACATACACGTGTGCCTTCGTTTATACCTTTGTATAAGCTTAAATAAATGGTTATGGAGTTGAAAGTGCCACGTTGGCGCCATCATTCATCATTTAAGGCAAGCGAGTATGGGCAAGTCTTTTGTTTGCAATCTTAAATACCGCCTTGTTATTGCACACAAAGCAATTACGCTGCTTGCGTGCAAACTTGAGCGCTGATGCGTTTTTCATGCGCAGATGGACGTAGTTTGCAGGGCGGTGACGGTAAAATAGTTAAAAAAAAGTGAAATTTATACCTGATTAGTGATTTTGTGAAGAAGTTAAAATATATATTTTTACTTTGCTACTAAAACTATTCCAGAGTTGCTTACTGCCGAAATAATTTTCAGAAATAATAAATTTTTTGCATTTACCGTCTACGGATGTGCTTGAGGGTCATTATTCCCATTATGGGCAATTAGTTTATGAAGCTAGTTAGTTTTAGAATTTTTGTAAAGTTGGTTCTTTGCTTATCAGCAAATATTTCAAAAATGAAGTAAATATAACTGAAAAATATATTTTCTATAAGAAGCTAACTTCAGCGACATCTAGCGCCATTAAATTTTATAGACACTTGGTCCGATTTCTATAAAGCTGAGTTGCGGAATGTCTAGGAGGCTATAAATCACCTTCTATATATATGAATGCAATTATATAGGTCATACGAATAAAGTTAACTGAAAAAGTTGGGTCAAAAAGAGTTTTCACGAAATTCACGTTGAAAAAAAATCATATAATTTATAATTATTTTTAATATGGAATACTTTTCCCAGAAAAAAATCGATTGTTAATCGAAACTGATATTGAAATTACGGAATTTCAATTTGTTTAAAATTTTCGTATTACAATTGATAAAATATACAAATAATATTTGTATGTATAAAAAGAGAACATTTGTTTTGAGGGTTCAGGGCCTAATGATCTTGGTATGCCTTTTCAATTTTTTGCTAAACTTTGATTTTTAAATTTAAACTATTTTCCAGTTAAAATATGTCAGTAAATTATAATCCATATAATACGATATAATCGATAACCAAAGCATTTTTAAGCTTTGGATAGACTTTTATCAACATATTGGTATTATGTGTGAAAAAAAATTGTAATCGTTCG
>CM050323.1:37457607-37602902 GCA_027475135.1 Bactrocera correcta
TTCGCCTTTTAATAAAACCTTTTTGGTCGAAATGAATTTTTTAAATTACTGTAGACAACGTAAATTGTTTATTAATCCACGTGAAATGTTGTATAAAGTAGTTTCCCGTAAGTGTTTTCGAATTAAATTCACTTTTTGATCGAGATGAATATTTTAAGTTACTGTAAGCTATTTAATTCCATTTTTTGGCCGAGCTGAATATTTAAGTTATTGTAAACAACAGAAAACGTGTGTCAAAAGGTTTTGATTATGAAAACATTAAGAATTTCCACCTTAACAATAAAGTTGTGAGTTGCCAGATTGCAATATAGAATTGCCGAATTCCGAAGAAGAGTAACTGACGCTATCGTAATATGTTTATAGTTTCAGCATTATGTTATTGGGAAGAATTTAAAGGTTAAAACTACTCTCTTTTTTGTACACACCGACACACTGTAATAATATTTTTTTTTCTATTTTCTCTATACCTTTCAGCATTTTTAATGAATTCTAGAAATATCTACATTAAACAATAGCAATATCATAGCGTTAATAGCTGAAATATTTCCATTCTAATTACGTTTATATGGAAAAACTCATCAAAAGAAGCCATTAAATTATTTATTCTTAATATTTATTTAACAGTTTTATCGTTTTCTTTAATCAAATCATTCGCATACATAATAAAGAGGCGTATAAACGAATTTTATAAATGCTAATATTCACCAAAGTAAACAAAAGCGACCTCGTTTACCACAGCAGATATTTAATAAAATATTAATGAATTTACAGGCGTCAATCCAAGTAAATATTTCTGTAGCTGCTATATAAACAAAAATGCTTGTATATATGAAAATCAAGGCGTAATTACATAAAAAGTACACAGAAATAAGAAAATGAATGAATTTCATAATAAATTTCCGTAGTCACTTCATAGAAAAAGTGGGCGTGACTGCAATGCCACAACTTTTGTATTTTCCTCTATTTATATTTTCTATTTATTTTTCTCTTTTTTTTCATTTTTATAGCCGTTATTTATTTCTACGCATTTCAATAACAACAACCCGCGCCATTTGAGCCACACAGTCACGCTCATGCCCCTATTGATTCATGGTTTTGCTTGCCCCCATTCATTATTCGGAAAAGCTTTGTAAGGCAAAGCGCCATTTACTTATGCACAGATTCACACACACACACACACATACCCACCCGCCGCTTAATACCCTCGCAAATCAACAAATCAATCAAATACATGCAAAAGGGCAAAAAATGTTTAGGTTTTTGCGTCTTTGGCAATTTCGTCTTTGGGAAGTTTCAAGCCCGTCTGATAGATATTTATTGCTTTACGCTTTACTTTTCCTGTGATTTTGCACGCTTTGAGTGTTTCTATTTTACACTAGACATCGCCACATATACAAATGTGTTTATAAAAAGCATTGCTCTAGTGGAAACCTTGACCATTAGTTTTGCATTTCCATTTCCATAACATTTACCCGTCGTGTTTATGCGAAAATGGCATTTGTTTTGATCACGTATACGCATTGGCGTACAAATAGCCTTATACAGTGCCTTCGCTATTCCAGCAGCTCATTTAAAGCGTTTAATTTTGTTTGCACGTCGAGCGTTAAATTCATTTATTGGCGAAATTTGTTTTTTTTTTTTGTTTTTGTTTGCTCGTTTAATTTCACCCATTACTCACCAACTTCAGCCAATTATTTATGCTAATCCACTGCCGATTAAGGGTTGAGCTTTAAATAGCCTAAAATTCTAAAATCTGCATTGAGTGCGAAGTAATTAAGACGAAATCTTGGCGCATAAATTTTTGGTTGTGCGTTTGTGGTGATGGGATTGGTGTAGATAAATATTATTGTTTTCTTAATTGGTTGTTCGTGAGTTGAGCGGAAGATACGCGTATTTTATGGCTTTTGTGCAGCCATTTCTGAGCAATCTCAAACTACTACACAGACATACAAAAACACTTGAATTCGATGCAGTACAGATTATTTAGTAATTCAAAGGAGTTCTCAGTTCAAGTTGACTAACAGAAGAGAACAAAAGACTGAGTACCTCTAAAGAATTATGAAGGCTCGTGGGAAACTGTATCGGAGATGCCAATGAGAAAAGTGAAAGCTATATCATCACGGAACCTAAATTCAAATTATAAGCAAAAAAAGACCCTGCACGTACACATTTAATTTTAAAATTGTGTTAAGTAGTCTCTGTGTCAGCAATGTCGCTTAGGAAGTTCGAGCTTTGGATGGTCAAACTGTTTGAATATTGAACCATCTTCGATAGTTCCTTTTTAGGGACAAAATTTTAGATATTAAGACCCTATTCCTAGACTTCTACAGAAACGTCCACGATGTACATGTGTTCTCCAGAAGCAAGTACAAATATTTTTGAAGTTGAAGAAAAAACGTATTATTTTCTAAACAGAGGTGTAGTCTATATTTATGTTCTCTCTGTGTTATGAAAATTTGATAGCACGCTTTGTTAATAATTAAAAAAATCATAAATATGCTTATAGACAAAGCAATTTAACTATTTGTCATTCAAGCAGTGCCTTACTTGTAGAACCTTGAAGCAGTTTAAAATGAAGCTCAACTTTTACCTAGGCAACTGCTGTCCCGCTCATTTCAGTAGGAATATAGAAAAGCATGAGTGAGCGGACAAATTGAAGAGGAAGGTGTATATATTAAGGAGTCCAAGGTACTCTGTGCATAATGAGAGGTATTCAAAGATAACTCTAGGGTTTGATGAGTATATTCTGAAAATTTTTGAATTCCCTTAAAATGTACAGGATCACAAAAAATCGTTGAAGAGTTCCTTTCAACAAACCTGGTGTATTATATGTTTTTGATGTTTTAGTTTTTTTTGCCACTGATCTCCAATCCGAACTCCGTTTCGCCCCATCACGTCATGCTTTTTTTCTAACATTAAAACACATGGTGAATTTTGAGATGCAATTTCAACTTTTTAAACTTTTTTAAATGTTGAAGATTTTTTTGAAACTCGGGGGGTTTCAGGATCGCTGATTACGAATATAGTATCAGAGTTTTTAAATTAATATCAAAGTTATTCGTCCTTTATTTTGCAAGTACCGATATTCAACCGTACATAGGGACAACGACAAGGACGTAGCAGGCTTCTATTCCCTTTAGAGTGGTTGATTAACAGTGGGTCTTCTTGTTTTCCTTATTTATTATTGCGTTAATCAATTGTTTCACAAGACTCAGTTTTATATGGAATTACTTCATTTTCTGATATTGGACTCTATTTTATGAAATTTTTATAACTTTGAGTCAAAGTTTTCTTGATTTCGAGCATACTTGTTCCAGTACCAATAAGCCAAAAAACCGCTCGAAGTAATGGAAATATTTCTGCCATTCAGGCAAGTGTTGCTGAATATCACAATTTGTCGATTCCAAGACGTTCTCAAGAATTGGAACTGTCTCATACCATAATATCGCAGATTTTAAGAAAGGAGTTGGAGTTTTCTCCATATAAATTTGTTCTCATTCCAGAACAAAAGCCATTTGACCACCACAAACGTCGTGAATTTGCTGATTTTGCCTCGAAACAAATTGAAACGATAATGATTTTTTTTAAGAAAATTATCATCTTTAATGAGGCTTGCCATCATCTGAGTTATGTGGTCATGTAATAAAACTGTCGATTCCGGTGTGAAGAAAATTCATAAATAATTCATGAACAACTATTACATTAAGTGAATGCAAAGCAGTTGGAAATCATCGGTCCGTACTTACTGTCAAAGGAGAGTGGTATGTTATTGTGTAAGACTTTTTAATTGAAATTTCGTAGCTATTCGTCAAAATATTTTTATTTAGGTTTATATGACTGTCTATGCTTAAGAATCGGTGATCAGAGTCAGAATCATCAGTCAGAGATCTTATTGGTGTCGTTGGCATGTCGGAAAGGTCAGGGAAAACCATTTGAAGGGCATTTGAGATTAAGAAAAGTGAAAGCTTGATTGGCATCAACATTTTTAGATTTTTTCGAAAAACAGAGTCGCTTTAACATTTGTAAAACAATGCTTGCCGACTACCAGGATGTCAAGAATGGTATTGTTACAGGCGATAAATCTGGGATCTATGCTTGCGACCCAAAAAAAGACGATCAATCAACGGAATATCGTGGGCGGAAGACTAAAAATTCCACGGCAAAAAAGGTGAAAAATGAAAGTTATGTTGACAGTTTTCTTCGATTTTTGAGATGTTGTGCACTCCGAGCTCCTTCCAGCTCTTGGTTTTTGCACTTCGATAATTCACCGTTACCAACTGCATTGATCCCTAGTTTGATTTTTGGCAAAATTTCCAACAATAGAAATAAACTTAATCACAAGATTTCGTCTGTTGATTAGTTTATCCCACTAATCTTATAAATTTAATATGATTTCCCCATACAAAAATTACAGTTGTTAATCTCGTCTCCGAAGGGATTTGAATCTAATCTACGCGAAAACTCTCTGTGCGACTCTGATTCAGCACCATCTTCTTGACAGCATTGAAAATTTATTACATTATCATAGCTGATTTAGACACTACAAAGACCAAAAATGTAAACAAATAAATGAATTAAACACAATGAATCTGAATTCACTTCAAAATCGGACTTCTAAGAAAGTGCGTCCGTTATTTCCATTATATGGAAAATATTTAATAGAAGACGGCTTTTATAACGAAATACTATATAACAATGTTTTCTTTAAATAAATATTAAGCGATGTGAATTCTTGAATGGCAAAAACAGCTGTTTTATCATCTGTCCAACGGCAGTGAGAACGGTCTAGATTAGTTAAGAGATATAATCACTTAAAATCTTTAGTGAGAACATAGTATTATATTACTGTTACTGCTTTACTCATTCAGGCATCGGGCTTCAATTTCCTAGGCATAATTCTATCTTTTCGGTCTTCTCAGAAAACTTATTATACAGCCGGTATAGTAAACTAATCAAATTGTTGCCCATTCTTCAGCAAATCTTTACCATAAAGACTTCAATAAAATATAATTTTTCTTATAATGCGTGGAGGCTCGTTCACATATAATTATAAAATACATATACATATATAACAACAACATCTTTTCAGTCAATTTCTGCCACTTGACAGCATGATGCGCAATTTTCAGTCCCACACTCGACAGAAATCAAGCAAGAATCTCTCTCTAACTTCTGCATTACAAGTGATTACTGTACGCCGTCGAGGCATAAAACTTGTGTAGCCTTAAGCTTTCCGTGGGTCTTGCTTTAAATTACTTGACCCATCAAAAGTGGTGACACAAATTGTGATGTGTCAGCAAGAGCAGCCATTAAAAGTTTACAAAGTGAAATTTTATGACTTGCTTAAGCCTTTAAGAGTCCAAATAGCGAGTAAATCACATGCCGCCTGCCACACGCTGAGCACATGAGGCCCTCAAACGAAGCCCAAGTACGCCGCGCTTGTATAAATGTGTGTATGTATGTATGTACTCGTATATATGCATGTGTGCGTGTGTATGTTTGCATAAATGTTGATGAGGGCACCGCAAAGATCAACACTAACACCCACACCACCGCAGATCCACCACTTACAGTCATTTAATTATGTTGTATGTCGGCGATGACAAGCGACCCAGTTAAGTGCGCGCCATTAATGCCAACAAAATAGCGGTTTCGAAAAGCAGCGACAAGAAAAACGGCATAATACGGCAATGTAAATATGCGGGTGCGTATACGTGTTGAATGAGAGGAGAAAAACGCTAACAACGATGGCAGCGTGTAATGTAATAGTCGGTGATCAAACATTCATAAAAAAGGGCTTTAAATTGTGTTGTGTTCACAAAAAAAAAAAAAAAAAAAATAAAAAAAGATGGAAAGTGAATGAAATAGAGTAAAAAGTAAAAGAAAATTTCTCTTTGTTAGTTGTGCTGTTATAGGACCACGATGGAGAAGCGATTTTGATTTTTAACTCTCTCTTTGACACTCTGTAAAATGTTATAAAAGAGCTGAATGAAGCTTTGGAATTAGCTGGCCGGTCTTTGATATCTCTTGGCCTGTAATCTCTTGTTTTAATTAAGTATTAAATCTGTGAGCTTAATCTACATTTTTTGCTTTCAAATTGTCAATGGTACCGTAATGAGCATCTCGGAGAGCACATGAGAGAGGCTTTATAACGTACCTTTAGTATTAGAACTATAATATTGGCAAAGTTCCTTTATATTTTCAAAATAACGTTAAATTCATTACCTTCTCACTATTCCAAGGTCACTAAAATCAGTCCTCTCATCAGAATCTCAGGACTGCAAGTGATAATATATATACATGGGATGTGGATCCTTGCGGTTTAAGAGTGTAATTGCTTGCGTTTGCTCGCTTAAGGTATCTAAATCCGTATCTGGATATTGGTTGGCGGTTTCAATGCTCCACCTCTGAACTAATGCTGCCTCTGGACCTATCATCTGAACCTCTTCTCATAAATTTTACAGCTCGACCGCGGATTTTAATCTTCAATTTTCGACTTTGATCTTTTTTGTTGTTGTTTTATTGGCTTAATACATTTCTGAACTAAATTCGATGAATGGTCCTTGGTCGGATAGAAATCTGGGTTCGTTTCGACTACTTGTGATCTGGTTAGTTTTAGATTATAGATCATCCTTCTCTCAAGAGTGATCTCTGTTATCTTCTTTATCTAATCAGAAATTCAGATTTTTATTTTAAACCGAATTTTGAACCTTTGAGTTTTTGGCATTAGTCCTTTTATATCTAATTTTGGGGTTTTGAGCTTTAATCACTCTCCATTGATCATTCCTGCAGCCTTCGATGTTAATCCTTTGATTTTCGCTTCGAGTAAATCTGCAGTTTCTGGATTCAAATTCCTGCCTCATATTATATTTATATCACGGCTCTTTAAGTTTTTATCAAATATCGGCAATTCTAATCTTATCTCTCTGCTTTATGGGTTTAATACCTACAGTGGAACCTTAACGATTAGTATTTTAACCGAACTATGTTCCAAGAGAGTTTTAGTAATAATAAAATTATGAGAAAATTCTTGTATGCAATATCTAAGTTTCGAGGTATTTCACGAAAATTATCTATTAGTTATATCAGGGTCTCCAATCTCATATCAGATCATTTGATCTTTCTAAGATCAGTTTTTTCAAGCTTATCTTGTCTGATAACTTAGCACTGATCAAGTTTATATCTGTAGTTCTAGCTTGACTAATATAGGTTCCGTTATCTAATTTTTGATGCTTTTCTGTGCTTCTCTATCTCTCCCAAACATCTGCTCTTCTTTTTAGAAAAATATAATTTGTTCCCATCTTCAAAATGTCTCCAATTTATGATATCCTCCCTTCAAGTGCATGTTTGCGGGTGTGTACTTTGGCAATATTTTTCCACCGATAAACACGTGACAGTACATGACGTGATTGGGTGTTTACGGCGTTGCGTATAATCCCACAGCATATCTTCCGGATGAGCTCATGAAAGCAAAAGCAAAAATAAACTCGCTAGTTGCGAATATTCAACAAATGCGATTTCTTTCCACGCCTTCCTGCGAATACTGCGCAAAAGTGGCCACATTAATTTTATATGAGTGCATATATACGTGAGTGTGTATGTGTGTGTTGGCGCCAAAAGTGCGGATGCCAGCGGGAGAAAAAAATGGCTGAACGATAACAATGAGAGAGCGCAGAAATGACAGGGGGGCAAATGAAAGAGCGATGACAAAAAGTTAAAATTACAGTAATTCACTTACAGGAAAAAGGATATTGTTGACATGTGAGCACAATGAGGAGCGTAAAAATTGAAAGGCAGCGCAAAAGTGGTTATCTTTAAAGTTTGTCGTGAAAACTTCGCATGCTTGTGTGCCAGCTACGAAAGAGGTGTGTAAATATTTGTTAAAGTCTACATATGGCGAGGTTGCAAGTAGAGATTGAAGTGAGAAATCGATGTTTTGAAGAATTTTTCAGAAAAGTAACTTAATTGTCGAATTAAGAGCTTTAAAATATTTAATTCTGCATATTATTGTTGAGTGATTGCGGTATTCAAAGCCAAATAAAATTAAAAAAGTGAAAATAGTACAAATTTTTTCCCACTGTCATCTATATTTCTATTTATATTTCTATTTGTTCGGTGATAGATAATTTGCCCCTCTCTATCTCTTTTCTTTTTTTATCTTTATCTTTATCTTTATCTTTATCTTTATCTTTATCTTTATCTTTATCTTTATCTTTATCTTTATCTTTATCTTTATCTTTATCTTTATCTTTATCTTTATCTTTATCTTTATCTTTATCTTTATCTTTATCTTTATCTTTATCTTTATCTTTATCTTTATCTTTATCTTTATCTTTATCTTTATCTTTATCTTTATCTTTATCTTTATCTTTACCTTTATCTTCATCTCTCTTTCTAAATTCGTATTTTTCTTTATCCCTGTATATATTTCTATCTCTCTCCTTCACCTTCTCTGTACTTACCCCCTCTTTCTAACTCTTTCTCCTACTCTCCCTCCCTTTCTTTTGGAATAATTGGCAACCCATCATTAGTTTGATGAAGTCTTTTCAAGGCCTTCTCTATGAAGCTGAAGCCTTTCAGAATTGGCACAAACAAACATCTTCAAGTTCTCAGTGCCAGAAACGGCATAAAGCAGTACGTCAATCAATTGCTTAATATAACTTTTCATAGTTCCAAGCATTCTTCTCTCTGTCTTCATACTCTATTTTTAGATTTGCACTGTGAATCAATGCAAAACTCAATATGCTGGTCCACAGAGAAAACCGTTCACCAATAAAATTGAAAACTATGCTTCATTCAAATCCACTTAAAAATAAAAATACTATAAATAATAAAAGTTGAAAACTTTACTTTCGGCATTCTCATTTATCTGAAAGTCGAGAAGACGACACTGACTGTCAGCGTCATTGATACGACAGTCCGACAGCGCCCGACAGTCAGACAATGCGAGTGCACTCAATATGGCTAAAAATGGAAAGTGATAAGCAATGCCAGGCAAAGTGCATGAGTGCATGAGGGAGGAATTAAAAAATTTGCAATGGGAAAATAGTTATCCTTGATTTGCTTAATTGACAAGTGAACTGAATTGAAGTGAAAAGCCATCAGCAAATCAGCTGAAGCGAGCGTGAACGCAGCTATGCCAAGCGTGTGCGAATAGTTATGCAAAGCAACTTGCAAAAGCAGCGCGACGTTGCTGAGCTTGAGCGCTCGGCGGGGCGTATGAGTGATGTAACCGCCAGCAAAATGCTGTAAATTTACAACGCTGTGTTTATATGTGTATGTTGATGAATGTCTATGTCTGTGTGTGTGTGTGCTTGTGCGGTACGTGGCACGGGTTTCACGGTTAATACTGGCATAAGTGTATTTACTTAGCAGTCATAAGTGAAGTGGTTAGTTGAGCAGAAAATATGTTCGCCGCTCGCTGCACTCGCTTGAGCGCGCTAAGTTACTGGTTTCCACATATGCACAGAGCGCTGTTTACTGGCAATGTGCTCAGTCCTTGCTCATTGTTTGCATACGCTGGGTGTGTATGTGTGTGTGCGCGTGGTTAATTGAGTTATGCTTGCTATTTTAATTCGATTGCGGATTAAGTGGCTTTCTTTGTGTGCATTAAATTCAATTAAGTCTTTACAATTTTCGCTGTGGCTGTGCTCCTGCGACGAAGAATGAATGGAAAATGAGCTGGAAAGCAATGGGTGTTGAAGTAACGGATTTTAAAATTTCGGATTCTATCTAAAATGAGTATTTTGAATTTATCTATAATATTTAATTGGTATGTTTTAGTTAATTTATCGATTGATTATCGATTAATCGATTTAAAATTTTATCAATATCGATTACTTTCAATTTATTTACCATTATTTATCCATTTTGTTTTAGTTAAATTATGATTAATCGACTTAAAATTTTATCGGTATTGAGTGTTTTTATTTTAATTTGCTTGTCACTCTTTAATAATAAAAATTGTGTTATTATCGATACTGTTTATTGTTAATCGATTTTTATATCGTTCACTTGCAGTCGATTTTTACATATTGAGCAGATTTTTTGGCATTACGCTTAATCCGTTTATCGATATTTGTTGTGTATCGAAATAGAGTACTTTAAATGATCTTATCGATTGATCGAGATTTGAAATTTATCGATACTGTGTACTTTTAATTTACTTATAACTATTTAACTTACATTACGTAATACCTTATAGCGATACCAGTTACTTGAAATCGATTAAAGGATTTAAAACTTTATCGATATTGAACTTTTTTAATTTATTAATCACTATTTCATAATAAGAAAGCTTTTATTATCGATAGTGCTTATTGTTAATCGGTCATATTGGTCTCTTAATCGGTTTATCGATGTCATATATTTGTCTTGTATCGAAATAGAGTGCTTTAAATAAACTTATCAGTTTACTGATATTCGAAAATCTAAATTTATCGATGCCATGTACTTTTGATTTTTTTATAACTATTTAATATATATTTAATATAAATAGTGATACCAATTACTTATAATCGATTATTTGATGTTAAAATTTAAAATTAATAGATATTGATTATTTTATGGCACATATTATATTAATTTGAAATTTTGTATCGATAACGTTAATACAAAATTATTTGTTTTGTATAAGCCGGCTACTTCAGATCGATTTATTTATATATTGTAAATTCTTTGGGTGAGTATTTTTAATCGATTTATCGATTCCAAAAATATTTCCCATAAATCGAAAAACACTCTTTTTCGAAATGAAATAATTGTTCTTGGTGAATTTATCGATATTTTTTAAATTATAAAAGTTTTACTTTCGATAAATATATCGATATTTTTAAATTTAAAATTTTTATTATCGACAATATGTGTTGTTAATCGCTTTATGAAAACTTAGAATGCTTTTCGGTTTTTCTATAAATCGAAGCTTATTTTTAATATTTCTGGGTACCTTTAAACAATTATTCTTTGTTTGAGGTACATTTTTTTTATCGAAATTAAATTAAATCAACCGATTTATCGATATGAAAGTTATTCGAAAGCTTTTTTTATCGCTTTATTCCTTTATTAGATTTATCGAAATTTGTAAGGAAGTTTATTGCTGTATTCGTGAATAAATTATTTGTAGTTTGAAGATTGGTTGACTGAGCACTTTTACTCCATGGTAAAATTCATATTTTATCGATATTAACAATAATAACTACATTAGTTTTATTTTGTGAATTTATCTATATTTTTAGACTGATAGTATGAGCTATTAATAGACGTAGTATATACGTCGAGGAAAGTATGATCGATACTTTATGCTTTAAATCGAGTTATCAATATTGAGAAGCTATTATTGCCAATATCAAAACTTCCATCGATTAATCGATATAATATGTAAAATATATAATTGACTTATCGATATCATATTGAATTGAATTATCGATATAATAATAGTTTGTACTTTCAAGAAATACTTATTTTACAAGAAAATGAGTATATTATAAGCTTTCAACTGAGTTGTCGAAATTGGGAAGTTATTATTACCTATATTAAATTTTCATCGATTTATCGATATCATATTTAGTGGATTTATGAATATAATTTTTTTTATTGCAAGATAATGCTTATTTGAATTGAAAATGAGTACCTTCGTGAAGACTTTTATCGATTTTTCGATATCATATATATCGATATTAATTTTAATCGATTTATCGATATTATACTAATTTTTTATTTTAAGATAATGCTTATTTGAACTGAAAATGAGTAACTTCATGAAGACTTTCATCGATTTATCGATATCTTATTTATCGATATCTTATTTATCGATATTATACTTAATCGATTTATCGATATTGTAATATAGTAATTTAGTTTTTTTTTATACAATATTTGGAATAAATTTACTACTTATGAAAGAAATCGAGTACACTAGAGCTCTAATCCAAGCGTGAAAATCCTTTTGCAATGATTTCTTCTAGGAATCAAAAGCATCCCACTTTATATAGACATTCACTATGCTTATGTAGCGCCATCACAGTCAACAGGTGGAAATGCTAAAACGAAGCATAAAATATTTATGCATCTTTATCTCTCGTCAATTATGAGCGACTAAGTGGAAAGTTTTCCGAGAATTTTATGCAAAAATATATTAGAATTTATAGCCTCTCCACCCCGTCCACCATTTTGTCAGCATGTTGGCATGTGTCTATCAATCGCTTGCGCTATTTGCCATAATCTGCCTTTTATGTTTTCACAATTTTAATGCATTGAAATGCCTCGCAAGCTGCTTTATTTCCTGTAATCGCGCAAGCACACACTCAAATACAAACAAATATACACATACATATAAACATATGCATTGATATGGCTCAGCAGCAGCCTTTCGCTGCCGCGAGTTTATAATGCTTCTGCAGCACTTTGCATTTACCCCCTCCCTGTTTATCCAAGCAAAAATGCGCGCATTGCAAATGCACTTCTATCTCATATGCAATTTAGATCGCTCGCGCGTCTATAACGGTAAATGCGAATCGTTGCCGTCTTTTGTTTACATCGCAATGCGTTAATGTCAAGAGCGTGAAGGCTATTTTGGCTGCACGAGTTTTGTTGGCATTCGCTTGGGGAAATAATAAAAATTGGCATCTAAATTTAATGTGAAAAGGTCAATCAAGGTCATTGGAGGCATTTCTGTGTATTATATATAAGATAAAACATTGTGGAAAGGAAAAGAAATAGTCTCACTATTACTGTACACTGTGAGCTGTTGGAAATACATTTGTGGTAATAACTAAACTTTCCAAGGAATCTACGGAGATCAGTGATGGTCTAAGGCTTGAGAAATGACAAGATCGCATTAACGCGCTCAGTTGGAGGTTTGGAGCCATCCAGCCAAGGTATGTCACCTCTTCTTTGGCGAAAAAGCACTTAATGGGATTCATAGTGAGTTTGTTGGTCCGTAGTATGGTGAAAATCTGCTCAAGGTGTTGGAGAAGCTTCTCATGCATTAAAAAAGCCACTATGAGGACATCTATGAAACAGTCAACGAAGTCCAAGCCTCTCGAAATGTTGTACATGTGTCGCTGGAAGGTCTGCGTTGCATTGCACAGTCCGCGAGGCATTCCCAGGAACTCGAAAGAGCCGAGGGTGTTATGACCGCTGTCTGCTTGATGTCTTCTGGAGGCACTGGATTGTGATGATACGCGCGAGTGAGATCGATCGTAGAAAAATGTTTCTTTCCGTGGAGGCGCCGGAATAAGTCTACAGCGACAGGGACTGCATAGGGTTCAGGGACCATTTGCGTGTTGAGTCGCCTGAACTTTCGAGTAGTTCGGCAACCCCGAGGTTCTTGGGTACCATACGGATAGGACTGGCCCAGTTGTTGCCGCAGGTTTGGATCACTCCAAGCTCTAGGAGTAGATTGATGACATCTTTTTCTGTTTTGAGTTTATCACCGGTTAGTCGGCGGACCCGTTCAACCACCGGAGGACCCGTGGTGACAATTTGATGGGTCACGTCAGCAGTGCTTGAGTGGCTGAGTTGACACTGGGCTTGGTGATATTAATGAAACGATTTCGAAGCTCGACACAGCTGTTATGAGTATGGTTGTTGGTGATGGCTTGCTGATGGACTGTCGAAATACCATATTTCGTGGTTTCAGCAAGTTCTCCAGTCGTTGTGAGTGATGTTGGCGGGACGATGAGTCGCTGCTTTTTGAGACCTATCAGTAGGCCATAGTGTACGATGAAGTCCGCCTCAATGACCGCAGACTGAACGTCAGCGAAGATGAAGGCCCATGTGAATGTTGTAGGTAACTGATAGATGACTATACGTGTTGATGCTAATTGAGTTTGCTGAGGATTCCAGTTTTTGATTGACAAAAGCTCGTGGTATTACAGAGACCACTGAGACAGAGTCAATGAGGGACCCTTTGGCGTGAAGATCTGACTTGAACAGGCAGGTGGTATTCCTTGCTGGATGGAACACGATGACTGCTATCGCCAACCGTCTTGACTGATGATGACAGCCTCGCTAGTTTCTCTAATTATTTATTTATTATATATATATTTACAGAAATAAAAAGTAAAAATTAAATTTTTTTTCTCATTTTTTGTGCATATTTTTCCATCAGCACTGTACTTGCTGAACTCCAAGCAAATGCATGATCAAATTAATCAAAATCAAGGAAGAAGAATGGATGATAAGCCCTCTTGTAGATTGCACATAAAAAGCTCATTAATAATGTATACACCCACACAAATACACAAGTTTACATATATACCATACATAGGCACAGCACTGCGTATACACCAACCAATTTCGAGCTATTTGCAAGCGCATGTGCTTGAGGAATAACGGTAACTTATGAAATCGAGCGGAAATTACACGAAGGCAAGCAGTTAAGCGCTCGCCGGCAATTTAATTGATGAAGACCTGCAACACGGCAACACGACGAAGCGAGAATGTTTCTGCAGAAAGTTGATTTTGTTGTTGCTGTTGGCACTGTACCTTCCTTCGCGCATAGTCTGTTCTTCGGCTGCTGCTTCGGCCACTTGCAATGCGGGCTTGGCTGCAGTGTTGCGCGGGAAAGCAGTCGCGCCATTGCACATGCAATCAGGTGAGCTGCATTTAACTGCTTAAATACATGCATGATTTGGCTAACGGTACATGTGTGTGTGGGTGTGTGTTCTACTGTAGAGTTTGTGTATGTGGTTGTGCGGATTTTTATATGCGGTTTTTGAGGCAATTTGTCTTTATGATTTGCGTTAATTGAATTTCTTGCGGTTTTGTTTGAAACAAAAAAAAAAAAAAACAATAAAACAATTATTAAAGGATATATTACGACTTGTGGTTAGTGGTGGCGGTTAACTAAATATTATTTTTTTTTTGGTTTTGAGCACTCAAGCATATATTAAGATGAGCAGTAAAATTTTTGATTTGAAGTTTAATAGGCCAATTTTCTTAGGTTTTTTAGACAATTAGTAGAATAAACTTTTGTGGAAGTGGTAGTAAGAAAAATATTATTATAACGGGTGACGGAAGTAGAGGTACATTTCTCAATAGCCTTCTTTTGAAAGTTCACGCGTGAGTCGTGTCATGCTTTCATGTTACTTTTGTTTGGTATTCTTTGGCATTTCATCATGGAAAAATTTATGACTGATCAACGTCCACAAATCGTTGAAACGAAGAGCAACCTGACGAGATTCAAGAGCTGCCATTTATTATATTCAGAAAAAATTACGGTTTTGCGGAATCATCGGTTCATACTTCTTAAAAAATGTTGCCGGTTAGAACATAACCATTAATGGTAACCGTTATCGCTAACCGACTATTTGATGTTTTTAATTGAAGCTCGTGATCTCGGTGACATTTGCTTTGACAAGGCGGCGCCACTTCGCGTACATCGAATCAATCAATGGATTTATGGAGAGAACACTTCGGTGAGCCGATAATTTCACATTTTGGGTCGGTAAATTTTCCACCAAAATCGTCTGATATCACACCGTTAGACTTCTTCCTGATGGGATAAGTAAAGCCTAAAATCTATGCGGCAATCCAGCTTCGATTCGGGCTTGGAATCAAAACATCAGGCGGGTCATTCGCCAGTTACCAGTTGAAAGCTCGAACGAGTCATAGATTGATCATTTGAGATTTAGCCACGGCCAACAGTTGAAAGAGCTAATCTTCACATATAAATAAGAAATAATGCTCTTTGGACAATAACAGTCCTCATTAAATATAAAGTTTCTTTGTTTTTTCTTTAAACAAATAGGGAACCTCGAAATGGATCACATTTTCAGAATTGGCCTATTGATACAAAACTACCTCACGAATAGTTTTGGTTTGGATTAATTAAAAGATAGAAACATTTTGTTCTCATAGCTCTGTCATTTTCTCTTGGTTGCTGGTCTCTTTCAGATGGTGAGTAGTGTTGCTAATAGAAGCTCGTGGTATGAGTAATAGTTGCGGAAGAACGCACTGATAAGACATTCTATGGAAGCCACTAATTTTCTGAATGAACTGTTTTCATCTTGGTAATTTATCTTCTTTTATAGGCCATATACTGTGTATACTTTTAATTTTTTCACCATATTGTTACCTTTCTATCAGATTAAGTAGGTTATATTCAGACTAGATTATCTATGAAATATTTGTGAGCCCAGGCTCAACTGTCTACAAAGTTGAAACTACTAACCAAACTTTTCGTATATTTTCGATTTCAGTACTTATTCAGCTCTAGAAAATTGCAGCTGAACAAAGTGCATAGAGGCCTGAAAGCAGTATCTGGGTAAACATTCCTTCTGAGCTCAATCCGTCACCTACTGAATAATTTGTATGGTTTTAATATTGCCATAATATTATATATTTTTGCTTTGAAAAAAAAAAATCCTCTCTCTCTCTTACAGCTTTGCTGGCTCGTTGATATCTAAATAGATATATGAGAATTCCTGACCTAAATAACCATCTTAGAAATCTTTCCTGAACAAAGATCTCTCAGTGCTGGAGAAACAGCTAGAGTGCGTAGAGTAACAGGTTGAAATTGGCCAAAGATTTTGCTTTATATACAGGGTAGCTAAATATAATCGTACTGCTATACGATTTTGAGCAATTTCTGTGAATTTAAGACATATCTGAAACGTTTACTTAATTCTCCTGAATATATAAGTTGCTGAAACGAGTCGAATTAGCTATTGAAGCGACCAAAATTAAAAGTGCATGCTTTGAATTATCTTATTAGATCCTTTTAAGTCTGCTTACAGCTTTGCAGTCACATTTTTTTTTATCAAAATCTTGAGCGAGAAGGCAAAATTTTTCCTAGAAAGAATGACATTACCTTCTTTATTCACCCGATGCTGAACTCACTGAATATTATAACCTGTTAGTATTCGAGGATTCACATCTTCCTTCAAAGATGAAGCTTATTTCAAGTATTTACAACTACTAGCCAATTTTCTTCAGACCTAGTCCGTTTCATTGCTTTGTAGGGCAGTTCTATTTCAAGATGAAATCAAAAAGTGTGAAAGACTCGAAGTAAAAGGACTTAGTCCATAAATAAAGAACGGAAGTTATGGTTTTGGCTTATTTGTTCACCTTTGTTGGTTGCCATTCCTAAATGGTCTCGGCCTATCTTTTTTAAATTTTGCTTACATGTATATATTTTTAACAGATTTATCGAAATTTATAAGGAAGTTTATTTCTGTATAAATTATTAGAAAGTCCATAAATTAATTGCTTAGCTGCATCTACGCACCTTAGGCTGTGTACACAGTGAAGTGGCAACTGCTAAGTGCGCAAAAAGCAAGAAAATTAAAGAAGTCTTTATATAAAGAGCTTCCATTGGACGTGCTTCAATTATAGTACAAGCGCTTTTTTCACTTTCATTGAACATATAAAGCAAAGCTGCTCATTATGTAATAGACAGCCGCTCCACAACAACTGTCACCATATTCTCCAATCTATAGCTCCTTAATCCCAACAACAACGGCAGCGCATGATTTGCTATTAATAAATCATTACACTGACACAGAAGGTGTTTTTGCTGTAATTTGCGAAGTTTGTCATTGTAAAGTGACACATAATGACACGCGCCCGTTGCCATAGCAAAAAGCTGTGTATTACATGCACACACACACAGTGACACACATACCATACATGCCCGAATGAAATGAATCGAAATTTTGCGTGAGACAGCGAACAAGTTATGTTACTTTATGGCCAAAAATAACGGCAAATAGTTTATGTGACAAAAGGAGCAACTAAAGTAAAATAAAATATGTTTTTTGTGTGTTTGTGTGCGTGTGTGGGTGACAGCCACAAATAATATTTCTATGACTACGTGTGACTTTCTGCGACTTCCTGTCTGTCTAGCTGGCAATTTTTGACTCTGAGGCTTTGAAGTAAATATATTTTTGGCATACAAGTTAACAAACTTATACATATTTATATATTTATTTCTACGCAGTTATTTGCGCGGAGAGTAAAAGAAAAATATAACAAAAATCGTAAAAAGTGCTCAACACCTCTTGGTATATATACAAAGTGAGTACGAAGCTTTATAAATAAAGTATTTTTCCTCCACCAAAAAATAAAGCAGAAACAAAAAGCAGTGAAGACAATACAAATTTGTGTCCTCGCTTTATGTTTTACTGCTCATTCACTGATTTAATCGCGTTGACAAGCGACTACGCCGCATAATGTACTGCCGCTCGTTATTATTATCGCAACGTTGAGGAAGCTATGCAAGCTTTGCATAATGAAGTGAATGAATTGCGCGCCAAAAGAGAAGCGGCAAAGGAGCGAAATACACTTACATAAATATAGATATAAGTATATATCCTCACCTGAAATGTAAAACAACGCATCATAAAAAAATAGAAATTGAGTTTTTATCGCTGACGATTCAATACATCATGCTGTATATGTATTGTCGTAAAAATTCAAGCTTCCTCTCTCAAATATAACCAATTTATAACCAATTCATAAGCAATACATAACCAATAAATAACCAATACGTAACTATTTTATAACCAAAAGCCCAAATTTTTTTTCAATATGTAAAATTTCAAGCTTCCGCTCTCAGATATAACCAACGTATAACCAATATGTAACCAATAAATAACCAATACATAACTATTTTATAACAAAAACTATAATTTTCTTTCAATATGTAAAACTTCAAGCTTCCGGTCTCAGATATAACCAATGCATAACTAATATCTAACTAATACATAACCAATATATAACCACAATGCCATCAGAAGCAAATTTTCTTTCAATATGTAAAATTTCAAGCTTCCAAACATAACCAATGATAACCAATTTATAACCACTTTATAACCAAACCTCTAATTTTCTTTCAACATATAAAATTTCAAGCTTCCGCTCTCAGTTATAACCAATGTATAACCAAGATGTAACCAATACATAACTAATATATAACCAATTTATAACCAAAACTATAATTTTCTTTCAATACGCAAAATTTCAAGCTTCCGCTCTCAGTTACAAATAACCAATACATAACCAATATATAACCACTTTATAACTAAAACTATAATTTTCTTTCAATATGTAAAATTTCATGCTTTCGCTCATAAATATAACCCAAATATAACCAATCATAACCAATTTATAAGCACTTTCTAACCAAAACCCAAATTTTCTTTCAGTATGAGTGGTTACATCTTATCCATTTCCAACGTCCGTAAACTTATGAAAAATAACGTTACATTATTTTGCATTTTAAGCGACGTTATGCACTTATATCTGTACGAAAATCCATTTCAATTGCTTTCCTTCTACACTTTCTACGCGCTGCCTTGCGTTGGTCGGGGCGTATACGCAACTGCTTGCAGTAAATCATTGAGGCGTAATCGATGTGCAATAAAATCTTTTCGTATTCTGCTTATTTGCAATGGAAATCTCATTAAAATTTTATAATCTAAGTGATGTAATGCATGTGCTCGCCAATAAATGTGCTGCGAAGCAACTCAATATTCACCATTACCTATACGTATGCCTTCGTTTATACCTTTGTATAAGCTTAAATAAATGGTTATGGAGTTGAAAGTGCCACGTTGGCGCCATCATTCATCATTTAAGGCAAGCGAGTATGGGCGAGTCTTTTGTATGCAATCTTAAATACCGCCTTGTTATTGCACACAATGCAATTACGCTGCTCGCGTGCAAACTTGAGCGCTGAAGCGTTTTTCGTGCGCAGATGGACGCAATTTGCTGGGCGGTAACTTTGTAAAATAGTTAAAAAAAGTGAAATTTATACCTGATTAGTGATTTTGTGAAGTAGTTAAAATACATGTTTTTACTTTATTAGTGAAAATATTCCAGAGTTGCTTAGTGCCGAGATAATTTTCAGAAATAATAAATTTTTTGCATTTACCGTCTACGGATGTGCTTGAGGTCATCATTCCCATTATGGGCAATTAGTTTATGAAGCTAGTTAGTTTTAGAATTTTTGTGAAGTTGGTTCTTTGCCTTATCAGCAAATATTTCAAAAATGAAGTAAATATAACTGAAAAATATAATTTTCTATAAGAAGTTAACTTCAGCGACATCTAGCGCCATTAAATTTTATAGACACTTGGTCCGATTTCTATAAAGCTTAGTTGCGGAATGTCTAGGAAGCTATAAATCACCTTTTATATATATGAATGCAATTATATAGGTCATACGAATAAATTTTATTTTTAACTAAAAAAGTTTGGTCAAAAAGAGTTTTCACGAAATTCACGTTGAAAAAATTCATATAAATATATAATTATTTTTAATATAGAATACTTTTCCTAGAAAAAAATTGATTGTTAATCGAAACTGATATCGAAATTACGGAATTTTAATTTCTTTAAAATTTTCGTATTACAATTGATAAAATATACAAATATCATTTGTATGTATAAAAAGAGAACATTTTGTTTTGAGGGTTCAGGGCCTAATGATCTTGGTATGCCTTTTTAATTTTTTGCGTATCTTTAATTTTTAAATTTAGACTATTTTCCAATTAATATATGTCAGTAAATAATAATCCATATAATACGATATAATCGATAACCAAAACATTTCTAAACTTTATATAGACTTTTACCAACATATTGGTATTATATGTGAAAAAATTTGTAATCGTTCGATAAAATTGTATTGATATCAAAATTTATGTTCTATGCAAAAGAAAAACTAGCGTTATCATTCTTTATGTAATAATATATCGAAAAAAGTTTTTTTGTTATCGATATTTTTCGATAAATTTTTGTCGTTTCGACATTAGTCCAGTAATAATCGGTAAAAAATAAGTTTCGATATTTCAGATAATTTTTTTCGATATTTTTTTGCAGCTTCAATAATTTTTATAAAATGTGACCGATATTTTTTTCGCTTCGATATTAGTCTATAAATCATTATCGAGTATTATTCATTAGTTGTGCTAAGACGAAAGCTAGCGTAACTAATCTTTATGTAATAGTCGATAACCGATAAGCTTTAGTGTTTTCATGAACATACGTTTGTCGTTTCGATAACACTGATATGATCTGTCTGTTTTGTCGTTGCATTATTGTTCGATATAACATAATCAAATATTATTCATTAAAGATATGTATAGAAAAAACAGTGTAAATTAATCGATATGTAATATAATGTAAACGTAAATAAATCCATATGTAATAATCGATAAGAAATAAGTTTCCATGTTTCAGATAACTTTTTCGATTTATTTTTGTGGTTTCCATACTGTTTGATGAAATATACTCAATATTTTTGTCGTTTCGATATTAATCGATAAATCCAAATCGATAATTATTAATTTTTTGTATATAAAAATAAAATTAGCGGAAATTAGTCGATATGTAACATAATGCAGACGTTAATAAATCGATAAATTTTTTCGATATTTTTTTGTCGTTTCGATATTAGTCGATATCATATGTATAATCTATAATTATTTGGTTTTTAAAATTTGGAGTTTGCATGGCTTTTCATCGATTTATACTTCTGTTTAGTCGATAATAATCGATACCATATTGTCGATAACAATTAATTTTTGAAACCTTTGATTAATTTTAATCGATATATTTTTGTTAAAACTAATATAAAATAGTATAACAATCGATATAATATAGTCGAAAACTATGCATTTTTGAAGCTTTCATGGATGACGTGCCAAATGCAATCAGAGTTGAATGGTTTTCTCAAAAAGACAAAAATGCTGCATGCTACTCTATGCCGAAAGCGTGTGTTGAATATTTTAAGAAGTAAAAAACGATTTTTCTCACACATGTTTGATATGCTTTAAAGCAGCAATAAGTTCGCCTGCAATGTGAGATGCGGAAATTGTTAGAAATTTAACGAAAGTCTGTTTACAACTCACTTCCTTTTTCATCACAGCTTTTGATGCACATTTTATTTGCAGTTTCAGAGTTACCAGCTCATCTAAGAGTTCAGAATTTTTAATTTAATTCGACTTTAATTACTTTTGACAGTTTCACAATTAATTTTAGTAGCTCATTTTGTTGAATGTTGAAGGAGAGTTGTGATTTAATGTCTGCCAATAACATTAAATAAAAAGTGCCATAAAAGTGGTAATGCTGGTCATTGCTAAACAGCGAAGGAGAGCGGCTACTCAGTGCCAAACGAGACATCCGGCAGCACACGTGTGTGTGTTTGGTCATGCGGTTGGGCAATTAAACTTTGAGGTGCAGCCTCAATATGAATTTATACGCCACCGGATGTATACATGTGTACATACAATGCGCCACAAGCGTTGACGTGCACTCATACAAGCGTATGTGTGTGTGAAGGCTGTTTGTTTGCCACTGTGTATAAGTATGCGTGTATTTATGATTGTATTTTCAGGGTGGCAATCACAGCTAGTGCTTGTGTGTATGTTTGTGGGTACCATCAGACACCTACACACAGGCAATTACACTTGTATGTGTGCTGTAAGCAAAATTTAATTGCATGCGAGTGCAATATAATTATGGCAGCACAAATAGATGTGAGTCAGAGATGCGTAAAGTTTATGGTGTGTAAACAACAAATAAGGATAATGCACGACTGACGATGATATAGCGAGGTAGTTGCGGTTGGAAGGACGATATGTAAGTTATGAATGTGGTGGACTGTATATTACAGTTGCTAAGTGTAGACAAGGGCTACAGGGCAGACAAATTGGATATTTATATCTATCTGACCAGAACTTTTGTTGTAGTTTGTATACAAGACTGCAGTTATTTATGGGTGTGTAGAGTTAAAGAAATTCTTAGTAGTGAAAAGTACTTCAACTATGCTAGTGGTTACTCTAACAGAAGTACTTATCAATTAAACTAAATAATTTTTTATAAAATGTTTTTATGAATAAATATATACAAATATATAAATTTATAGAAAAAAAAAAATATTTTTATAAATATAGTTTTGTAAAATCATTTACTCTTTAGCTAACTTCTAAATATTATCAAATGTTTAAATTTAAAATTATATGGTAACCCTTTTGCAAAATATGCATGTAGTTTTTATGAAAACTTATTAACTTGCTGAATTTCTTTGGTTTTTTAACATTATAAATGTTTTAACCTTACAGTTTTTGGTACACGTGGCAGCCCTATTTCAAAATATTCGTGTACCTTTTCTGAGAATTTATTAATGTTTTGAAATATTTTAGTTTCGTAGCATTAGGAAGATTTTAACTTCACAATTATTGGATCATGTGGCAACTCTATAGCAAAAATGTTTCTAGTTTTTATGAAAATTTAAGAATTTGTTGCATTATTTTTGTTTTGTGGCATTACGAATGTTTAACTTCAAAATTATTGGAACATGTGGCAACCCTTTTGTAAAATATTTGTGTAGCTTTAATGAAAATTTGTAATTTCATGATATATTTTGGTTTAGCAGCATTACAAATGTTCTAACTTCACAAATATTAGAACATCTGGCAACCCTTTACTAAAATGTTCGTGTACTTTTTAGGAAAGTTTATGAATTTGTTGCAATATTCTGATTTTATAACATCACGAATATTTTAACTTCACAATTTTTTAAACATGTGGCAACCCTACTGCAATTTTTTATTTATCTTTTATGAAAGTATAAATATAGTTTTCTGTACCTCATTTAATTTGTTTTAAAACGTTTTATTTAAAAATTATTTTATCAAAAACTAATTATTTTTAAAGCTGGCAACTCTTATGTTGCATTTAAATGGAATTTAATTTTTTCCCTAAATTTATTTTCTTTCTAGTTGTCTAATTTAAACCAATTTCACATCAAACGTGAAAATATGCTTCACGTTTGGGGAAATGCATCTCTCGTCGAATAATTTTCCTGCAGGGTTTGTATGCTTAAAACAAGAATTTGCTTTTATTTTCTTTTTATCTATGGCTAAATGAGCCTTAGTCGCCGCCCCACACCACACCTACACTCATCTCTAACACGCACACTCACCACACTCGCCTCGACATCACCACACTCCACATCAACACCACCCACACGCAAGAGGATCCACACATTCAAACACACACCACACCACTCCACATAAAAAGGGTCAGGCTATTCAGCAAGCAGTACAGATTCGACCATCGTGAAATCTACGTCGTTTTTCCGCCACCGCTACGCAGCGCTCCAGCTCGATCCACCTGCATACTTCGAAAGTCCGCTAGTGAAGTTTTATTAGAACTTAACATTGTGTTATATTAAGTGCACATATATTTGTTAAAAAAAAAAAAAAGAGAAACCCACAAATCCAGGGTTGATTCGCTTGTAAGAAAACCCACAAGTAAAGCGTTACATTTAATACATTGTTACGAACCAAGTGTGAATCCCGAGTTTTTTTTATTTTAAAAGGAAAGAAAGCGATCAAGTGGTAAGTGAACCAGACATTGAGTGAAACATTGGTCCTTCGAGCCGCAAAGAGCGGCACTATTGAAAAAAAAAAAAAAGTGCGGTGAGATTAGCCTACAAAACTTGGTATTAAAAAATGTAAGTGAGGCTACACATACATACATACATATATACCAAAAAATTTAATGCAAGTTAAATTAAAGTGAAGTGGCAAATACTTACATACATACAAAAAAAAAAAAACAAAAAACAAAGTGGAAAAACGGAAAACACGAAACGGTTCCCGACCGTTATATCAAAATCAAAAAAAAAAAAAAACAAAAATAATAATTTTTATCAAAAATCAAAAAGGAAAACATATAAATATATAACAGTGTGACATATAAATATATAAATATACATATAAATACCAAAATACAATACTGTGCTGAACAACTAGACAAAAAATATAAAAAAAAAAAAAAACCGGGCGCGAAAATTAATTTAACTTTAAAACGGGCGCGAAGCTTAAAAACAAACAAGAAAGGAAAACAGTGACTTCAAAGTGCAATAATTTTCAAAAAAAATTTTTAAATAAATAAATAATAAAATTGATAATTGTGAAAATAAAGTATATCTACTAAAGACATCTGTACATAAGTACGAACCAAACAACAACCGGAATAGCAAAAAAGAGGAAAGGAAACCATCATCGGCAGCAACACAACAAAAGTTTGGAAGCCAAAAAACATAAAAAACGGAAGGAACCGGATCACAGGCATCGGCACCTTTATCTGCAGAAACATCCCTAGCCCCTTGAAGCGGCTCAAAGTGAGTTGTATCGACTCCACTTTTTATTTAAAAATTATATATTTCATATTTGTATGTTGGTTAACAGATACAGTTTATATACATAACAACTGTATTCAAGTCGGTTAACATTTTAAAAGAACGGTTGCTGCCAAACTGTTTCAACTTACGGTTAATGTCCGGGAAACCGAAGAACAGTTTGGTACACTATATATATTTGTACATCCACATATATGTATGAACAGTATATACTATAATATAATTATATATAACTGGCATATACATATCTAATACAAAAGGTCCTATTTACGCTTACCCTTGTGTATCCAAACACACAAATTTAAAAAAAAAAAAAATTTTTCAAGTATACACTTGACCCCGTTTTCCGGCAATACCCCTTATACTCCAAAAGTATAAGCAGGATTGCTTAAATAGTAAGCTTGGACAATTTCGATCCGTAAAAGAAAAAATAAAAGTCATAAAATACAACATACATATATGCAAATACTTATATTCATATTTTATATTTATTTATACATATATTGACATATAAGTACCAACCAAAGTTGGAAAACAACATACACACACATGTATGTATAAATAACAATTATAAAGTTCTGCAAGATTACATATGTTCTCATGTGTACTTAGAGTGCATACCTGCATCTAACCAATTTTCTTCTCCGCGCTATTCGTACGGCAAATAATATATATACATACACACGGCATACAATTTGCCTATGCCGCTATATACATACATATAACGTACATAGTGTACATAAATAAATTAAATTTTAACTTACAATTTAAATATTTCGAAAAAAAAAAAAAAATCGGTGCGGTAAATGCAACCGTAAAATCTTTTTACAATATATACGGCATATTAACATTTCATTTTATATTAGACATATATCCAAAGGCCAAATCGGCGTATTTTAAGCAATACCTCTTGTTCTTGCTAAAGCACAAGCAAGCAGGATTGCAAACGGAAGAAATCTTTTATATACAAAGGTCATTAACCCTTTTCTCTTTCTTTATTATCGCCCGTATACGCAATTATAAAAGAACGAGTGCGAAGCAATAAATAAGATCGAAAAAACAAGAACAAACTAATAGCACAACTATTAGAAATACGAAGAAATAAATAAAATAGAAAGAAACAAAACAAACTAATAGCACAACTATTAGGGATAACGAAAACGAAACACTTGCTCGTTAGTTCGGCCATTGCGTATACGGATACAACAATAATACAATATTATAATAAGGAAAACGAAACACTCGTTCGTTGGTTCCTAACATACGGATACAACAATAATACAATATTATAATAAGAAAAACGAAACACTCGTTCGTTGGTTCTTACCTTGCGTATACAACAAAAATATAAGATCATAATAAAGAAAACAAAATACGCGTTCGTTATTAGATACTGGTGTATACAACAAACATACAAACCGCGTATCTTAAAGATTCAAACGTATCTATTGCTACCATAATACACTGAGAGAAGTTTTTTCTGTCTCATATTTTCAATTTTTATCTATTATCTAAATGAACGGAGATTCTAAGGAATCTAAATCGATTCAATATCTAAAAGTACAAAAAATGATTTCTGAAGAAAAGAGCCCATGTACACCTGCTGAAGCTACACGCTCAAAGCAAGGTGCTACAAAGCAAAAAAAAATTAAAGACATTTCATATACTAAGTTTATTGCTGAGAGTGACAGTTTAATTCGATACTGCACTCGATTTTCATCTTCACCGATTCAGGACAATTCTGAATCGGTACTAGAAATCAAAAAAGAAAATCTAGGCAATTTCTGGACACGTCTCCAAGCTGCGTATGACGCAATTCTAGAATCTGACGAATCAGATCTTCCGGAAAATTTTAAATCCTCGGCTTGCTCCAAATACGAAAACTGCTTAGACCAGTACGAGGAAACGAGAGCTATGATCTCCGATCAATTGAGATTAATAAAAGCAATTGCACCTACTCCACAACCGAGAGTAGAGCTGCCTCCAATTCAAAGCCAAGAGGCGAGTTCCGGCATTCACCTTAAAGTGCCAGCTTGTGATACAGAAATATTTCACGGAGGTTATGAACAATGGCCGTCCTTCCGGGACATGTTTACGGCCGTGTACATAAACCATCCTAAATTATCACAAGCGCAAAATTGTATCACCTCCGATATAAAACAAAAGGTCAAGCAGGCGTAATAGTCAAACAGTTCGCTCTTAATGACGAAAATTTCAATTATGCTTGGGAAGCTCTAAAGCTCGTTACGAAAACGAAAGAATATTAGTCGACAAACAAGTCACAATATTAATGAATTTACCAAAGATTCAGAAAGAAACAAGTGAAGAATTTATAAAACTTCAATCCACTGTTTCAAATTGCTTGTCGGTTCTAGCGACACAAAATATTCCCACACACAATTGGGACCCCATACTAGTAAATAAAGGGTGATTTTTTAAGAGCTTGATAACTTTTTTAAAAAAAAAACGCATAAAATTTGCAAAATCTCATCGGTTCTTTATTTGAAACGTTAGATTGGTTCATGACATTTACTTTTTGAAGATAATTTCATTTAAATGTTGACCGCGGCTGCGTCTTAGGTGGTCCATTCGGAAAGTCCAATTTTGGGCAACTTTTTCGAGCATTTCGGCCGGAATAGCCCGAATTTCTTCGGAAATGTTGTCTTCCAAAGCTGGAATAGTTGCTGGCTTATTTCTGTAGACTTTAGACTTGACGTAGCCCCACAAAAAATAGTCTAAAGGCGTTAAATCGCATGATCTTGGTGGCCAACTTACGGGTCCATTTCTTGAGATGAATTGTTGTCCGAAGTTTTCCCTCAAAATGGCAATAGAATCGCGAGCTGTGTGGCATGTAGCGCCATCTTGTTGAAACCACATGTCAACCAAGTTCAGTTCTTCCATTTTTGGCAACAAAAAGTTTGTTAGCATCGAACGATAGCGATCGCCATTCACCGTAACGTTGCGTCCAACAGCATCTTTGAAAAAATACGGTCCAATGATTCCACCAGCGTACAAACCACACCAAACAGTGCATTTTTCGGGATGCATGGGCAGTTCTTGAACGGCTTCTGGTTGCTCTTCACCCCAAATGCGGCAATTTTGCTTATTTACGTAGCCATTCAACCAGAAATGAGCCTCATCGCTGAACAAAATTTGTCGATTTGTCACATTTCGAACCGAACACTGATTTTGGTAATAAAATTCAATGATTTGCAAGCGTTGCTCGTTAGTAAGTCTATTCATGATGAAATGTCAAAGCATACTGAGCATCTTTCTCTTTGACACCATGTCTGAAATCCCACGTAATCTGTCAAATACTAATGCATGAAAATCCTAACCTCAAAAAAATCACCCGTTATATGCTCCGCGGCACTACCGGAAAAATCTTTGCTTCTGTGGGAGCAATCGCTCTCATCACGAAGAAAATGCCCAACGTGGCAACAAATGAAAGATTTCTTAACTGCTCAATATGAAATTGCGAAAGGGTAGATAAAAAAATGGTCAGAACTAAAAACGTTCAACAAGACCTAAATCGAAGTTTTATTAGACCCCAAGCTAGTAACAACCACAATTTAAATAGAAGCTTCTTTAAAAATCAAACGTTCACATCCGAACAATACAAACAAACGTCATGCGAACTGTGTAAAGGAGGGCACAAGCTAAAAGCTTGCGAAAAGTTTAAAAAACTTAATATCAATGAAAGGAACAACTTTGTCAGAGCAAAAAGACTCTGTACAAACTGCTTGTCCCACTCACATAATCTCAATAATTGCGAAAGCAAATTCAATTGCGTATATTGCCACAAGAGGCATCATTCAATGTTGCATTTCAATAACTTTCCTAGCACACCCCAAAGTAGCGCTTTCTCCAAAAGAGCCACGGGTTTAGTTGCAACCGCAACTCCCGAAACACAAAATCCCGAAATTTGCCAAGAGACACCATGTTGCTCAAAGGCCTTAAAAACACAAACGCTTCACAGCGAGAACCAAAGTAGGGTACTACTACCCACAGCAGTTATCTCCATCGAACACCGAGGAGAACTTTTCAAATTGAGAGCCCTAATAGACCAAGGATCACAACGATCATTCATAGCGTCTAGGGCACAAAATAGGCTAAAACTGCCAACAAAACATGCCAATTATGAAATTACGGGAATGGGTGGAAGAGTAGTACAAAACTCAAATAAAATCTGCCCCATTACCCTAATTTCCCCCCAAGCGGATAAGCGCATTCAAGCAGAAGCTATAGTCTTACCGCAACTTACGAACATGCTGCCAAGCTATCATATAAATAGCAAGCATTGGCAAAAGGTTACACACCTAAAGCTAGCAGATCCTAACTGCAACACCCCCGCTCAAATAGATCTTCTATTAGGCAGCGACCTTATTCCTCAAATTATTCTAGAAGGGGTTGAGAAAATTTCAAACACCCTTCTAGCACAAAATACTATATTCGGTTGGATACTAAGTGGACTAGTAACAGAACCAGTTACCGCCATGACAACTCAAGTGAAGAGATATCCAATGAATTCCTTAATTCACAATTAAGGACATTTTGGGAATTAGAAGAACTCCCCCCCATTACCATTACAACGCCAGAAGATCAGTATTGTGAAGACTTTTACAAAGCCACAACTACTAGATCAAGAAATGGTCCGGTATGTCGTACGACTACCATTTAAACAACAATTTCCAGATACGCTCGCCATAGGTCACTCTCGCACCTCTGCAATACAGCAGTTTCTAAGTATGGAAAAAAACCTACTTAGAAAGGGTGAGCTCAAACAACATTATGATGGTGTCTTAGAAGAATACCTCCATTTAGATCACATGGAGGAAGTAAGCCCATGCGAAAAAATCATAAAAGGCAAATATCACTCATTCTACTTGCCACACCATGCAGTAGTTAAGCCTGACAAAAAAACAACAAAAGTTAGAGTTGTCTTTAATGCCTCCAGATGCACTAGCTCGGGGAATTCGCTCAACGATATTCTATTCACGGGCCCCACACTCCAACCAGATTTAATGCTCCTCATACTAAATTGGCGTATATACAAATACGTTTTCAATGGGGATGTTGAAAAAATGTATCGACAAATAGTCGTACACAAAGATGATCAGGATTTTCAACGAATTATTTTCCGAAAATCTCCCAATAGTCCATTACGCGACTTTAAATTAAAAACAGTTACCTTTGGCGTAAACTGTGCCCCATACCTCGCCATTCGTACACTCCACGAACTGGCAGAAGACACAAAGTCAGAATTTCCTCTGGCAACACAAGTCTTAAAAAACACATACGTATGTAGACGATATCCTGTCTGGGAGCCACAGCCTCTCACAAGCATACGAGTCCTTATCACAAGTGATAAAGGCCCTCAACACCGCAGGGTTTCCTCTAAAAAAGATCACAGCTAATCACCCAAGTATCTTAAAAAATATACCAAACGATAACAAATTGGATTCTAATTTCCTTATATTTGAAAAGGAAAGTATAACAAAAACACTGGGCATCCAATGGAATGCGATATCGACCAGTTCTCATACACGACAGAGTCCATAACCGCATTATCCGCCATAACAAAGAGGCAAATTTTATCCTCAATGGCAAAACTTTTTGACCCCGCAGGATGGCTTGCGCCAATTATGATACAAGCGAAATCCTGATTCAAGAATTATGGCTAGACGGAACAGACTGGGACGAACAAGTGAAACCTCTTCGCTTAGAGAAGTGGTCCCGGTTTGCTAATAATCTAAAAGACATCTCGCAGATACAAATTCCACGGTGGGTAAATTACTCCCCCGAATACAAAGTGGAACTACACGGCTTCTGCGATGCCTCTGAAAAGGCATATTGTGCCACGATCTATGTGCGCGCACAAAGCGACACCGCAACCACAAGCCACCTACTAGCCGCAAAAGCAAAAGTAGCACCTCTAAAAACGATAAGTCTACACGACTTGAACTCTGTGGCGCTCTGCTACTAGCCAAGCTGGTTTCCATAGTGCAGACCCACATGAACATGACCAAATGCAAATTATATCTATGGTCCGATTCCGAAATCGTTCTAGCCTGGTTAGAAAAGCCACCACACTCGTGGAAAACATATATTTCTAATCGAACCTCTCAAATACTTGACCTAGTAGGAGCAGCCACATGGCGACACGTAGCCAGTGCCGACAATCCTGCTGATCTAGGTACAAGAGGGTGCAAACCCCTGGATCTTGCCACCACCACGCTCTGGTGGAATGGCCCCCGATGGTTAACCGAATCCTCAGATTCTTGGCCACAATCGACAATGCGCAACATAATCGCCCCAGAGAGTCGAAAAATCGACACCAATCATACAATAGTGGATGATAATGAAATCCTTGAACGATTTTCATCGTTCCCCCGAGCCCTCAGAGTTGGTCGCATATATGCTCAAATTCATTGAGCAACTTAAACTTAAAGTTAAAGGAGTAACTTACACTCATTGCGATACATTGACGCACCAGGACTTACAAAAGGCAAAGGTCGCGCTTATCGCCTCAACCCAAACGCGCTACTTCAGTCGCGACATATCGTTACTAAGAGAATCGAAGCCAATTGACAAAAAGAGCTCACTCCTAGTACTAAACCCATTTTTAGACACGAAAGGTCTGCTTCGTGCCAATGGTCGGCTCGCTAATTCAAAGCCTGACTTACAGCGAACGCCACCCCATCATAATACCTGAGAAGTCTCCTTTTGCCACATTACTCCTGAATTACATCCACATATTAATGTTGCACGCCGAACAGCGCCTCATGCAACACATGGTACGCCAAGAGTATTATATTCCCCGTCTTAAGCCCCAGATCAAAAAATGCATTTTCATGTGCAAAATCTGCACTATGCATAAGCAAAAAATGCGAACTCAGATTATGGCAGCACTTCCACCTGAACGCTGCAATTTCGCTCCGCCTTTCACGACCACAGGTGTCGATTTTGCTGGGCCTTTTCAAATAAAGGCGTCCATGCTAAGATCTCCCACTCTCATGAAAGGCTATGTGGCTGTCTTTGTATGTTTCACGACAAAGGCAGTTCACCTTGAGCTGTGTACTAATCTGACGACGGAGGCTTTTCTCGCGGCATTTGCTCGTTTCGTCGCTCGACGTGGCTTCCCTCCAAAATCATGAGCGATAATGGCAAAACATTCATAGGAGCCCAACGAGCCACAGAAAAACAGTTTGTGGATTTCTTAACACAAGTGTCCCCTGATATCGTACAAAAGTACGCCCCTCAAGGTATCAATTGGCAATTTATACCTCCAAGCGCTCCTCATATGGGTGGTTTATGGGAATCAGCTGTAAAGAGCTTCAAATCTCATTTCAAGAAGCTAGCCGGCAGCTATAAATTTAAACTATGAAGAATTCACGACATTATTAGCTAAAATTGAAGCCGTTCTCAACTCACGGCCGCTCACAGTACTATCACAAGATCCCTCCGACTTCACAGCCCTAACTCCAGGGCATTTCTTAAAAGGAGCACCCATTCTGGCCACACCTGAGCCAGGCGTGGAGCCGCTTTCCTTATTAAATAGATGGGAAAGAATTAAAATTCTCCATCATAATTTCAGTAGCCGATGGAAAGAGGACTATATAAAGGACCTCCACAAGAGGTACCGGTGGAAAAATACAGAAAATGCGCCAAAAGTTGGAGATTGTGTCCTGATTCACGACGATTGCCTGCCACCTACCGAATGGCGGCTGGGCCGCATAGAGAAGCTTTATCCAGGCTCCGACGGTCATATTCGCGTAGTCGATCTCCGTACGCAATCCGGAAAGCTAACAAGACCGCTCGTCAAACTATGCTTCTTACCGATCGCCGATAACCGCGAAACAAAAACCGATAAACCGCTTAAATAAACCGAATAGAAAAACAAATAAAATAAAAATTTATATAAATACGTATACATATATATATTTAAAATACCACACAAATGTAGTCGATTAATCTAACGACTCACTCATGCCGCATAACGTGGCAGCCATGCTCATATGTCCTATATGCAACCAAATCCTAATTGAAATAACCCTCTTTCAAACAGGTCAATATGGATGTAGACATGCCAGCAGCCCCGACACCAACCACTCGTTCGGCTGTCAATGTGCCACGCCAGGCGGCTGCCCCAGTTGCGGCTGCTCCAGTTGCAGCGCCCCGAACAACCACACCAACGGCGCCTCGGAATGGAAGGGTAGCATTGCCGCCAACACCCGCGCTTGTCGTCGACCCACAACGCCGTAGATGTCCCCTATGCCGTCGACCCCACCGGCTGCCACAATGTGTCATCTTTAAGGGGTTACCCGCCTCAACAACGCCAGTTGGTCGTGCAGGCGCACGGCCATTGTCTGAATTGCCTGACGCCGGTCCACCAAACTCACGAGTGTACGTCGGGCAATCTGTGCCAAATGTGTATGCGCCCGCATCACACTATGTTGCACCGTACACCTCGAAATGGCACCAGCCAACCTCCTGCCGGCCGCAACCGCGGCGCAGTACAACGACCGCCATTAAGCCGGGATGCACGGCCCCGTCGAACCATAGGGCCATCATCATCCCGTGCCCGGCGTCCACATAATGGGGCGTCCACACGACGCCAGCAACAACGACCGCGTCCGCGCCACACCTCAGGCCTCAGCAGCGTCGTAGCCACTCTGCAGCAGCTTCAGAGGATTCTAGGCTGAAATATTCGCCTAGGGGGGCCGGGATGGCTAAATGAGCCTTAGTCGCCGCCCCACACCACACCTACACTCATCTCTAACACGCACACTCACCACACTCGCCTCGACATCACCACACTCCACATCAACACCACCCACACGCAAGAGGATCCACACATTCAAACACACACCACACCACTCCACATAAAAAGGGTCAGGCTATTCAGCAAGCAGTACAGATTCGACCATCGTGAAATCTACGTCGTTTTTCCGCCACCGCTACGCAGCGCTCCAGCTCGATCCACCTGCATACTTCGAAAGTCCGCTAGTGAAGTTTTATTAGAACTTAACATTGTGTTATATTAAGTGCACATATATTTGTTAAAAAAAAAAAAAAAGAGAAACCCACAAATCCAGGGTTGATTCGCTTGTAAGAAAACCCACAAGTAAAGCGTTACATTTAATACATTGTTACGAACCAAGTGTGAATCCCGAGTTTTTTTTATTTTAAAAGGAAAGAAAGCGATCAAGTGGTAAGTGAACCAGACATTGAGTGAAACAATCTATTTAATTTAACTTTATATTGATCAAATGTAAAATTATTCTTCGCTACAGCTAAACCCCAACTTCTATAGATTTCCTTCCTACAGGGTTGCCTATAGCATATTTGTTTTTGCTTCTATATACAAACACAAACAAAGCATATTCACATAAATTTTCCATATACGTGAACAGCGCGCTGTCTGTGGTCAGCGCATGTCAGCACTGTCCTATCGCCAGCCGAGCATCTGAAAGTGATGATCAAACTTTTGTTGTTGTTTGTGTGAATACATTTTATTTTTCCTTTTAGTTGGTATTATTTCAAAGGAGTGTCGTCCACATGACGCCAATTATCGTGCTGTGGCATTTTGAGTGCCATTATACTTGAGTTTTTTATTGTGTTTTTGTTTGTCATAATCGTTGAAGCAGCTTGATAAGCATCGGACAGGGTGGGGAAAATATTAAATATTCTCTTACGGGAGGAAATAATGTTTTTCTTACTGAAATATGGAGATTAAAGAGTTTATTATGCTATCAACTGATAATATTAATAAAATATTAAACATTTTTCAGGCAGAATACATTTTCGAGGGGTTTTGAAAAGAAAAATAAAAATTATTAAAATAAAATTTTTAATTTTAATAAAAAAAAAAATATTTTTTTCGTAAAATATTAAAATTTCCTGGTTAAAAATATTTAAAAATTTATTAAAAAATAATCGCCCAATAAACAATATTGCACATTTTTGAACTTATAGGCGGTGCACCGCTGCGTATGAGTAACCTAAAGCACCTCATCTATAAATTTTAACAGCAAAAGTTATAATGGCGCACTAAAGCAATATTTATTGCCTTATTGCTCATTACAAATTAATAGTAGAAATTTAATAGCGTCAAAAAACATGCCACCACAATCGGCTGCTGTTACAGTCGCCATTAAAATCCCCTGCTTTTGTAGCACAAAGCAAATTAGGCAAACAAAACTCGCTTGCGGCGTTCTAAGCAAAACTTATTTTTCTTCTTCTACTCGTATGAAATACGATTGCAAAAACAATGTGGAAAATTTATACCCAAATGCTAGCCTATGGCCATAAATAATTTACTATAATTGCCGAGCGAAAGTTGTTAGGCGAATTTGCGACATTTTTCCACTTTTCGGTTGTCCATAAAAGTGTGACCGACGAGCAGTGCAGCGAGCAAATGAATGATGTAAGCAGGGCGCACAAAAGGTAATAACAAAGTGACATAAATGGAAGCGAAGAAGCAGAGGACAGTTATTTTTAATGTTGTGCAGACATACTTAGCAGTAAATGGCATTGGCAGTGAGACTCTCTTCCAGTCCGTCAGGCAGGGGAGGCATGCCAACAAAGGAAGAATTCGAGCGCATTTAGTAAATAAATGAATAGTACAGTTATTGTGTATATTTTTGGTGCGCTCATTGTTGTTGTTGCACTCATTGTTGTTACACTTCCCTGTTGTCGTTGCTATAATATCTGCTCATAGGCATTCATAGTTTAGCTTCATTTCGAATTTGGCTATCAGCCAGCTGGGCAGCAAACAAACGTAAGCCGTAAATATTAAACTAGAAGTCCATGTTCACCGGCATGTTTGGTATTTTATTTCCCGGTGGCAGCACTGTGCGCAATTGTTGGACATGTATCATATTTTTGCTCGCTGCCGTAATGGGGCGCTTTTATTAATACTTCCGGTGCCAACATTAAACAGGAAAATTATATACCGTTACGCGGTTAATAAATATTAATTGCTAGTTAATGTTAGCCATATGTTTTGTTGTTGTAATTAAATATTTTTTCGTTTACATAAAAGTGTGCGGTCGAGCACTAGCCACACCGCTTAGATTGGGTATTTGCAAGGCAACTGTTTATCATGGACTCAATCAAGTGGGCTATGACAGTGTTCGCTATTTTCAAGTCTCCGTAAGCGGACGGTATCTTTCCAATACACTTTCCATATGGAAAATAGGTTCTACTGCCACACCTTGTTCGGCTGATGAGGGATAGTCTTTCAGCAAAGTGATCTTTATACCCAAGTTAGGAAGAAAGGACTATTCACTGGCAAAATCCCTCATGGCAATTAGTCTAATTTCATTTTTACTAAAAATTAAAGATCGTGGATCATAAAATAAGGTCGAAAGCGCTGAAAATTGCACGCCTACATGTGAACCAGCATGATTACAGAGCTCGAAAACCAACCAATGCTGCTCTGTATCAACTAACTTCAAAAATAGAGTGTACACTGGAAGGAAGGGAAGAAATGTAATCCGCCTTCCCTGACATAGATGGTACTTTTGACAACATATCTCACAAGAGTGTAGCCAGAGCTCTGGAAAAAAGGAATTTGGCATCACGGGTTCGTAAATGAATAGAGGCCGTACTACGCCAGAATAGCTGAAAGAACAAAAGGAGATATCAGAACTCGGCTCGGAACTACAAGAAGCTGCCCCATGGGAAAGTGCTATTCGTCCTGTTATGGAGCCTTTTCGTTGACGACCTACTAGTTTTGCAAACTGAAAATGGGATCCGTTGTCAAGGATATGCGGATGGGATTGTTATTACAGCCAGAGCAAATACAAGGGGGTTTAAACTTGCGAGGCATAGATGATCATCGTCCCGTTTACGAGGACGTAGGTCCCTGGCCGGCCTTAGGAACCTATCCCTTGAGGCAGAGATGACCAATATGGGTAAAATATAATGGTGTGCAATCGACTAGTTTGTAAATCTAGGAACTGCAAGCCAGGGTAGTTGTACGTCATGATCCTCCGACCGATAATCACGTGTGAAGAGGTGGCTTGGGTCTCAAAAGCTTCGCAGACTTCAGTAGGACTTTAACTATCGGGGCTGTAACGCCTTGGATGCATCTGCATTTCGGCTGCAATGCGCACTTGCTCGACGGCAGCACTTAAAGTCATGCTTGAGCTCATATCATTTTACGTAGTGATCGGTTAGGTAGCCAAAAACACACTGCTTCAAATGCTAGCAGAAGGATGTGGCAGAGGTAAAGTAATCTCATCCCAGCGGATGAAAGCATTAGTGGAGTAAAATAATTGGCTCTTCTTCCGAGGGATAGCATTACCAAAAGGCTAAACTTCACAAAAAAGTTTAAGGCTACCCTTAGCAGCAAAGGTGAATAGAATGACTCCACTCTCGAGCTACTGCTTGAGGATTGTAAAATCAAGTGGTACACCGACGGTACAAGAGTCTCAGGACAACGCACCAAACTCTTCATACCTATCGGAAGTTTCCTGGGCATTTTTTATGCAAAAGTCTTTGTTATAAATCGGTTCATAGAGACAAACCCTCAAGGCAACTATCCCATACTTATAACCTTACTTAGCGATAGTCAAGCGGTACTAAAATCTATATCTTCCTCCGAGATCAAGTCACTACTGATGCAGGAAAGTAGAGAACGGCTGAATAGCTTAGCGGAAAGTAACTAAGTGCACCTCATCTGATTGCCCGGTGACAAAGATATAGTCGGTAATGAACTGGCTGATGAGCTCGCCCGTTCCGCAGCATTTACAAAGCGGATAACTATAGCATATAGCCGCCATACAAACTAAACTATCGGAATCAAGTGCTTGTATGGAAAACTTTTTCAGTTGATGAGATATCTTCACGAAATCTGGAAGGAGTTATTTTCTAAGACAATGAAACAATTTTCGAAGAAATTGGTCAGTTCGGTTGACAACAGCTTTTTCAATTACTTCTTTTTTAATTATCCAAAAGATTGAAAAAGTCAACCACCCTCATAGTCACTTCTACACGTATGGTATTTGTCTCTTAGTTATAAATATTTAGAAAACCTTTTTCATGTTATTTATGATGCACTAAAAAACAACAACAAATAATTTATCAACACTTGCTACAACTACTTATTTATTTATCAGTATCTTTTGCCTATTTGGGAGTTTTAAATTCACTCACAAGAAAAGTCCTTTCTCAAAATCACTCAACTGAAGGTCGATTGTGTCTATGCAGCGTGTAGCTTAAGTATTTAGAGCACAGACACAGCTACACACACAACCACTCACAATACACAAATTTCTAAGCTGATTATGCAGACAGCTTGGAGTATTAAATGTATGAGTATCTTGGGCACAATGGCAGCCACACTTACAACTGCACACACACAAACACTTACAAATACCTGCGCTTGTAGTTGGCTGGGCGAGCAGGCATTTTCCTAGGAAAATTCTGTCGTATGACAAAACTTGGCTTTAAGGTATTTGCATAAAATGCTTGAAAGGCTGCCGAACGAAGAAGACAGAAGACATCGTAAGGCACGTGTAGATTATACACAAGTGCATATACGTATATACTATATATACATATGAATATATCTTGTATATGTATATGTTTGTATTGTCAACATGTCTGTGGCGCTAACGAACTCCTTTAAAAGCTTGTTGTATAAGAGGAAAAATTAAATTGAATAAATATGTGGGTTTAGGAGACACGTTTTCTTGGCAAAACATCTTATATTTTGGAGTTTATTTTTTAAGGAAGCTTGTGAGTTTACTGTGTGTGTGGTTGTAAGAATTTTTTAAGATTTAATTAAAAGGCTTAAAATGTCAATATTTTTGTATGAGATGAAGACAGACGAAAAAGCAGAAGAGAACGAGATTTATGGGTCTTTAAAATTCAAATTCATGAATTTTGTAAAAATTTTATTAAAAAAAAAAAAAATTATGAAAAAAATAATTATGTTTATTTGGAAGCAAATTTACTCAAAATCTTATGTAGAATATTCCTAAGACCTTGATTTTATGCTGTAACTGTTTTTAACTAAAAAAGAAATTAAAAGAAATTACAAATGACCTACTAAGACCCAGTATGATTGCTGAAACGTGTATTGTTAGCAAGAAAAACATTTTTTAACTTCCAAACGATGGTCCTCTAACTAATCTATACCATTACGAGGCTTCTAACTCAAAGTACTACTCCTAAAAACAGATTTCTGACACGAAAGTCAAAAAGCCAAGCTTTGAACCTTCTCAGATCTTATCGCAAAATATATAAATATTGCACTTAATCAAACTACATATTTATACACCGATATGCAACACATAAATACTAAGACTTTCTCACAAAAAATTATATATCACACGTTACGTATACGCACTGACGCACAAAAGCCCACAGCATTTTACTGGCATTTGTATTAATGCTTACACCAAATAAAAGCAGCTCAACTAATTTTCGCCAAAAAAACTACAATAACACGCATGTGCGTAACTGCTTTGCTTCAACTTTTTCCACTCTTTCTGATCTGTTATCAGCGCCCAGCAGCCTTCAGCACCGACCAGCAGTGAATGGCCATGCTGTCTGCCTCTGCATTTGATATTCAAACAAACGAATTTACGCAGTTTCCAAAAAATGTCTTGAAAACATGCGATTAGCACACACACATGAGGTATATACATGAGGCACAGGAAAGCTGCTTATACTTCCGGCATTGCAGCGCTTCCGACGCGGTAATTAGATTGTTGTTTAGCAGAGCCATCGTCTAATAGTATTAATTTACTACAACAATGGAACGTGCAGCAGTCAAAAAGTGCTGTTATCTACTGTGCTTGCTTTGAGTTCAAATATAGAGAAATTGGTGCTTATAAATAAAATAATAGATGAAATTAGTGAAGCCATAATTAAGGTACAAAGGTATGGAGGTATGTTATTGCGTGTTGGTATATACTTGTAGGAGAATTCATCCGGTATATGAAAGAGAAATCAATTGCGACTTTTGCAAATCTCCTTACATTTTGCTTTACACAAATTTAATAAAAAACTAACTTTATATCGCTTTGAAGTATTTTTGGAAGATGCCCAACTATATTATAAAAATGTCAGTACCGGTGCAGCAACTTACGATTGTTGCTCAGTGATAAGAGTGCTTTGTTATTTGTCTTCCGCCTCTCTTTTAGTACAATTTCTTGCAGAAGTGTAACCCTTCAGAAAGGATTAAGAGTAGAGAGCGAAGTCGTGAGTGTTTCTGTTTCAACAACACATATTTAACTTAAAAATTAGAACTGAAATCATAACTTAGTCTCTCTAATTTTCATACCGAAGAATGTATAGATTACAACAGCATTCTTTTGTTCCCCTAATGTTAGATACTAGGATCTACTACAGTCTAGTAGAAAAAGAGTTTTAAATCAAGATCTGAAAGCACAATGTCTCTTTATCACTTTAATAATTGCGATTCACCCTGATAAATTTTTGAAATATGGAATAAAATTAAAGAGCAAACCTGGTGTGAAATTTCCAAACCACAAAATTTTTATTTTGTAGAGTTTTTCTGAAAACTACATATTAAAATTTGCTTGAGTGAATATCTGGAGATAAGTGATTTGATCAGCATCAAACTTCTTCATGTGCAGTCTTTATCAATTTTTGATATTTTTCCCACCGTAGATCACTGTGAGGAGAACATATTCTAGGCGAGAATTCTGTTTTTAGGTGTCATCATCCAAAAACAAAAAAACGTTAACTTTTGGCATATAAGTTCTGTCGAAGAATGGCTAGCGAACTGGCGTATAAACGTGAATGAACAGAAGTGTAAGCATATTACATTTTGGCTAAGACCAAAGATGTGCCTGGCAGTAAAAATAAACAATATTTTAGTACCCCAAGCGAACGAAGTAACATATCTTGGTATTCACCTAGAAAGAAGGCTCACGTGGAGAAAACACATCCCTAGTAAAGTAACATGTATGAAGAATAGAGCTGCAAATTTAAATTGGCTTTTAAATAAAAACTTCAAACTTAGTCTAGACAACAAAGTTCTTTTATATAATGCGGTCATAAAGCCGATTTCGATGTATGGCATTCAAATGTGGGGTACGATCTGTGCAACTAATATTGATCTAATACAAAGGTTCCAATCAAAAATGCTTGAACAATCACGTGTTCACCATGGTACATGCGTAACGAAAAAATCCATAAAGACCTTGGTATTCCTATGGTAAAAAATAAGTAGAAGACAGCAGAATTAAATATATATCTAAACTCCGAGATCACCCAAACCCTTTGGCTAATGCTTTGGTACATTCCTGCGATAAAACACTACTTAAAAAAAGAGATATACCTGCGTATTAAAGAGCGACGTATCGCCAAAACAGCTCAATCACTTGCTTCAGTCTGTATAGTTTTTGAATAGACTTAAGATTTTATTACATATTGTTAGGCTTTAAGAAAAAGCAAATTCAATAAATAAAATAATTTTGAAAAAAAAAACTTTGGCTACACCGAAGCTAATCTACCCTTCACAGGTGCATTTCTTTTAGTAACTATGGGTCCAGTTTTTATGGAAGCTATGTGCTACAGTAAGCATATTTGAACAATTTCTTCGGATATTACATTGTTGCCTCAGAAAATAATCTAAACCAAATTTCCTGAATATATGTCGTCAAATGTGAAAGTTTTCCATATTCCGATATCGGCAGTTCCGACAAAGCTTCTTGAAGAGAAAATGGCGTTCGCAAAATTTTAAAACGATATCTTAAAAACTGAGGAACTAGTTCGTATATACACAGACAGACCGACGGACATGGCTAAATCGACTCAGCTCGACAGACCATCTTTTATAAATATACTTTATAGGGTCTCCGACGATTCCTTCTGGGTGTTACAAACTTCGTGACAAACTTAATATAGCCTGTTCAGGGTATAAAAATGAGAATTATCCAGCGCTAGAGGACCTCTCATCATTTTAGGTTGTCACATTAGGTGTAGCCCTTAAGTTAAGGAGACAGCTAAAGTGATGAAACATTTATATTAGGTTCTTAATGCTAATCCTAGTTATCATTTAAAAGCCTCTAATGAAGTATGGAAAAAAATAGTTTTTATGTAAGAGTAACATGCCACTGTAATCCGTACCAATACACTGGCCTACACTCATTTTTGTGCCTGATTTTGGATGTATTTTGTGAGTTCATACGAGAAAACAAGTCACATTATCCATATCAGCTATTGTTCATAAGAAAGAAGAAAAAAACATCTAGTAGCAGGAATGTGGTTCATCCTACCTACTATACCGACTACTGATACGCATAGAGCCGCACCAAAGCAAGCAATTTTTTTTGTAGGCCAGTGATATGATTAATGTACATTCACGTACGTTTTCACTGCGAAAGCGCGTTACCGATCAGAAATTCACACAATTCCTCAATTCATGATATTAAAAATTTGTACTTTAATATATAATTATGTATTAACTTTTTTTTAATTTATATATACCTGTATAATTAAAAAATGATATACATATTTTTTACGGATTGTGAAAAAATTATTTTGATTAAAAATTTAAAAAATTATATTTTGGCATAAAATATTTTTTGTTGACAAATTTAAGAATCCAAAAAAAAAAAAAACGAAAGATGCACCGAAAGAGTCTTCGTCATACGTATTTTTAGTAGAGCAATTGAAAAGACCACGACCTTATACATAGATGGTCTTTCTAGAATTAAGTAAATATGATTTTTAGTTAGCCTTAACCTTCAAAATATAAATTTGGAAGCTGTCGGTTCATTGATTTGAGAATTATATCATTTCGAGGAAAGCCAATTTTTATATCGTGAAAAAATGTCCTTTTTTTCCCATCCAAAAGCTTATTTTATCAACTTCCGAAATTTAAAATGATATACTACAAACGATACATTACCATTTTAATTTCGGTTGTTGATAAAATAATGATTCTGGATGGGAAAAATACAGTTGAAGCATAAACTTGGCTTGATGAGAAGTATTCGGATTTGCCTGCGGAAAATAAACCATCAAGTCATTTCATTTGCAAAAATTTGGGTATGAGAAAGCTCTGTGTAAAGTGGGTTCCGCGTAAGCTCATTATTTACCAAAAACAGCGAGGAATTGATGATTCACTCGTCATTTCATCCAAGTGGACTGCACACGATAAACCTGTTCTACAATCTGGAAAAAGGCAACAGTCGGCTGGCAGTATTTTGGGATACGCATGAAATATTTTTAATGAAGAACCACCAAGGGCGACTATTACATAGTGTTATTAAACCAATTGTAGGACTAAATCGCCGAGAAACGGTCGCATTTAAAGCTAGAAAAAGTGATTTTTCACCAAGGTAAACTCACGTGTCTTCAAGTCAGTGAAAAGCATGACAAAAAATCATGAATTGGGCTGAGAGTATTTTCCGCATTCATCGTTTTTGCCAAATATGACTATTTTCGGTTCTCAAACCTCAAAAGAATGCTCATTGGGAAGAAATTTTCATCGCATAAAGCGGCGATTGCCAAAACGGAGACCTATTTTGAAGCTAAAAACAATCGTACCACAAAAACTGTGTCGAAATGTTGTGTACAAAAAATTTATTACAAAAAAAAAATTTGTTATCTGAAATAATGAGTAAACCTTCTTGCAAAGAGCCAGTGTTAGAACAATTTCTGTACAACAGTCATTACTTATGTTCCAACACACCCATCACTGCTCTCCTATGTGCCCTTCAACTCAGCTTCCCTTCACACATATGTGTTTGTGAGTGCGTTTGTGTGCTTCTCGCCAGCCACGAAGCCAACCAACCAGGCAGGCAAATATAAACGCTCCACAAAGAATTTAAATGTGTGGCAATAAAAAATTCACAAGACAATGGATAACAGATGCACCGAAAAAATAAGAGTCAAACCAGCAGAAACAACAACAAAGCAAGGCTGTTGGCACAGCAAACTGTGTGTGTCTCAAAGCGTGCTGCTGCCATTGCACTGGAGCAAATATGTGTAAAAAGATGAAAATTGGCACACAAATGCCACAGAGTGAGTGGCAGGCGGCGGCAGAGCTGCTGGCTGATGTGCACACGTGTGCAACGCATATGTGAATGACGAAACTCGTTCGCCCGTTTATTGTTGCGCTTCGCTGCTTCACTTTTCGCTGCTTGTTTGTCTGCCGAGCGAAGATACTTGGCAGCGAACGCAATAACAAGAGCAAACGCTGAAGTGTGTTGGTGTGTGTGTACTCACCTCATCCTTGGCTACGAGCGTGACCTTCTTCATTGGTGCGCTATTGTTGACAACGACTGTTTCTCGCTTCACCGATGGCGTTTTCAGGGCAGATTTTGGTTTCTGTATTTCCACCATACTTTATTGGGTGAATTATTTATTATGTGGGGTGCGGGTTCGCGGATGCGTTAGATTTTATTGCGGATTGTGTGTACGGTTTTTTAATGTAATTTTTGTTTCCAATCTTCGAAAATGTTTTTTTTTTATTTTTCTTTTTAATTTTTTTATATACGTTTAATTGTTTGGTTACTTATTTGATCACCCTTTATTTTTTTTAACAAGTTAAAATTTATTAGTTCGTTAAAGCTATTTTTGTAGACTTTTTTTTAGAAGTTTTTGAAATTTATTTTATTCTTTTAAATTTTTTATAGAATTTTTTCAACCAATATGGGCACCCTTTATTTTACAACATCTTTGGATGTCTCTGATATTTTTGTAAAGTTTGTTTGATTCTTTTATTTATTCTCTTATATGGTCACCCTCTATTTTTCATTACTATTTTTTATTAATTTTTTATGAATGTTAAAAATTTATTGGTTTTAAAGTGCTTGTTTTGTGAAAATTTTGTTGTCAATTTTGAAAATTTTTTACTTAAACACTTTTAATACGCTTATATGGTCACCGTTTATTTTTTAGTCATCTTTACGTTCTTACCAAATTTCTTTGAATGTTTTAATTATTTGATAATTTCTTGAAGCTCTTATGTAGTCACCCTTTATTTTTCATAATTTCATGAGATTTATGTTATAGCCTTTAAATTTTGCTTAATTTTGCAAATTATTTTATTTTAGTTTCTGTTTGAAAAAATTTTCGTGCTCTTACATAGTCACCCTTTATTTTTTATAACTTCATTACATTTATGTTATAGCTTTTTAATTTTGCATATTTTTGTTTAGTATTTGGTTTTAATTTTGGTTTAAAAATTGTTTAATGCTCTTATATGGTTACCCTTTATATTTTAAAACTTCATTCGATTTATGTCATAGCCTTTATTTTTTTGTTGTTCCACAATGTTTTGTTATAATTTTTGTTTAAAAAAATTTTCATGCTCTTATATGATCACCCTATATTTTTTAAATTTTTTATTAGATTTGTGTTATAGCCTTTTAATTTTACTTAATTCTGTTTAATATTTTATTTTGAATTTTGTTTAAAAATTCTTCCTCTCTTACAGGGTCACCCTTTATTTTTAGAACTTCATTAGATTTTGTTTCTAGCCTTTTAATTTTGCTATTGCTTAATATTTTGTTTTAATTTTTGTTTAAAAAAATGTTCATGCTCTTCTATGGTCACCCTTTATTTTTTATAACTTGTGTAGATATCCTCAAAAATTTTTGTTTACTTTACAAAAATAAATTTTTTGGTGACATGCTCCACTATCCAACAAACAACAAAAAATTTACAAAAAAAATTTAAAAAAAGAGAAACTCCTATAAATCAAGGAACAATAACGAAAACCTTAATTTAAAGACGGCATCTACAAAGTAAATATCACGTAAAGGGTTATCAGCGCCGTCCGCAACCCTCAACCCAAACCGAGCGACAACTCAATCAGCCTGCGGCGCACGAAAAGGCTGCTATTTGCACAGTCAAAAGCGTGAGAACTTTTTCTTTGTCACAAACGCTTGATTGTCTTCTATGCCCCAAACTTTTTCACCGTCTTTTTTATGGCTTCATTAACTCATCTTTTCAATTTTACGCTGAGTTCACACAAACACCCTCTTAAGCGTACACAGAAAGGGAGACACAGGCAGCAGAGTTCAGTTTTTGTTATTGCAGAAAAATACACTCCTGCATTTTATTGTTCGCCTGGCAGATTATCGCCTCATAAGATTATACCACATTCGTTATGTTTTTCATTTCATTTAACGTGGAAAAATATTTAGCGCTTCATTTGGTTTTATGCGAGCAGCGCTTTGCACTGCGAGTGTGTGTTTGCGCTTGTCTATAAAAGTGTGTTCGTGTGCGTGCGTGTGCATTACGTGCGGGTCGTCATGGCGTATTAGTAATGTGTCGACAGCTGATTGTTTCCACATTTCAAATGCCACATAAAATGCATAAGCACCCTGTTATTATTGTTGTTGCTATGGTTTTTGTGTGGAAATTTTTTGTTAAAGGTTAATTTCGCGGTTTACAGCACATTTATGCGTTGTCCTTGTTGTTGTCACTTCGTTTGGTGCCTCAATTGGGATTAGGTGTGTAAAAACGCGAATCTCTTTTCTTCTTCGTTTTTAACTCATGTCGTTGCTGATTTTACTGTCAATTTAAATTTAATACTTTCAATACCGTTATATGCTCCTCTTTCGACTTACTCTGATATACACACGTGTGGTGTAAATGGCTCGACATTTTTTTTTGAATCGCGTGCGCTCGTCTGCTGTCAAATTGTATTATTTGTGGGTTGGGAAAATGTTTCGGTTTCTTTTAGTGAGCGATAAATTGAATAATGGCAAACTGGTTCTAAAGCGTGTGATTTTAGGTTGAAGAATTTCTGATTGATGTTTTAAAAATATTAAATTTTATGAAAAATTTAGGGTTGAAAACGGACTAAGTACGCAATAATAAAGTGGTACTTCCTTGATTCTGTCTAAATCGTCGTATATTCAATGCATGGGGTTACCATTTCCGTCACATTTTCAGATGGCAACCATATGACACCCTTGGAAATCTTGTCCGTTCTCAAATTGTCCTTGATATTTTTTTCCTTGTACTTTTTTGTTTGTACAAGGCGACACTCTCTACTTCTGCTCTGCTTCTAAAGACACTTCTGGCCGATGTACGCAAAGAGGTTTTTGGCTTGATTGCTGCTTGGCTGTTAGGGTAAATTTCAATTTTTGAGAAAAAGCTATGTTTTTCGACCAGCATTTGCTTCACAACTTTTTGCTGCACTGCGACAGCTGAAGACAAATTTTTAGGGTTAACCGAAGTAGAGAGTGCCTAAAATTTAATAATTAATTATTTTAATTAAAACTTTTTCATACTCAGTTGAACTGGTCAGATCGCGGCTAGCTGAATATAAAATTTCCTTAAGCTTTGGCAGGTCATTCAATTTCTATAAGGGTTGTTTGAAACTATGGACTCTAGAGGGCATATCACGAAGTCATTTTGAGTTAGTGTCAAGGGGCTATACCAGTGTCACACTTTCAAAAAAAAAAAAAATATTTTATTTGCTTTTCGATAGCTTATATTTCCATAAATATCCTTTTTGGATGGCAGCGTTCTAAAAAGCGACCGCTCGGAGGTGCAAACATATATAAGTGAAACTTTAAACGCGTTTTTCTCGAAACGACATTTTTCAAAATTGCTAACATCATAACTAAACGAAAAATTGACTTCAAATTAAAACTGAGTATTTTTGAATACATTTGCTATACATCGAACTACGATCTTTTTGATTGATTGAAAATTGTCAATTTGGCAAAATGACCATTTTTTCCGTAAAAAACGATTTTTTTTCAAAATCACGCCATTTTGTTAATTTTCGATATTTTTCAAGGATCGTAGTTCTTTGAATAGAAAATATCTTTAACTTTACTAAACATTTTGAATTTTTTTGTTTCAGCTACTCATTCGACCGGAATCGTGCCAGCAGTTGAGGCACTTCTTTTTTGGCCCCTTCGAAGACAGCCTATAACTTCGTTATTTTTCAACATTTTTGAAAAAAAAAATCTTAAAATATAGCTGAAAATTTACTTTATTACGTTCAAAGAAGTTCGGAATGTTCAATCGCGTAATTTTTCTAAAAAAAAAAATCACGAAAATCGCTTAATTTTTCATGCATCACACTGGTATAGCCTCTTAATGGTGAATATACTAAATTACTACTACTTCTAAGCAAAGGGGAGTTAAGAATTATTGGAGAGGTTACCACAGGGCACCTACCCTTAAGATCATATCTTCAGAAAATGAGAAAAGTAGAGTCGGCGTAATGCAGAGCATATGCGAAGGATGATGAGACTCTGGAAATTATCTATGCTAAAGTCCAGTCTTCAGCCGCATGAGACGGGACGTATTCCACGGCTCTCAATACTTCAACTTAAGAGACATCAGGTAGCTGGCGTGGATGGATTTTTCCATCCATTTTTCATTTTCAAATATAAAAATCACTTCCGAATTGTAAAGTTTTATAGCAACAAATTTATTTTCACTTTTGCCAACAGCCTAATTTTCTTTGAAAGAAATGGTTTGGTTGCTTTTTCCTAAGTCTACTCTACTATATAAATCTTTTTGCTGTTGTCAGAGCAAATTTATAGTAAGTCAGATGTTAATATTATAAAGAGGTATTCCAGTCTAGAAATTAAAAAAAATGATTTTTTTCGAAAGGGTTTTTCGAAATTTAAATTATTTCTGGTCGGAACTGAAACATTAAATGCCTTTTTCTTTTTGAAAACTACGATTTCTTACGTTCTACTGGACCTATTTGCCTGAAATTTTAAGACAGTTTTCTTTGCAGACTCGTATGTCTTTGTCATATTGCCAAATTTCACTTTTAACTATTTTAAAAAATTCCAAACATTCAAAAATATAGTACAAGAATAGTTTCTTTAAGCAGTCGCGAAAAAAATGTTTTTCAAATTTTTTAGTAGTTTCAGATATTCTTACATTATTCTAGATTAATAATGTTCATCTCTTTAGGTTTCTGATCGCTCGAAAGGTTGAAATCGTTTGTATGATCACGTGTAAATGTTTTGAGATTCACCACTTTATCAGGGTCAAAATTTTAAAAATTCAAAACTTTTAACTTTTTATTTTTTTTGATTTTTATCTTTATTTTTGTAGTGTTATTAAATAATTAATACAGAAATGGATAGCAAAAAAAATTATTTTTTAGGAGGCTTAAAAAATTTCCTAAAATTTATACCCCCTCAAATCAATTTTCTCAATTTTAGACTTTTGAGTTTTAATATATACCAAAATCCAAAAAGTCTCCCTAAATTAAATTTTTATTAAATATAAATCCTTTCTATCACTATGAGCCGCTATCATTACTATTGGGTTAAAATACAAGGATATATGTTTTTAGCTCTCAAACTCACAAAATTTATTTTATTTCTCATGCTTTGTGGAAAATATAGTGACATCAGAAATTTGAAGCTATACATTTTCGAAACAGCAAAATATGCTTTTCAAGAATTAAATGTTTGCTAAACACAAAACTAATTATGAAAATCAATAGGGAATAAGAATTTTCAACAAAATGTATTTTCATATAATTATAAAATCCGAAGCAATGAAAGCGGCCACAGCAAAATGTCAAAAGAACTCTGCACCTAAGAAGTGGTTAGTATATGAAGTGGTTGTCTTATGAAACTGTAAGTTGGTGATGCTCCCAGTTTACCTTCTGGAATAAAATTCGATGAAACTACTAGAAAATTTAAAATTATGGTCGATTTCTGATTTTTGAGTCGAAACCTTCAATTTCGATATTTTTAGCGTGCGCTAGATGGCGCTATGTTGAAGTTTGTGATACTGCTGTAATTTTTGAAATGTTTTGTTTATAGAAAATGGAATGTTTTTGAGATATGACAGACGGCTTCACACGATTCGTTTTAATCACAGCAGCGGACGGCATATGCCCTGGTCAGAGATGGCTTGTAACAATATGGATTGAACTGAATAGAACAAGCGTATTTATCTCACATAGTAATGAAAGGGAACTCCCCGGAATGTCTCAAGTTTGAGTTTTTTCAAATCTGTTTATAGTTTGTATACTCCTGATTAACTCAGATTACTTCAGAGTTTAATTTATAGAACTAATGAGATTGCTGTGTCTACACCAGTAAAGTAGACTAATGAGTTTTTGACCTTTTTCAACATCTTTAACAATCGTCGGTTGAATAAATTTATTTTAAATTTAGTGAACAACTTATTTGGTTGGTGGTCGAAAGTAAGCATCCATAGCTTTGTTAGACACAGAACTAATACTCTAAAATTCAGTGCAGGATTTACACGAATTTTCCTTTTTATATTTTGGGAATTGTTTATTTTTTATCTTCGAGAATACAAAGCAGTCATTTGGTGTCAAGTCAAGATCACACGGTAAATTACTCATCAAATCGATGTTTTGAAGGTTCAAAATTGCAGTTCTTTCAGTCGGTGTGTGAGAGCTTGCATTGACGTGATGAAAAGTGATCCGCTTTCAGCTGTTGGTTTTCCTGTTTTCTTGAAAGATAACTGGCAAGAAATGGTCGTTTTTCACGCAGAATTTACTGTTCTACGATGATCTATGGTTTAGTTGCGGCATGCCAAGCCTTTTCAAAAACCAGGCAACCATTTGCGTAGAAATGCTTCTTGCTCGAAAAACTTTTTTTGGATTCAGTTCATTTTGAAACGCCCATAGAGTCGACTGTTCGTTACTTTTGGGATCATCCACAAATCCACAATTTATTATTTTTCATGATGCCATAAACATGTTTTGAAGTACTGCTCGTATTGTGGTGATCTACGGCCTCTATCGAATTCACTTAACCATCTACTTTTTATTGATTGAGCTTCATCGTCAAAAATTTAATTAAGTTCATCGATGCAGTGTTGCTGAGTTAATCAACGTCGAAAGTTGTAAAAACTAATCACTATTCACAAAATGCTCGCGATTTATCTCCACTTTTAGGCTGAGTTGAATATTTCAAGTTACTGTAAACGGCACTATCTTCTTGCTGAGTTAATCAACGTCGAAAGTTATTAAATATATTCATGCAAAAATGCGGGCGATTTAGTTCCGCTTTTTGGGTGAAATGAATATTTCAGGTTACTGTAAATAACACTATCTTTTCTCACGGTAACTTAGGAGATATAACTCATTGTATGCTAGCTGTTGGGTTATGTGGAAAGCGCTTTAACTTAAATAGTGTTTCTAATTGCAAATATGCAATGCAAATCATATTTTTCTGTAGAACTATTTTAAATTAAAATTGAAACATAACCAATCAGAGTCTTTCTAGGAACACTTCGGCGCATAAATTCAACAGAAGACTTCTATGAATTATACAATATGTTCATTTACCAAACAATCTTACTAAGCACTTAACATAAAAACCCCGGAATGTGACAGAAAACTTCAAAATCTCATACTCCAAATATATGAACTTGTGAAACGCAATGTTAGCGGAAACTGAAGGCAAAAAAAATTAGAAAAAAACACTGAAGGTCTGTGAGCAGCAATAAAAGCAGATAAAACTGCAGCTAAAAGTGAATGGAATTGTGCGGGGAAAACAGAGTACGAAGTTGTTGTTGAATACTAAGAAATAGCTGTGGACGTAAATGTAAACACAGAATCGAGTTGTGTTTGTGTGGGTAGATTTGAGCGCACAGCTGTGCGTAGAAGATATGCATAGAAAATGAATTTGCAAACGAAAAGGACAAACAATGAAAACAGCAATAGAAAATAAGGAAGAAGCAGATAAATCAAATGCAAAAATAACTTTATAAAAATCACAATGCTTTCCTTCACATTCTTCCCAAATTTCTTTGGAAAAACAATAACAATAAATCCATCATTTCTGTGGAGTTTTGGTTACTATTTTTCAATAAATAAGGGGACAAGGATGGCGCAGTCAGCTGTGAAGCTCGCACGCCTTCGCAAACACGCGCACACACGCACGCCCACCGTCCACACAACAACAAAATAGAACAGCAAGAACACAGCCAGCAGCGCTAGCAGCAACAAGCTGACAAGTAAGCCAGTCAAAGGCAGTGAGTTGGCTGGGTAGTGTCAACATATGTGCTCACGCCTTGAAATATGTATTCCTTTTCGCAGAATTGTGTTGTTATCTGCTTCGCCTGCTGCCTTTCGCATTGTCGCGCACGCACACTTTCACACTCTTTCGCATTGTTTGCCAATTAAATGCGTTAACACCTGTAGGTCGATTTAACATGAAAACTTTTTGCGAGATTTTCTTCGCGGAACTGGGGAAAATATTACTTCGTTTATTTTACAGCTGAAATTCTTTTATTTTCTTTTCACAATTTCTTCTTTACTCGTTTTATACGCCGTTGCGTCTGTTTAAAGGACTCGCGCGCGTAAAGTCGCCTTCATTGTTGCGTCGCGCTTTCAATTTTTGCACTTGTCGCACGTAGGCACTCGACGGCACGCTTTCGTTTTTCCGTTCGTCTGTTTTTTGCGTTGTTCACAACAGCAAAAGTGAGCAGCAACTGTTCGCTGTTGACGCGATTCCATTGCCGTGAGTTGCGACTGGCGGCGCCAGCTGTCATGGTCACCACGCACGCTCTTCATGTACGCGGCAGCTGTTATTTTTATGCTCAGCGAGTGTCAGTGCGGAGCGCTGGAAACCGGCTTCCAGGTAAATGTGTTAAGTGTCAAAAAAACTTTGTTGCACAGCAAAAGTTTGAGGGAAATATGGTTGAGGATTGTAATATGAACTTTTGCAGCTTTTGGGGCTTTGCAAGTTTTGCAGAGCTTTTGAAATTTTGCAGAGCTTTTGAAGCTTTTAAAAACTTTTGGGCTTTTTAACTTTTTAGGATACTCTGCAGTATTATGCTAATATTTGAAAGCTTTTTTGGCTTGATAAGCTTTTATAAAATGGCTTGCTATAAAAAGTTTGCAAAGTAAATATAGCTTGTCAAGCTTCCAGAAATGTGAAGTGTTTTCAAAAAGCATTGAATGTGTAATGAAAAAGGCTTTATAATAGTAACGGCAAAATGTTAAGATAACATATTGCTTAAAATGGTTTAATATGTATTTATGTTACTGAAAAATTTAGAGTATATCTGAAAAGCAAACATTTTGTGGCATAAAATTTAATAAGCGTAGTACTTTTAGGTGTCTTTTGTGATCTTAAAATCCTCAACAACAACAAAACAACTTTTTTATGTAACCATAATATATGATGAGACCATTTATTTTAATGCTGGGTAGTAATCTAGGTTAGGGATTAGGTTAGATGACTGTGATCGCACGTGGACTATTAACTGTGTTCAGTCCTTTGTGAAGCCATAGACGCCATAGAAGCCATTATGCAGATAGCCTCTAGTGGGATTCCCAGTATTACTGCGTGCCAAAAGGGCAATGACCCCTTAAAAGCCCCAAAACTAGGGATAGGCTAGCCCTACTGAGAGCAAAGCGGCTAGATCCTTTGCCCAGCTAGTGGAACACCAGAGGATACGGGAGCACTGAACCGCTCCCATTCTACCGATAGTGGTTCTAGGGTGCCTTTTCTTGCGAGGTCATTACCATTACAGTTTCTTGCGATTCCGCTGAGACCTTGCACCTATACCAGTCTTGTTACAAATACACTCGATGCTATTGATAGCGAGGTTAGGCACTCTTGGACCAGCCCTGAATGCACTATTAATGAGTTCAAGGCTATTATCGCCGCTTTACTATCTGAGTGGATGATCACTTCTCTGAAGGAGGCTACACTCGGAGCAGCACTTTCGTTAGCTATGAAACCAGAGACCAAGAAACTGTGGTAACATTGGTCTTCAACTGCGTAACCTGTTCCGAACGAAGACGGATCGGATGGACTCTGCCAATCCGAAATATTGCTCATATTTATCTGATTATGTTTCATCCGACTTCGGTTTGTTTCGAAATTTCGAAAAGTCAATCGCTAAAAGAAATTCGGCTAGAATAATCGCCGAAATTTCATTACCACGGAGGCATACTTTTCAGCACTCCAGAAAGCGTATTTTTTCGATGGGCTTAAAAAGTTGGATCTTGGTAGATTCGGGCTAAAACTTGAAAAAGTCACTTGCTGTAGGAAATTTGAATCGAAAGGAGCGCAAAAAAGGTTAATGAAGTTCTTTTTCGTAGACTCCCAGCATAAATATAGTACTATGTTTCGCATGTGTTGAAGAAGTTAAAGCCTCGCTGAGTTTGGTCCGTCGGGGTAACTTGAGACTGTGTTGAGGAAAGTTGCAATTTTTCCAAATTTTCGTACTTCTTTTTTAGGCTCACTGATTATGGGACCACTTTGAGTACAAAGTAATAGTTTTAGTCCCAAAATTTAGATTCAGTAGAGAAAGTTTGTTACATAGCTATGAGAAATGTATTAATTAGCTCACCATATCTTAGTAAAGTATATAATTATGAAGAAATGATATAGTAATGTAGTTAAGTTGTCATTGAATTCCGTTAGATAATTATCTAATTATAATTATTTTAAGTAGCTACAGAATTATTTTAATGACCGAAAGCGGGCAATCACTGCTTGTTTCTTCTGCCTTCTTTGACAATTTCTGCATTTCGCTGAATTGTTGAATATCCTTGTTGTCTTCCGTAATCGTTTTCTTCGATATCTTTCTAGAATTTCAGTGAGAACTAGCTCTTTTAAGGTTATGTGCGTATTTTTCTTCACACTGTTTTCTCTCCTCGAAATTGTTGTTTCAGTATAACTTCTCAAAACTCCACTCACATTCTTCTCCATCAAAGTGTTATAAATAATGCTTATTTATTTAGGATTACACAATGTACCTGCGCTAACGAAGCGGCTTAATTAAAGCACACATCAGCTAATGAAAGCGAAACACAATATGTGAGATGGATGGATGGATGAATGGATGGATGGATGGAGAGGGAAATGCAAATGGAAATGCAAATGCGAGTGCAAATACTTGCACATGAAATGAACTGCTTCCTTGAGTAGTGAAGTGGATTGGCTAATCAAATAAGCGTGTAATAACTTGTTGAATGTGCGCTGTGGCGCCACGAACGAGCATAAGAACCTTGCGACAAGTGACATTGTTGCATGCAACGCGAATGCATGACTTTATGCGGATGAATATGCAAAATAGAACAGTTAAATGCGAAAAGCTTTATCGGCATGCGAGTGATGGGAAGACGAGTGGTAGAGTGGAAATGTATAACGGCACAATAGTAACGGAAATGCATACATTTAATATACAGGCATGCTTGTTGTGGCAGCAACGCATAAATTTATTGCTGAGGCATGCGAATAATAAACAAGGCGGAAATGAACACACACGCTGAGACTTATTTATGTGTATGTTTATGTATATTTGTTTGCATGTGTGAGTGCAAGTGAGTATAAGTGAAAATAAGTGAAAGGCTGTGTAAAGGTGAGTTAAGCGCTCGCCAAATGAAATTAAAGAGTTTGCGCGCGAGGTGTGCTGTTGTTGGCGATAACGGCCTGTGGTTTATTATGCATGTAAATGTATGCGGCACGAAACAAACTGTTGCGAAAGCGTTGAAAATCACCCATTTCAGCGGAATTGAAAAGCTGCATGAAGCAGCCACGCATGTTCTGTATTTATCAGATAGCAAAAAAAAAAAAACAAAAATAATTTTAACTGCACCGGAATTATAATACCCTTCACAAAAAAAATATTCTCCTATACCTGAACCTGATTTTGATCGGCCTGTTTGTATGGCAGCTATATGTTATAGTGGTCTGATCTGAACAATTTCTTTAGAGATTATGGCTTTATCCTAAAAAATAATTTATGTAAACTTTCGTGAAAATATCTTTTCAAATAAAAGAGTTTTTCATATAAGGTCTTGAATTTGGATAGTCAATTTGTATGACAGCTATATGCTATAGTGATCCGATCTGAACAATTTCTTCAGAGATTATAGGGTTGTATTGGGTTATGCTTCATTATAAATTTAATGAAGATATCATGCCAAGTAAAAAAGTTTTCCTTACAAGGACTTGAGTTTTATCGGACAGTTTGTATGGCAGCTATATGCTAGAGTGATCGGATCTAAACAATTTCTTTAGAGATTATGGCTTTATCCTGAAAAATAATTTATGTAAAATTTCGCGAAGATATTTTTTCAAATAAAAGAGTTTTCCATACAAGGTCTTTAAATTGGACGGTCGATTTGTATGGCAGCTATGTGCTATAGTGATCCGATCTGAACAATTTCTTCGGATATTGTAGAATTATCTCAACTTATATTTCAAGCTAAGTTTCGCGAAGATATCTTTTCAAATAAAAGAGTTTTCCATACATGGTCTTAAATTTGGACAGTCAATTTGTATGGCAGCTATATACTATAGTGACCCGATATAGGAAATATGTTCGCAAAACGTTAATGTGCCTAGGAAAATCCTATGTACCAAATTTCGCGAAGATATCATTTTAAATAAAAAAGTTTCCGTGGTATAAAAACACAGAAATATACCATATTTACATACAGGCACATACACACACACAACACATATACATAAATACAAGCAAATTGCAAATAAAAACAGCATTTTACATAACTGTATTGCACTTCCCTGTCGTTAAGTGCTCGAGAGCGTTTTTTCATGCGTACCTACCTTTGCACTTGACGCAAGTGTAGTGGTATGTGTGGCTTTTATGCTCAAGTGCAACGCATTACGTAAGTCTTTTTGTATTTGCTTTGTAGCAATATGCCTTAGTTTGTATTTATGCTCCTTCTGTGGCGGAGAATTGGAAATTGCGTGCACATTGCATACTTGCAGGCGCATTAGTGGTTATAATGCTACTGTGCTTGCGTGTGCATTGAAATCATAATTTGTTTAAATGAACGCAGAAGATGAATTAGTAGACATTTTGTGCGTGTTTCTTGCGGCTTTGTGCAATGGCTTGGAAGCAGTTCAAAGAGCTTTAGGGGAGGTTTTTGAAATAAAAGGTTTCTATTATTAAAGTGAAGTGGGTGTGGTTTTGGAAATTTGATTTAAAATTTTTTTAATGGAAGCTAAAAAATAAGTGGAGAAAATCCTTGACGCACAGAATTAACGGCATGAAAATATTTCCAGATGAAGCTAATACAACTAACCACCAGAACTGTTATCACAATATTGGATATATGAAAGTTGAGACAGCATATGTGGCGATTTTAATAAATTTTTGGTATCCACTTACATAAAATTTAATATAGTATATTCAACAACCTTGAGCACCTGTGTGCTCGAGGTTAGCTAGGCTAAGTGCGCCGTCTTTAAACACGTTTTTCTCGAAATTGTGTTTTTGAAGTCGGTTAGAAAGATTTTTCGAGAACTATTTAACCGATCTTCATAGAATTCTATACAGGTTTTTGAGACCTGCACGAAAGATTTTAAATCGATTACAACTTTTTGAAAAAAAAAAATCGCGAAATTTTCACTGACATTTCCATTTTTTTAATATCTGCCAAAAATCGGAATTTCAGTTTTTTTCCTTCGTCCAAGTTCTATGCTAAGGTTTTAACTAAAACTCATATTTTTTCACTTTAAATGATCGTGTAAGGAATTATCCTGCCAAGGCGAGCGCATCTTTTCTTCGAGGGTTCACCGGAAGTGGCGTCGCAATGGTCGAGTTTAAAATTGTTTTTTTTTCAAAAATTTCAGATTTTCTTTGTTAATAGTGTTTGTTTGTAACAATAAAAATTCGAATAAAATATTTAATTTTTTATACGAAAAAAAAAATATTAAAAAAACACTGTTTTTTACTTGAGGAAACTCCTTAAGGTATCTTACGAATTCACTTATATTTTCGGTATACAGTCAATCATAGGTGCTCAGGTAATCATATTTGGTATATGAATGTTTAAGAAGTCATACTACAATTTCTACAACTTTTAGATTCAAGTTACTACTCTAAAAGACTCTATTTTGGTAACAATTTAGTTCCATATACCACAGACATTGGTGGCAAATTTATGTGCTGTAAAATTAAAGAAAAAAAATCTGTTGGGGTTTGAAATGGTGATATTGGAAATATGTGAAGATGTATTTTCTGCTCTCTTTTCTCTTTAGAATGTTGTCGATATTTCGGTATGAAAGTTGTACCATCACCAGATTTTGCTCACTTTCTCTTTATATTATATTATATCATGAAATGCTAGAAAGAAAACAGAGACAGACCTGTGCAGCTGGACATATCTGAAAATCCTTAGAATACGCTGTTAAAATAAATAAATAAAATATACATAAAATAAATAAGTTTTGGCATCCATGTACCTAGCAATCGCTTCAACCATTTTGGACAAAAATTTACATATTCAGCTACTCACTTAAAAATTATTCAATATTAAAGAACTCTGAAACATATTCCAAATTTTTATTCACATTAAAGATATCAATGAATTTTAACTTTAACTTTAACTCGCATTATTTTTGTTTTTCCCGTTCTTGCTTTTAAATATATTTCTTGCATTCAAATAGCACCCTCACTTGTTTTTGTTATCAATAATCGTAGTAAACCAACCAGAAATATTGTTATAAGATAAAAGAGTAGGAGTATAGAATTTCTAGGAAATTGCCTGTGTAATTTTTCTCTTTTTCATGTTTGCTATGGCGCTGATATTGAGGGGAAGAATGCTTGAACAAATTTCGAATAATTTACATACATCTTCATATATTATCTTTTTATCAGTGATTTTTCTGGTATTAGGAAGGTAGCCATTACTAAGATTTTCGTTTGTGATTTGATACACGCATATTTTTATGAATGAAGACAGTGATTTCTTCTTAATTCAAGTCTAAGAATACAATTTACACATTTACCTCTTTCACACAACCTTCTAAGCGAACACACTGCGCCGTGTAGCGACAACTTTGCATTTTTTCTGCTGCTCATGGGAGCAGAGTCCCATATTTTTGAACACTGATTCTTATGTAAAATTTAACGAGGAATCGAATGGAAAAGTCAAGTTTGAAAAAAAGTTGGTGGAAAAGCACAAAAAACCGGATTTTTGGGAAACTAATGTTTTTTTTGGAATTTGAGCGACAATTTTGCATTTTTTTTACTGTTCATGGGATTATAGTCCCATATTTTTGAACACTGATTCTTATGTAAAATTTAACGGGGAATCGAACGGAAAGGTCAATTTTGAAAAATAGTTGGGGTAAAAGCACAAAAAACCGGGTTTTTGGAATATAATATTTTTTTTGGATTTTGAAAATATTTTTATCAGAAAGCTGAGATTTTTTTACATAAAATTGGATAACTTAAAAATTTTTTTCACACAATTTTGAGGTCGTTAAAAAATAAAAGAAAAAGTCATTTTTTTGTTTGATCTCAATTTGAAGTGCGCGCCAAAAAACAATGGAGCAACTTTGACCACTGAAAAGTTAACAGATATTCTTCTATTGGTCTATATTATGATATTCTAAAGTTTGGTCAAAATCGGAGAACCACGGGTACAAAAATATGTCGCCAGTTGATGGAATGGCCCATATACTTCAAACACTCCAATCCTTTGAAGAGGCAGTCTCACTTAAAATTATAAGAGTTTTTTGAACGTTCTATAAGTCTGACTTTGTCATGCTTCTCAGTCAGTTCTAAAAAAACATTATAAAACAACTCAAAGAAGTTACTAAAATAAAATCATAAATCATTATTTTGATATAATCTCTCAACTACGTTCTTAGAAAGCAAACATTTATTACATATTTTTTTATTTTCCATTTTTTTTGTAAATATTTGCTTAGATTTATTCCCGTAATTTTGCGTTCAAGCCAATTTGTGTTTAATGTAATATTGATCATCAGTCATCCATTAAATACCAAATCGTTAAATTATTTCCTCTTGTCAATAAATTGCTACAATAAATCCCACAACAATTCAATTCAATTCAAACATATTTATTATTTGCTTAAGAAACTATATAAAGAAGAAAATATAGAAAGCATTTCAATAAAATAAGCAAATATTAATGGACAGCATAAAAGAGTTTACCGGAGATAATGCTAAATGGAGGCAATAGAAGAAGCAATAATAATTTCAATAGCAATTTCAATAATAACAACAACAACAACCACTACAACGACTACTCTAAATAATCATAATAATGTGCTATCATATTTCTGCCGCAAATCAAACCTCTTTCTCCACACGAGTATTTGCGAATGATTGTTGGTGTTTGTGTGAAAGATACCCAGTGAGAAATATGTAATTGTTTTCGTATTTGATATTTACTATACGAAATAATTAATGGAAAGCTTTTTAAAAAATATATATAGAATATTATAATGTATGCAAATTGAGAATATTTCTCCCAAAATTGTGAAATTACTTAGTGGCAACCCTATTTAAACCAGATTATTTTAGTTGACTATATTTTAATAATATTTTTGCAGACATGTTTTTTGAAGTACATTGCATTTAAGATTCAATAACAACTTTGTAAAATATTAAAAAGGTGGCAACTTCAAACAAAAGAAAAATGTTTTTATAGTATTTCAATGTTGCATATTTTATGACACATTAAATTAAAAAGAAATATTTTTGCAGGAATTTCAAAATTTCGATGTGGTAACCCTCTGTTGAAACCTATACTCATTTGCATATGTGATCATTTTATTTAATTGTTGAAATTAACATTAAGTAGAACACTTTTTATATGCCTCTTTAATAATCTGGCAACGCTGTAGCTTTTGATTTTTTAATAAAACATTTCTAAGTAATTATTTCCTATCGAAATTAAATGTTTTGTTTAATTTTTGTAAAAAAATACTATGAATTTATGATTTCAATATAGGTGGCAACACTGTAAAATTCAATTATTCTTAAATTATGTATTTACTATCGAAACTTAAATTTGTTTTCGTGTTTTTTTATTAAAAATATTTTTAAATTAAAATTTTAAGATAAGTGGCAACGCAATAAAAATCAAAATAAATTTTATGGCAACGCTACAAAACTCAAAATAAATTTAAGGTTTTATTTATTATCGAAATTGAAATATTTTTATTAAGAATATCGATAATAAAAATTTCATGACAAATGGCAACACCATAAAAATTAAAACATTTTTTATTGGTTTTGAGTTATTTATTTACCATCGAAATTGCGGGTTTTTATTAAAAAAAATTGTTAATATAACATTTTAAGAAAGGTGGCAATACTGTAAAATCAAAAAAAAATTAATTATTTTTAAATTATGCACTTATTATCGAAATTTAAAGTTTTTTACGTTTTTTCTATTAAAAATATTCTTAATGTAAAATTTAAAAAAAGGTGGCCACACTGTAAAATCAAAACAATTTTAATTAGTTTTAAGTTATTTATTTACAATCGAAATTGAAGGGTTTTTGTAAAAAATATTGTTAACTTAAAATTTTAAGATAGGTGGCAACACTGTAAAATAAAAAAAATATTTATAACAAAATAAAAACATTTTTAAACAGTAAACAAAAACTGTTTATGAACACTTCCCCTTACTAGTTCTAATATTTGAAATATTTAGTATAGTATATTTGTGGTGTGATGGCAACCCTATCATACATATCTTCTTGAAATACCGTCACATTATGGTTAGCAAGTTCAATTATTACCCATAATTAGTTTACTAACAATCCTTCAACGTATATGCCTCTTACCACTCCCTTTCGTCCTTTCGTTTGCTGGGTTATTCGCTCGGCAACAGTGACAAATTGTTGGTTTTGCTTTTGTTCAAAACAATATGGAAATAGTGGAAACGGAAATGCTTATTGAAATGGTAGTCATTCTCATTCAAATCACCAGAACAATAGCACGAAAGTTGTCATGTACGAGTGGTTAGAAGGAGCGCAGTGGCGCGGAGAGACGGCGGGAGACGCGCTGGGACTGCGGTCCGTTGTCGTCGATGATGAAAAGTGTTGTCAATGCTAAATGCTTGATGATGGGCATAAAAATGATGCTAATGGAAATGAAAATGTGCGGGCGTTGCTGGTGTTTTCTTTTGATCTTCTTTCTCTTCCTTCTCTATATTACTCTCGCTTGCGTGATAGATGAGGGGTGGGTTTTCATTGACCACGTGGTAACAGTTGCGTCGTGCTTCAAGTGCGTGTGTGTGTTTGTTCGATGCTGCTTCAAACTTTGGATACTCTCACTATCTCTAAGTTACTGCCCCAATTGACAGACAGTGATTGATTCAACCTGGTTGTTGCGTGGCATTCACTTAGACGCACATACGTACTATAGACAAGCACGCATAGAGTCGTTAAGGAAGTGCCAGTATAGTTGAAACTTAAACTTTTGCTAAAGTTCTAGATTGCACCTATCAATTAGAATTGTGTTTTCATGCTTGCTTTAAGTTTTGTATACTTTATTGCCATTTTTCTAGTACAGTTGGCTTGTTGAGATCTTACTACTTGGAAAAAGTTGGAAAGCTTATATAACTAATTGAGCAACGCTATTCAATCATATAAGGCCAGCACTTTACGCTTTGAAAAATTTAACAACTTTTGTTTAAAGTATTAATTCTGCTAACATTAATCTACCCTTATTCACTAGGAGACCCAGATAATTTATCTCTGCTAATCCTCTGGTCATTCCAGTACACATTCAATCAGAATTATACTTCTTATTCACTTACGCAATTCTACGATCTAATCCCAATAAGCTTTGGGGGAGTAATTGTAATTTAAAGCAGAGAAATTTGCATAGCTGAAACTAGAAAGAGATTCATATGAAGCCAAAAATGTCACAGAGGAAAACTTTTCCTAAGTCGAACTTGAATTCTCTCTCAACTCGAATTATATTTAATGCCGTTTTTTATACATACTAGAAATATATAATTGTGGATCCTTACTTTCAGTAAAGTGTGGATATGCTCAAAGTTCTAAACAATAAACTATTATAAGTCAGTAGAATCTGCCCTGCATCCTATCGTGTCATTGCTTGAGGAAGCCATTACATTGAAGGAATTCGTTGACCATCTTTATATAGAAAGTACTTTAAATAACGTGCTTCCGGAAGCAGTCGTAACTACTCTGGGCGGTTTTGGAGTTAAATCAATCCTTAAACACTTCATTTTCAGTCTTCCGTGCAACTGTGTGATCGAAACGGACTGGGGAAACGCTCGTGCTCGACGAAATGTGAGTAGGGGAACCTCAAAAGGTGGAGTTCTCTCTACTCTTCTATGGATCCTGGTCGTAAGCGACCTGCATCAAAAAACTTGAAGATCGTGGTTGAAGGGTGATTGGCTATGCAGACGATGTAGCAGAAAAGTTCCTTAGCACCGTTTGCGAAGTGACGCAGAGGTATTTCAGCGTTTTAACAAATTGAACAATTGTAAGCCGTCTCGCCATCAATCCAAATAAAACCGAGGTGGTTTTATTCTCCAGAAGAGTAAAAAATCACGGCGGAATCGCTGCCGCGGGAGACATTCATCTGCAACTAGCGAATACAATGAAATATCTAGGGCTCATCCTGGATAGGAGCATAAAAGACATCGTTTGCCTTGTACTGCCATAGAGCAGTCTTAGGCAAAAGGTGGGGACTCACACAGAAAGTGGTACTCTGGCTCTACTACATCATAGTTAAGTCCATTACGTTCTATAGAATAGTCCACCATATGTGGAAGGCTCTAGAAAAGGTTCAACGTTCAACGGTTGCGCTTATCAGCATATGTGGTGCGCTAAGGTCCACTCCAACCCTGACACTTAACGCCATCCTGTGTATGGCTGCGAAAGTTGTCATCAGGCTCTAGGAGTATGGGTGTATTGCTCGGAAATCCTCACTCACTTTGACTTCATATCGCATCACTTGGATCATTGAGTCGAAAAACTGAACTCTGGCGACTCCTTCACTACCCACATACTATCGAAGGAGTTGTGGGTGGGAAAATGCCGTTGGAGAAGAGGGGCAGTAAGCTTTTTCACGAATGGGTCAAAGACTTCCTGACTCTTGCAGTGTTTTCCTTGCCGAGGTTGCAAGAATTAAGCTAGCAGTAGATTTACTGCTCCTAAGAGCAGGCTCTTTCAGAGATGTAATCATTCACTCAGATGTCAGAACGGCGAGCCATGAACTCATTAACAGTGCGTTTAGGGTTGGTCAGGTGAGTGCCTAACCTCGCTATCAATGGCATCGAGTGTCTTTGTGCTGAGACCGATGTGGGTGTCACGCCACAGCGAATTCGCAGGAAACTGTAAAGCTGATAAGAAAGCAAGTAAATGCACCCAAGAACCGCTATAGGTAGAATGGGAACGGATCGGTGCTCCCATATTATCTTGTGTTCTACTACTAAATAGCTAGGCTTCGCGGAAGCTTGGTCAGCGCTAGGATACAAGCGGTATATGCGTGGTTAGAAAAGCCTTTTGGTCTGAGATCGATCGCGAGAGATAAATCTAGCCTCTCCTTAGTTTTAGGGTTTTTAAAAGGCCAGTGCCTTATTGGTGTCCATGCAGTAAGCCTGGGAATCCTACCAGTTGTCATCTGCAGAAGTTGTATGGTAGAAGATGAGATGAAAACCTTCTTGACTGTCCAGACTGTTTAACAGTTGGGTGTTCGTGCTTTCGGACATCCCATCACCACTGGCGGGAATGGAAATTAAACGCTTGAGCAAATTTGTCGCTAAAAGTTTTGATAATTTATAGTTCGAACACAGGAGTTCTTCTTTTCAATGGCATCATAAAGGACTGCGTATAGTAGTTCACGTTCGATTTTTGATCAGGCAAAGAACCTAACCTTACTTGTAATAAGCTCTACCAGCCCAAGTGGGATAATTCGTGGTCTAACGAATATCTGCCTATTTACCTAACCTAATCAAACCTAACCTCAACCTTTAAAATTGAAATGCTTTATTTTTTCTCCCAAAAATCTTGAGAGGCAGAAATGGTGGAGCGAACTTCGATCTTGGGATGTTATGAGATAATTATTGATTTCTTATTCTTTAAATGTTGAAAAGAAAAATAGCAAATATTTAGGTAAGAAAATAATAACAAAGTTAAATGTGCCAGAATAATGATTTTTTTACTTTAAAAGAATTTCCGCGCGGCAGTACTACTCTTACATATGTATGTATGTATAAACATTTGTGCGCATATACATTTATACTCAGGCAGATGAGTAAGTGTCTGCTTTCAGCCAAATTAAGTTAATCTAACTTTTTTAGATACACACATACATACAAACATACACACATAGACAAGATTTTTCTTCGTTATCACAGCAGGCTTCACGGAGTTTAGTTGAAAATTTGTACGGAAAAAAGTTTTGCAACGCGCTTAGCTGAAGCGTGGGAAGCATGTACATATATATGCGTGTTTGAGTTTATATGTGTGTGTGTTTTTCTTGTATGAGTTCGTGGGCGTGTGTCAATGTGCGCGCCATGTATACAAAAGAAATTAACGCTAGTGGCACTTAAAACTAACTTTTAAACTTTGCTCACACACACATGCAGAAGTATACTTACGCACATACAAGAAAAAACCATACACACGCACATCCACTTAAGTTTAAATTGCGCTGCATACTTAATTGTGCTTATTTGCCAAAGGGCCAACTTTTAACGGTTCACATTAAAAAAGCGCAATACCAACCAAGTGCGGTCCACCACTGCCATCAGCACTTTAAGTGCCAACCAAAGCTATTAAAACGCTCAGCTGGCATGTGTGCAAGTGGCTAACCAGCTGCGGCGCAGTCAAAGTGCTATTGTGCTGAAAGTGATCGGCGAAGCGCAAACAATTGCCGTTTTTGCTCGCTTTCATTGCATACTCCAAGGCGCATTGGCACTAAATGACATTTCAGATGTCGGCCCTTTAATTGTCGGCATTACATGGAAATTTTCCCACTAGACAAGCAGCTCATATACATTTTGACATGTGTGTGGATGTGTGTGTGTGTTTGGGTTTACGTTGAACCCAATGAGTCCACGAATTGCGAAAAGTATGCTGAGAACAGTCGCAAAACTCGAATTGCTTGTCAGAAATTTGCGGCTAAGTAAACCGCAATATAATTGAGTTTTGAAAATGGTGTCAATGCATTAGGGCTTATGTGGTAAAGTGAGGTCCAAATGTGCACATTAGGGTGGATCAAAAAAAATTCGAATTATTTTTTTCGCTGGGTACTCTCAAAAATGGTTGAAAAACTACTTCAAGTAAGTCTTTCCAAGTATGCACATTAGGGTGGGCAAAAAAAAATCTAATAACTTTTAACTTTAAAACTTTTAACTAAAAACTTTTTACTTTAAAAAAACCGTTAGGCACAGATTATGCCTGGAGAACCTTTTTTAGAGCTGTCTATCAACCAATATTTCAGAGAGCGAAGCGAAATATGCTCGTTTTTTAACCCACCCTAATCTTTAAATATAGCAGTATGTGCGTATAAAAGCCCTAGCAACCTAAAGCTCTTATCTAACCATAAATACATAGTTACATATCTACACATGTATGCCTGTCCATGTGTGAACTGTGGGATTGACGCTTACACCGTTCGTGTAGCGCAACTGACGAGTGTCGTCGTGTTAATTAACATTGTTGTATGAGCTTAATGCATTAAGTTGTTGTTGCTTTTATTAGTGTTATTGCCAGCGCAGAGGTAATGAAAATTGACGCTGAAAGCGTAAAGCACTTGGATCTCCGAAGCATTAGCAATGACTATTCGATCTGCTAATGCAAACTGTAGCACATTCATTTAATTATTTACGCTGTTGTTATCGATATTTGAGATATGCAGACGTTCAGTTTTTATTTTCACATGGATTTGCAGAAAATACTTTTGACCGATACAACTATATATGAATAAAAGTGAGTTTTTCGTTTTTTGCGATGTCGAAATTTGTTGAGCAAAGAATTTGCATTAAATTTTATTTACGGAATTAATTTTATGTTGCGGACACGTTAAGGATGGTGCAGAAAGCCTTTGCTGATGAGGCTATGTCTAAATGAAATGTTTACAAGTGGTATAGTGAGTTCCAAGCCGCCCGTGAACGTGTCGAAGACGAAGAGCGTACAGGGCGACCATCAACCTCAACCGACGAAGCTCACGTTCAACAAATCAAAGATTTGGTGTTGAAAAACCGTCGATTAACAATTAGAGACCTTACTGATAAAGTTGGCATATTGAAAGGCTCAGCCAATACCCTTTTGAAGGATGTTTTGGGCCTCAAGCGCGTCAAATCTCGACTGGTACCGAAAACATTGCATTTTTTGGAAAAAGGCATCGCGTTGAAGTGTGTGAAACGAAGCTTTCCGACTACCAGGGTGTCATGAAATGCATTATGTCTGGCGATGAGACTTAGATCTATGCTTACGACCCCAAAACAACCGAACAATCGAGCGAATATCGTGCCGAAAGAGAGCCAAGACCAAAAAAATCTCGCCAAAGTCGCTCAAAAATCAAGGTTTTGTTGACTGTTTTCTTCGATTATCGTGGTGTTGTGCATTATGAATTCCTTTCAACCGGTCAAACAGTCCACAAGGAATATTATTTGAACGTTATGCACCATTTGCGTAACGCTATCCGCCTAAAAAGGCCGAATTGTGGAAAGACAATTCTTGTTTTTTACACCCCGATAACGCACCATCCCATACTGCCCTCGTAATTCGTGGTCATTTCGCCAAAAACACAACCCATATCGTTCCGCAACCACCGTATTCACCTGATCTGCCGCTTTGCGACTTCTGGCTGTTCACCAAGCTCAAAAGACCACTCCGGGGACACCGTTTTTGTACGATAGAGGAGATTCAAGCCGCAGCGAAGACGGAACTGAATGCCATCCCGGAAAGTGACTACAACCAGTGTTTCGAAGATTGGAAAATCCGTTGGCATAAGTGCATTGCTTCGGGGGGAATTACTTTGAAGGGTATGAAATTGATTTGGAACAATAAATAAAGAATTTTCAAAATAAATACAATGTCACCTTATTTTTTGGTCACAGTAGTATATTCTGAATGGAGAAGTTACATTTGATTTGACTCTTTTCCACACTGTCGGTAGAGATACCGACAAGATATTGCTTATGCAAATTTTGTTGATATAGTTTCCGTGTTTTTTGAGATATGTGCATTAAACCTATTAGCAGGAGGCACGGCCCAAAAAAATTATTTTTTTTATTTTTATGATCACAGATTATGACTTGTCGACAGTAGCAACAGAATAAGTTGCTACGAAAGCGATAATCATTTTCATCGAACTTTTCATATCAAAAGTGATCTCAACTGGATTCGATAAGATTCTATATATCATATATCTAGAAAGCATGGCCTAGCTATCCATTATTTGTAAATTGTCTCTGATTTCTTTGACTTGTGAGATAATGTAAAATCACAATTAATAGCAAGAGCGATTGACTGGATATAATATAATATTTGAAAAAAGTATAGGCTTATGTCTAATGGTCCGTTTCGATCTCTCGCGTCTCTGATTCTTATTGCAGCATCTTGTTTTTATTCTATTAGGTTTCCCATAAAAATTGAAATTTCGCTTATGGTTTTTGCGATTAATCAGATCATTATCAGATGTTCTGAAGCTAACATGGATGCTATGTGCTGCTTTTTAACTTACTTACTCTTACTTTTTTAATACCTGTTGTGCTTCGAATGGTCAAATAGATCCTCGGGTGCCTTGATTTCAGGCTTATGTCTACGTTCATAATTTTAGGAGCCCGATCTAGAGTTTCATTATAAAAAATCATTTTTTGTTTTTGTAAAATATTGTTCTATTTTAATGCCTGGCTTATCATACTATTTTCCTAGGCATAAGATCTGTCTTTGTTTCCCGTTATCTAAGTAAATCCATAAGTGATATCTTCAGTCACCTACGTAAGTTACCCAACTTAAAGCAAAATATTTTCAGCGCATAACCCTCAGGCCATTATAAGAGCAAACAAGAAATTCAAGCATCAATTTAGTTCGTTTGAACAATTTTGCCTTTTTCCATCAGCAACAACAAATTAGCACGTGAAACCAACACAAGGCGCATACGAAGTTTTGCCAAATGAGTTAATTGATTTGGCATGCAAAGAGAGCAAGCAAACAAACAAGTTGTGGGAAAAACCTTAACGATAATTTGTTGCGATTGGCGACAGCTGAAGATAAATTATCGTGACCCTTAACCAGCGAGGAGGAGGCACAAAACATTTATACGCAATAATTGGCAATGTGCATGCGAATTCTGTAGCGAAGACTTGCATTTATTGTAATGTGTTGGTAGTTGTGTAAAGTAAACCTCAAACATGAACAGAGCCATAAAATTCATATGTGACAGCAGACACAAGGGTCAATATGAAGACATACTTTTCGTTAGAAGCAATGCTGTCTTGGCCCTGGACTGTTGAGCATTATCAATAAAAATATTTCAGACAAATGCAAGTGATGTTCGTTATTGTTGTATTTGCTGAAGGCTAGTAAGACTTATTTATTTTAGTTTTTTCTGTGGCAGATTTACGACGGTAAGCTCTTTCCTTGCCTACATAACCTCAAGCCACTATACAAATATACAAGTTTTCATGCTATTTTTTGAAAAAAAATTAACCTCAAAAATTGTTTAAGAGTCTGAATAGTTTACAATTAAAATTTGCAATCTCATTTCGGCTCTTTTTTTTTTTATCTAAAATTAGAAAAATCAACTTTCAATAAAACTGAAAAAGACTATGTCTAATTATGTACACTGCCTTAAAGAATTTCAGTAAAACTACTAACCCTGCATTGCTAAAGTACCTCAAGGTCATGTACCAAAAAGTGCACATCATAAGCATAAAGAAAGCTCTCTTCAAATCAGTCATAAATAAATAAGAAAGCGATAAGAACTAAGAACGTGCTTAAACTTGTTTGACCCAAACCCAACCACCTCTTAACTGCTATATTTTCTTAGACCGCACGTGTATGCCGATGTCCTTCCTGTGCGTGACATGCGTGACCACTTAACGGTTTCGTATTGATTATGATGTGACATTGATGCTGCCAACACAATTGCGGCTGATTGCGTCACATTGCTAGCATAATCAAGAGGCCGTGCCAATGAGAATACATTTACTGTTGCTGCCGCGTACATATGTATGTATAGGTAAAGCAAAAACAACAATAAAAGTAAGCATTTGAATATATTATATATCTTTACTATATATGGCTAAATCGAGGACAAAGACGCACAATTTTTGTGGCTGTCAGTATAACTTTTATGAAAGGACTTCGTGAAGTGCTGGCAACCCTGAAAACGCTCAGCGTTATTGCCGATTTCCTTTTCAAATTTGCCGCTTGATATGCTGTTGTTGTTTTGTGTGCGGTTTTTTCTTTTACCGTCACGGATTGATTTGGTTCCACTTTAGTTTTGACAAGCTGACGAGTTTTGGATGATGGAGAGGTCTACTTTCGTAAAAGTTCGGTGTTTTGTTGCAGTAAGAGATTCTAATTTCATACGCAGTTGACTTATTTTGCATTTCTTTAGCTTTGTTTGAATATATTTTAAGGTATACTTTAATACTTACAAATACAGCTAAGAGATCCTTTGAATTAAATAAGTTACTTCTAATACATAAGTTGCTTACCTGAAAGTAAAGAAAAATAAATTTTTATCTTTAAGTATTGATATAATAATGTTTTTTCTAAGAAATAAAGCAATATAAAACGATTTTTAATTTTTAACCATTTATTTCATGAATTGGTTTCAGATTTGTACTTACAGAATTAATCAGTTCAGTAAGCGATTAGGATGGAGTCATGTGTAGAAGTTCAAGCAAATGTGGAAAGTTCTCTGATCGCCATTTACTTGGGAGTGGCCAGAAACGATACCTTTACAAATGGCTAAGCTCACGACTTCCGATCCTTGACCAAGTATCCTCTGGGTAGCCAAAGAACATCCGTTTGAAAGCGAGCTAAAGTGAGAAGTCTAAACATTACCACCACAGGATTGTGCGCCGGGTTTGGGACCTACCACAGTACCAATGAAAAGAAGAAAGCAGCTTCGAATGAGAGACCCGCCTTTTGATGACGTCCCCTGCAAACTTGTTAAGGACTACGATTTAAGGGCATGCACCTGGTATATCCGGTCCTTTAACTGGGAAGGTGCCGCTGATCAGCTGGTTGATGTTCTCATGCAAACAAAGAGTGATATCAGTTGCCATATAAAGCAGCGCAAATTTCGTTTGAGGTCCGTCAGTGGAGACAAACTCCGTAGCCGACTTCTGGCGAATGAATGTCTAAACACAATCCGCATTAAAGCGAAGCTCTTCAACATATTTCTGATTTTTGCCCAAGCCGCGTAGGAAGAGAAGGACGATGTGATCAAAGATGCCTTCCATAGGTGTGCACTATGAGAGCTGCCCAGCAACGGTATCAGAATCGTGCTTGGCGACTTTAATCCCAGGGTGGGCAAATTAGGTATTTTGAGCATATCGATCGGTAAATTTAGCCTTCATGGTAAGCCAGAAGGAAGGTTTAACCTGGCGGAAAAAGCTGCACGATTTTCTGCTCGTCTTGACTCCTGCTCTCTGAGCTTATCAGCAACTCGGTATGAGGGAACTGTGGGACGGCATTTCAGGCTGCTTACGTACGGAAAATGAAACCATTGGCTTTTAGAATAGGCAAAAGAACAGCTGATACGCTAAGGAATGCCGTGTAGCTGTGGAAAGAAAAAGACTGCCAACCTTGCAACGTTAGAAACGACCGCAATACGTCCGTATGAAATGGATACCGAGAGCTGAAGACTGTGACCGTGATCGTGAAAACAAGATCAACACACTCCACCTCCTCACCGATTTCAATTTCTCTATGCCATTAAGACTGAACTCGGTATCCTCTCAAAGGCTGTTGAGAGGAGAGCAACACCAAAAGCTCCGTCAGGATCGGGAAGAATCTCTCCGAGCCACTTCATACCAAGCGATGTTTCAGACAAGGAGACTCCTTAACGTAGTATGGCTTCTTTAATCTTTTGAGGGACAAAATAATTCGAGTTACAGAGCTGAATGCAGAATGTACGAAAGGTTCTGGTTCTGAACGAGGACGAGACGAAATTCCTCCTGTCATCAAACAAACAGTCATTGCACTCGCGACTTGGCGTCCACTTCGCTGTTGATAGTTATAACTTCAATATCGTAGATACATTCGTCTATCTTGGAACCAGCACCAAATAACCACATCGTTAACCTCGAAATCCATCGCAGACTGGGAAGGCACTTGAGAAGTAAAATATGTTCAAAGACCAAACTCTATAAGACACTAAATGAGAGAGATCCTTCGTAAGATATATGGTCCTTCGCGCATTGTCCACGGCAAATATCACAGTATACAGAACGATGAGTTGTACGAGATATACGACGCCATTGACATAGTTCAGCGAATTAAAAGACAGCGGCTACGCTGGCTTAGTCATGTCATCCTAATGGATGAAAACACTTAGCTCTGAAAGTATTCGGCACAATACCCACTGGGGAAGCAATGACAGATGAAGACCTGCACTTTCTTGGAAAGACAAAGTCAAGAAGAACCTGACTAAACTTGGAATCTCCACAGCTTAAGCTTTGTCTATGCGAATAAAGAATTTGAAGAATTTGATTATCTACCCACCTACAGAAACCGTCTTTACTTTTTTTCGACTACCCGAAAATATCTTTGACAAATTTTCCTTTATTAGATACCATAGCGTAGATTTTTCTCTCGTATCTTACCACGTATCTTGCATCTTAGCGGAAGAATGGCACCGCCTTTAAAATCACAATTTAATATTATACTATATATATTCGAATATCCGAAGGAATTCCAACCTGGCAACCTAAAATTATTAAGCGAGAAAATAATGTTGCTTCTCACTAATTATAGATCTGAAAGCTGTGACACATTTTTATTGTTTTTGTTTTCGGATATTTGCGCAGTTTTTCTAATGAAATTATTATTATTTTTTTTCATAATTTTAGCATTGCCTCAAAAATGCAAAAATTCCATTTTAATTATGTCACATAACGAGTTAATTATTAAAAACACATTTTTCTTTGCGATTTTCATGAGCCAAACTCAGCCATTCGTTGCTTAAACTTTAGCTGAAAATTCATATTCCATAATTTAAGAGTAAAAGCTCCAGCACCTGCTCTCTATTTGCATATTTGCTGCTTCGTGCTGTCGAGCGCTTTCACTGAATTTTCCACCGCCACTGGCTAAATTTAATTGAATTTTCAAATCAACGCTGAAAATCAAACAGAAAAGAGTGTAATCGAGGGTATGAAAATGAAAGTGGAAAGTGGTTTGCAGGTGCACTTCGCACAGTGGACCATGCGACGACTTTTACAAGCATAAAATTGGTAGACATTTATATTGTAAAAAAGGTTAATAAAATATACTCTTCCAAACTGTTCCTTTTATTGCAATTCTCTATTTTACAGTGTATCTACTCCTGCCTTCACAATATTGCGCTTCCAAATGAAATGTTTGCTGCAGTGTCTTTTGTGCAGTTTCCCACTAAGGATAAGCCCACTGGCATGGCGCCTGCTTATCCGCTTGTTGGTGTTGTTGCGCTCTAAATTCAATTTGCAGTTGACTCAAGTGCGGACGCTTCCGGTTTGTTGGAAGTCAATAAAATGCAAAGAATTTCCGCTGACTGCCATCTGAAGAGCTGCTTGAGTCGAGCGACGCTGAGCTGCAGCAGCAAGCGTTAAAATTTAATAGCTTTTAAAGGAGGTGTCGAGGGCTACATGGCTTAAAGTATAAAGATATTGATTGGTAGATGGTGGTATAAAAGGAACATGGCGGATGCGGCATCAATTTGTTTTCACGGATTTGTGGCGGATTTAATATTTGAAGTTGGGATTAAATTCTCATGTTTTTGGTTGTGGTTATTGAAATTTTGAAATAATATTTATAATTTTTTATGAGGATTTTTATTACTCTGTATCTTTTTTAGCTTAGTTGATTTGGATATAATCCGGTAGGTTAATTTAGTGGTGGAACCTCAGGCATAACACAAATTTTATTGAAAAATCCACTATTGGAGCAGATGGTGTAATATTTGTTAAGATTAAAGCTCATAATTTTTCAAGAAAAGATTTTGTATTTCCTCATGTTATCATTATATATCGTCACCTAAAATGCAAAATAACGGAACACCACTTTTCATAATTTTACAAGCGAAGGAAGAACGATATAATAGAAGCCACTCATATTGAAACATATTTGAATTTTGGTTATAAAATGGGTATATATTGGTTATCATATTAGTTATATATTGGTTATACCTTATTTGTATTAGTTATATATTGACAACGGAAGCTGAAAATTTTATGCTACATACAGCTAATATGATGTAATGAATGGTAAGCAATAAAAACTTAATTTCTATTTTTTGATGATACGTTGTTTGCATTTTAGGTGACGATATGTAAGTGCGTGAATTTATTCAACATTTTTAACGCCAACACACATGTCAACAACTTGATTAATTGCCAAGCACTTGATTCACTTAGCTGAGCAAGAACAGGGTGTGAACTTAGCTAAGCTATGGTATAGAGATTTCAGTCATATTTATATTACAACTGTCTCATTAAGTGTTATTATATTGGAAATATGAAGTAACAAATGCATTGGTTAAATACTGGATTTCAATATTTCTCGATTTATTTAGTGTATAGGAGCTAAAGAACAAAACATGAAAAATAGTTAACTTTGGTTAAACAAAGCTGTAACACCCTTCACGCATAGGATAAAAATACATATATAATAGTCCCCGGTCTGACACATACATAGCGCTACTAAAATTAAGTACATATGAATTTTAGTTAGCCTTCAGGGATATAGTACAGGTTGCCTTCAAGTTGGTGCATTTTGGGTATCGCTAAATGATCTGCGACTTTCAAAGTCTTTCAGTTCCTGGACGACTTTAGGTTTGGAACTGGTTTTTGAGCAGTATTAGCTCCACAAATTTGGTAAACCCTGGGCTGGTGGTTGCGGCATTCTAACGCCTGAGTATGATGAAGTGAAACTCATCAGAATTGACTGACGGGGTAATGTCGCAACCGTTCTCGTCCCTTTTAAAACTCTGACAGACCTTAGTATACGTTTCCTCCGTCGTCGTTGAATTTATGTGGTAAAGGGAAGTTGAGACGACTCCTTCTTTGCACAGGCTGGTTCTGAACGTATTGCCTGATAAGGGCGTGCGTTAACCTTCGCCTTGGTCTCGTCACTGAGATAACCATTAACCACAACTACCATTAAAGGTTTCCGGGAGACGGATACGTGGATCTGTGTGGGCACACCTTTCACGTGATCAAGAATAACAAAAACACAAACGTTGACGGAAAGGTGACGAAGGGAAGTGAAGGAATATTAAAGCCGACACTTAGATTTATACCGTATTAGACTGTGATCCTGGGGCGACAAAGCCGTCGTTGGCGAACTGCAGCAACAAAATCAATACCCCAGTAAGAGTCTCTTCATGGGGCCATTCTGTGAGTAATAAGATGGAGGAAGCCAGTGGAAACCCGCCGATAGGTGACGTAGGGAGAGTCCTCATAGGAAGCTAGGTAGAAAGCTGTGTATCAGAGTATTTTACACTTCGCCTCGCGTTTGGCTCACAGCTGAACCTTCATCAGCGAAAGACATTGAGTACTCACGATGGATGCCAAAGCTGATAGCGTTCAAGCTGCAGTTGCCATGGGTACGGCAAGCAGTGAAGGTGATGGTAACGACCATGGAAAACGATCTGAGTGTCTTGGATGTAGCGAGTTCTGGTAGCAGTTCGTCAATCGGCGACTTCATCCTCAGGTAGCACGCATTCTGGAAATATCAGCTGAAAGTGTACATCATATCATTTACGAATTTTTGGATTTTAGAAAGTTTTGTGCAAAGTGGGTACTGCGCAAGCTTTTTTTTGACTAAAAACAACGACGAGTTGATTATTCGGAGCAGTGCTTGGAGACAATCAAGCGTACGGAATCCGAGGTATTGTGTCCATATGTGGCATTGGATGAAAAATGGCTCCCTCATTTCACCCCGAAGTTCAATCGGCAGTCATCCAAGGGGAAATACAACACGCAACAGTTGGTTGGCACCCTTATTATGGAATGTGCATGGAATACTTTTTATTGACAACCTTGAAAAAGAAGGACAACCAACACTACTACTAAATAGCGTTATTGGAGCCCTTGGAGCGGTTGAATTTGTGAAAAAAAGTGCTGTTTCACTAACTCAATGCACCGTCTTACAAGTCAGAAAAAACGTTCACAAAAATCCAATAATTACGCTTCGATTTGCTTCAGCATCCACCATATTCTCAAGATCTGGCCTCTGGTGCCTATTACATATTTTCAGATCTCAAAAAGGTGCGCAAATTTTTGTCAAATGAAGGGGTAGGGGGAGGTAAATTTCAAACAAAACTTTTCATACCCGCAAAATCAAAGAAGTGCCCTTTACAGGTGTCTGATTCATATGGGACTCCCACTGAAATCATATTGCGAAAAAATTTATCGCTCATCTCTTAAGAGTTCACCTCTTCAAAGTGCAGAAAATTGTGCTATAAATACGAGTTTTTGATAAAATTCGACAATAGCGCCACCTATTGTTTATAATTTTCATAACTTCCATGGAAAGAAATTGAATTTGTTTTTCTAAAAATATTTCTTTTTGTGTTATTTACATTTTTTTGACCACCCTTTATTTGTAGAAAATTACAGCCACCAGAAACTATGAGCAAAAAATTGCAAAGAAATAGGGCGACAGGTGAGAAATTCATTTTCGAATAGCTTTTCTTCCTGCCTGTCACACTCGTAGTCACCGGCTCGTTCGTCATAGTTAAAGTGTCTTGTGTAGCAAATGTCGCAATTAACACACATTCACACACATACAAAAACTAAGTGTTGTTAGGAAAATGTACTCTGTAGGAAATTCTAAGGAAAATTTTAAAGTGGTAAAGGCTTGGGGAAACATATTGGAGGATTAGGTGAAAAAATTTATATGAATTTTTTACCGAAGCGTTCGATGCTGCCTGTGTTAACTTTTTATAAAAATTCTACTTTTCATACTTAGCAAATCAACTCATTGCTTTCCACGCATGATATTTTCTTCACAGCCTCCTTCTATTTTACAAGCATCTAACGCCGACCTGAGTCGGTCAGCTGTCGGACGCGTGATTTTTGTGCACATCCTTTCTGCATTATGCGGCTACAAATTGCACTATAATATCTTTGTACCGTTAAAATGCAAGACAACCTGTCAAGCGATGACTGGCTTCCACCGAAAAAGTACAAACACAGTACCGTTAGCAGCAACTGTGTGCGAGAATTGGATGTCAAGGATTGTTGCCAGCTTCATTTGTTTCACCGTATTGGTTGTTTGAAGAGAGAATATAAATGGAAACTGCAATTCGCACGTACACGTCAGTGTCTGCGACAGTTGCGGGGGCGAGGTGGCCGGCTGAGTAAACAAACGCACGCAGATAGTTAGTTGGACAGACAGGTGTGCAAGCTGACGCGCAAGCAAACACGAAACGTGGCGAATAAACAGTGAAATGCCGAGCAATGAATGGCAGAGGCCATTACAAAAGGCGACAGCAAAAAAGAGAAGAATGATTGTGAGTTGGGATGCGAGTGCATTGCGGTTTTTGTCAGGCAGTTAGTGTGCAAAAGGACATAACTCGAGTTTGAGCGAATTTTTCTCTTTATTTGATTGTGGCAGGTAGGAGTAAAATTTTATTGTTTTTTGAAAACTTTTATTTAAATTCAAAATGCATGGCAACCCTGTTCAAAAATTACAATGGAAAAACAGATACAAAGCTGAATGCAATATTTTACTGGATACTTCGTTATATTTTCAAATAATAAATTATAATGTTTATTAAAAAATATGGCAACCCCATATACAAAAAGGATAGTATTTAGTTGACATAAATTTAAAAAATATAAATATCTTCGAACTATGATAGTTTCTTTCATACAAATTTGGTTTTATAAAATTTTTTGTGTAAGAAAAATGTGGCAACTCTATTAAAAATTTTCGATTCATAAATTATTCTATTTCTGTTTTTTAACTACTAGTCGTTTTGCTTTTTTTTTTTTGAAATAATAAATTATAATATTTATTAAAAAGTCTGGCAACCACATTAGAAAATTAATAGAATTTAGTTTCCATACATTTAAAAAATTTAAGTGTTTTTGGTTTGGTGATCTTTTCTTTCATCCAATCTTGCTGTAAAAAATGTTTCAGCTTTACTAAAAATCTCCTGTGTTTGCGTCAAAAAACAAAAAAAAAAAAAAATGTGGCAACCCACTTAAAAGTCGCCGGTTTAAAATTTATTATATTGTATTTAACCGTCAGTTAATATAATAAACAGGCTTACGTTCATAAAGTGCTAACTCAAAAAAATTTTTCACTGAATTCTATTGCCTGCAGCTTTACAAAAACTAATCTGGCAACACTGGTGGAAGAAAACAATCGAAATCGTATTTTTTGAATAACTTTATATATCTTTATACATTTTTTCAAAACTTTTCCAAAATTTCAGACTCTGAACTTATGCGCTTTTTAACTCAAGGCATCGATTTTACTGCATAAATAATGCAGTGAAGGCGAGAGACGAACAAAAAACCATAAAAGAAATGCCGTGAACATGCATCAAATGTACAGACAATTACCTGCAGAAACACATATATACATACATACATACAATATGAGCAGTATGCTTATAAATTCTTGCATCATTATTTGCTTTGTCATATGTTCCGACATGTTATTGGACTTTGCCAGCAAAGCAAATAAGCATACATCGTTTAAATTACAGTTTACTTAGATGATGGTAAATATGTCTCAGTGTCAGGGTCCAAGAAATTTAAAATGCATTTTGCTGCATTTAAAATATGACCAGAAATTATTGAAGTTGTGTGTGTGTTTGGAAAAAGTGAAATTGTGACACTATTATGACACTGAAGATTCTAAAGTCACGTATATGTCAACGCGGTTTGTATGAAAGCTCAATGGTAATTTATGAAAGCACCTCAATATAAATAGAATTTATGAAAGCCCTGTGGAACTAAGTGAAAGCAGTTGAGTTTAAGAAAACTACATAAAAGCTCATTAAAAATTTATGAAAGCTCCATGGGCTGTTATGGAAACTCTTGATTTTGGGGAGTATGAATAAAAGCTCAATGAGCGGATGTAGAGGCTCTTAATTTTAGACAAAATGAATGAAAGCTTTATAGGTTGCTATGAAGGAGCTGCCGTGAGTATGAGTGAAAGCTCAATGGGCGGATATGGAAAGATTTGATAAAATTTTATAAAAGCTCGGAGGCGTTTATGAAAGCTTTTTTTTGCAGACAGAATGTATAACAACTGCATAGGCCTTTATAAAAGCATTTTATTTAAAATCGCTCTTTCGACATTTTCGAATGTATAAGCGTTTTAATAAATTTTATTAAAGCTCCTGATTTGAGATCTAAAATATGAAAGCTCTATAGGCATTTATACATTTGTTAAATCGATTTGCGAACACAAGAAAAGAGAAGAAGATTCAACTTAAACATGGCAGTACAGCTACTTGGTGTTGTTTTATTTTTGGATTCACACGACAGGGTTTAATGAGAATTTATAAAAGCATTTGGAACCCTTAGAAAAGCACATGATTTTAGACTGAACACATGAAAGCTTAATGCAAACTTCTGAAAGATATTGATTTTAAATAAAATGTATGAAAGCTGTAAGGAAATTTATGAAAGCTGCTGACTACTGTTGAAAAGCTCAAAAGCATTTATGAAAGTTTTTGACTTAATGCAGACGATATATTTATATTGTATAAAATCACTATGGCCCATTCAGGAAGATTTTGTATTTTAAATAGAATGTTAGAAAGCACAAAGCACGTTTGTAAAAAAAAGCACGAAAGCTTTTTTGATTTATAGATTATATGGTGAATCGATTTGCGAACTCAAAGAAATAGAAGAAGAAGAAGATTTTGGACATAATGTACTATACCAAAGCTGCAAAGAAATTTATGAAAGTTTTCGACTGCTGTAATAAAGCTCTGAGGGCATTAGTAGAAGGTTTTCCTTTAATCCGGACCAAATATATAAAAATACTATGGTCATCCAGAAAAGCTCTCGATTTTAAATGAAATATACGAAAGCTCCAAGTATGTGTATAAAAGCTCTTGACTCAAAAATAAATTAGGAAAGTACTATGGATTTATATACTACGTGTTAAATCAATTTGCGAACCCAAAGAAGTAGAAGAAGAAGTGCACAATAAGCCCACTTAAACAAGCAAGTACAACAAGCTGTCAAATGTTATTTTTAACTCCCTTAAACCAAATGCAGCTTTTTCTTGCGACTACAAAAAGACAAAGAAATAAAATTTTTATTAACTTGTAAATTGAAAGGCAATAAGCTGGGTCGACAATAAACAGAAAGTGCAATTTTAGCTGCGCGCTAACAAGCTTTGCAATGCCACTTAATCTAGAAGATGGAGGAGGAAAATGCGACATTGAGAGAAACAAAAAAAAAAATCAGAATTTTTGCACATTTTCTTTTATAAATATCAATAACCACTACGCTGGTGCTAATGCTATGCTAAGTAGCGATAAAAATGCGCTGCACACGCGAGCTTTTATGGAAATGATTTTCACCTACGACGCAGACATATGAAAATAGTTTAATACAGCTATTTCGTTGCAGCGGAGAAAAATCTTTTGAGGTACGGAAACCTATGGGGAAATTTAAATTTCTGTGTTTGCGCCAAGCGCCGACATGCTGAAGAGCTTTCCCATATTATCGCTGCAGCAGCTGAATTTCACGCTTTTACTCGTACATTGTGCGTTGATGGTGCAAATATCGTAAAAACTACACTTACGAGCAGCAATGCTGTGTACTTATTCGGCATGTCCAACAAACTTACAAGCAAACGCAATCTAATTTTATTAAATTACACAAATTTATGGTTAGTGCAGCACTTCGCACGATTTTTATAGCGCTGGATTGCTGTTTCTTTTTTTAATGTCTTCATATGCCTGCTTTTCTTCAAACTTAATGCATTGTTTTATTATCTAGATTTTTTGCCAGTGATTGTTTGTGCATTTCAATGTCTCATTTTATTTTGGAAATGCTTTTAAAGAATTATTTTAAGTACATATATACGGACAGTCGAAAAACTCTTTTCGTATTTTGTCAATAGAATTCGTTGCAGTCGTATATCTCCAGTGCTACCAATCCCACTGTCTCGTGCCATATAATGTTGGAAAGATGAGATTTTAAGCTCCATTCAACCAAAAAAATTAAGTTCGGAGAAGTTGAAAAAAGTTACAGCTGTTCAAAAATGAGTTAAAATAATGAAGAAACTCGCTATATTTTGAAACTTATTTATAAAAAAGAGAAGAATGCCACACAAGCCACCAATGAAATTTGTAAAGTTTACTGAGACGAAGCTGTATCAGTTCGTGTAGCACAACAATGGTTCGCTCGCTTCCGTTCTGGGTCGTTTATGAGATTTTAAAGCACAGAGCGCTTTAAAAATTATGCAATTTACCGAGTATTTACTTTCAGAGCTTTATGCGAATAGTTCGGGAACCGGACAGCAGTTAAAGTTTACAAAATATCTGTCAAACTACTTCCTGCAACCTTTTAAATTTACTTGTAAAGATTTTTGCGAGCTTTTTCAATCTCAGTGAGCTTTCGAAGCTTTGTTAAAATGATCGTTAAAGAAATAGTAAATAAATGTTCTGAGAAATCTCATGAAAGAGGGCTACAAGAAATGTTTGATAAAATATTTGACGCAGCACGCTCAGAACCCTCTGTAGGCTAAAGGAAAGCTTTAAAAATTTTTCAGTTTACCATGAATTTGCTTTTCAGAGCTTCATACGAGTAGGTCGGGAGCAGCACAATACATAAAGTTCTCAAAATATCTGTCGAACCACTTCAGTGTACATGTAAACCTTTATGCGAGCTTTTTCAACATCAGGGAGCTTTCAAAGCTTTGTTGAAATGATCGTTGAAGAGATAGGAAATTAAACTTCGCAAGAGCCAAGTGAAAGAGGACTGCAAGAAACCTTTGCTGAAATATTTATTGCAGCATGCTTAAAAGCTTCTTTAGGCTAAGCTTCTTAAGGCTATTAAACTTCGGAAAAGTTACATGAAAGAGGACTGAAGGAAACGCAGGACGCTCAGGAGCCTCTTTAGGCTAAGTGTAAAAATTATGGCGAGCTTTTCTCACTTTCTAAGCTTCGGAAAAACAACTTGAAAGCGGACGGCTAAAAATGTGCTTAAACTTTTGATTAAAATGCCGAAAATTTTTTACGAGTAGAAGATCCGACAGGCTTCTATGACGGAATCAGAGATCAAAAGAAACTCGGAGTCTGAACATTTTTATACCCTGAACAGGGTATATTAAGTTTGTCACGATGTTTGTAACACCCAGAAGGAAGCATCAGAGACCCTAAAAAGTATATATATAAATGATCAGTATGTTGAGCTGAGTCGATTTAGCCATGTCCGTCTGTGTGTCCGTCTATACGTCTGTCCGTCTGTCTGTATATATACGAACTAGTCCCTCAGTTTTTAAGATATTCTTTTGAAATTTTGCAAACGTCATTTTCTCTTCAAGAATCTGCTAATTTGTCGGAACGGCCGATATCGGACCACTATAGCCATACAAACTGAACGATCGGAATCAAGTTCTTGTATGGAAAACTTTCACATTTGACAAGATATATTCATGAAATTTGGTATATATTATTTTCTAGGGCAAAAATGTAATCTCCGAAGAAATTGTTCAGATCGGTTAACTATAGCATATAGCTACCATACAAACTGAGCGATCGGAATCAAGTTCTTGTATGGACAACTTTCACATTTGACAAGATATATTCACGAAATTTGGTATAGATTATTTTTTAAGGTAACAATGTAACCTCTAAAAAACTTGTTCAGAACGGGTGGACACATAGTTACTAACAGAAATGCACCTCTGAAGGGTATTTAGCTTCGTTAACGTTTTTTCTTGTTTTTAATTAAAAAAGGTTCTTTAGGACTAATACTACAATTAATGTGAATATTACCTTATTATCTTCATTATATTCTTGAAATAGTACATCAAAGTTCCGGGGAAAACATCTTGCAGACATTTAAGCCACCTCTGCAGATATTTAAGTGCCGGATTCTTCCAAGATTTTGCTTATTTATTAATCATGCGCTTAGTAAGAGCAATGAGCGGCTCAGTTGGAAATTTCTGGGACAATTTTAAGTCTGATTTTAGTTTTGAAGACTCCTAGCATCATTCATAGGCCAACACTACATGGAAATATGGTACAGGAATAGTTGGAAGCTCCAAAGATACGTTTATGACTTATTCTAGGTTTGTAGACTCCTGGTACCATTCATAGAACGAAATTGTATCGAAATATGCCTCCATGAGCCATATTTTATATCAGAGAAGCACAGATACATGTTGGATCTGTATAAAGCTTGCTTTATGTGGATTGGAAAACAATCTTCACGTAACGAGTTGGACATGTTCTACAATCGATCATCTTCCTAGTCTAGTACTAGGATGAATAAAGTTTCCTTTAGTAAATCGCGCAGCACCATAAATTCTAGCCAACCATTTTACACGTCCATCACACGCCTCATGTAATTTATCCGAAATTTCTCTCACACTCCCTTCAGTTCTGTATCTCTTACCGCCGTAGAACAATGTGCCGTAGCTGCATGTACTGTGCATATACGTTTTTGGCGCCTTCATACTTACTTAAAATAACATCAGAAGTAGACTTAGCGAAGTAGCTGTTTGCCATACACTTGCGCCATAATTTCTTAACTTATTATTTGACTTTTTAATTTTTTGCAACTTCTTTCGTTGATTTCGCTCATTTGATGTTAGTGATGACCTCCTTTTCCAATTATTGTGTGGCGGTGTGCAAAGTATGTGAAAATGTCTTCATCTACCCGCCCACACAGACTGCATTGCGAGAGTTCATTCGTGAGAAAATTCAATTGCATACTTGGCCTGAATTCAAATGAATTGAAAGAGCGCACAACGTGACACACTTCACTTGCAGGGAGCTGCTCTTTTACCTAGTCTAGTTTTTTGTGAGTGCAAGAATGTAGCAATGCGTGGCTGAGTGGCTGCTTGGCTGGCGACTGCATTACAAACATTGCCGCGGAGAAGGATGAGCCGGTGGAGGATGAGTTGGAGAGGAGGCTTTGCCTCATTTAATATTCCGCACTGTGCGCATAACCTCACTTTGCACTCTCTCACTGCACTCATTCATAACTGTAGCACCGCTAGATTGCTTTTCCTTGTTTATTTGTTATGGTTGAATATTTTTAACTGCAATCCTCTGGTCTTCGGGGAAATTCACTTTCGATTTATTTTGTTGCGAAAGACAAACTTGCAGATAAATTTGCGTTTGTGTTCGAGTGGGCCTGTTTGTAGATGCCGAGAGTGTCTTGTTGAAAAAGTGAATTTGAAATGAAGAAGATATCTACATAATTACATCACATTCTGTTCTGCTAAGTTTGTGCTGCTTTGGAATGTCAGTGATACCAAGTTCTGAATCAATATTTCAAATGTACAGAGAACTTCTTCTTCTCTAATTGCGCTTTCATAAATTATTCGCAGACAGCTTCACTTGAACTCCTAGAGTGGTCGCTCGACTATTTATTATTGTCCACGCTTCTGTTACCACGCTCTTTATGCTTTGAATAATTTACTACTCTCTTAGCGAGTCAGTGTAAAGTAGTTTTTGATGCTGTTGATATGTCAGTCAGATATTCTTCTTCTTTATAGGCGTAAACGCGATTATTGCCGAGTTTACAACAGCGCCCCGTTTTTCCTACTTTCAGTCAGATATTGATACCATTAATAATGTTGGTGCCAGGACAACTTAAAGAACTCACAACGGCGAGTTGAGACAGTTAATAATACTAATTTGGTGATTATATAACATAATTACAGCCTCTCAGTCATTGACCCAGCGATACGTTTTCTTACAAAGTCGTAGAATATCCCTAGTAAGATTTGAGGGTTGAGAGCTGACAAGAGCGAGTTAATCCCCACCGTCACTTCAAAATCGGTCTCAAACTCGGTAAAGCTCGACTTCATGGTACTTTTACAAAAAGTATAAATATTGAGCAAGGTAAAAAAGCTCTACAAATCAGAAAAAATATACTTAAGGCATCGATGACTTTTTTTTTTAAACTTATCCCTTCCTTATGCATTTCTGTGGCAATGTGATTGTATGAAAGCTCATAAAAATTAACGAAAGCATCTCCATATAAGTAGAATATATAAAAGCTCTGTGTATCTATGTGAAAGCAGTTGAGTATAAAAGCTCTTGAATTTAGGCAGAATGAATGGAAGCTCATGTGCTGATATGGAAGCTTTTGATTTTTTGGAGTATGAATGAAAGCTCCATATAAGCTGATATGAAAGCTTTTTTGGATTATGGAGAGCATGATGAAAGCTCAATGGGCGGATATGGAACTTGAAATTAAACAAAATGCATGAAAATTCTGTGAGCATTAATAAAATCGCTTATAAAAAAATTGCTTAAAAGCTTTAAGATATTTCAAGGCTTTTTATTTGAGATGGAATGCATAACAGCTGCACTGGCATTTATGGAAGTACTTGTTTTAAAATCGACTGTATGCAAACTTTATGATGATATGAGATTCCTAAAAGTCTTGTCTCAAAACAACTTTGATAAAATAACGGTTACAGCACTATCAAAAGCCTTTTGAAAGTACATCTACATACCTCTGCGAGCTTTTTTGAACTCAGTGAGCTTTGAAAGCTTTATTAGCCGTTAACGATATAAGCAAGAAAGCTTCGTAATGAGTCTCTGGTATGATTTTAAGAAGTTGAGAAGTTGGAAACTGAACGGGTTTTGAATAGATCGAAAGTCGAATATTTATTGAGTTAGCCTTGTGTTAGAAAAATTTACATAAATAAAATTTATAAACAAAGTACGCAGTTAGGTTTTAATACTTTCTATATTCAATGGCTTCTAAAATTTGAAGAAGTTAAGAAGAGGAATGACAAACGATTGAAAAAGAAGAAGAAAAAAGGAATGAACGTTCAAAAAAACGTTTTCCTCGTTTTTGACCATTGGGACTTTAAGCTGATTGCTGAACAGAAATAAGTTCCCAAATGTTATCTCTGAACTTTTGAGACTGACTTGAGTTACCAGGTGTTCCAATGTGAAGTACAAGCTACTACTTAGATTTTAAAAAAGTTTAAGTTTGAAATTCGTTCTTCTATAAGCTTATCTCCTTGAAGTTATGTGAAGTATGACAAGTACAAAGTTCTCACAGAAAACTAAACACTTTTTTTGAAAAGAAAACTCTGTCTTTTAGTAGCTCCTTTCCCCACAACGCTACAATTTCAGGAGAATAGTATAATGAGAGAAATCACTATCGCATTTTTGCGTTAAAAAAAATGCTTATCATATTTTGCTAGGAATCCTTAGTTGATTCCGCAAATCAGTAAGCAAAAAATATTTGAAAAAGATTTTATAGCCCTCTGTCTTTCCCTTCTTAGTCCGAAAATCACTTTATAATTCATAGTAACTCTCATTTAACCGTTCGTTGCAAAAGTGGTTCGGGAAATATTCAAAAAAAAAAAAAAAAAAAAAACGCACCCAGTCCTACAGTGTGTGCGACTTTCTTTTCCATAGCATATTTTAAGGCGTTGCTTAGCTATTTTTCTACGATGACATTTATTTATGATTGTCGCCTGCTTTGTTGTGTGAGCTGCGTCGTTCGAATATTTTATGCGATAATGCCGAATTTGCATATCGCCTTTGGCTATTGTCGCTCTTCACGGCTTTCGTATATTTTCTATATGTGGAAGTGTGTGTGTGTGCGTGTCCATCGCTATAAGTTTACACATACTTGTTTACCTAGCACATAAATCTTCCAATAAATGACTGCCCAGATTTTGCCACGTGCCTAAGGGCAGTGTCCCTGCTTCGGTTATATATGTATGTATGTGTGTGAGTGTACTTATGTGGTATTATAAAAATATTTTGGCATGCTTCGCGTGAAAAATAATCATCGTACGCGCATGTCAAGCCAATTATTGAGGTCAAAATAATGTTGGTAGGCACAACTTATTGGCCTGCTGTCTGAGTGCCGTTGTGTAGATTTAATAGCCGCAGGACATGTGAACACGGTTTAAGGCAAAGCTGATTTTAAAGTTTATTCGCAAATTACTTAGTTATTTGGTTTTGATAAAATGACAGGTTTTTTTTTACTGCAAAATATTGTTTTTGCAATTTTTAATGAGGTAGAAAAATAATTCATTAAATTTAGAAATTTTTTTTCTTGGAACCGCCGATATCGTAGCGGCATATTGCTTCCATTCAAACTGAACAACTAAAATCGAGTTTTTGTATGGAAAACTTTTTCATTTGACGAGACATCTTCACCAAATTCGGTATATATGATTTCTTTAGGCAACATTACAATCTACGAACATATTTCTTAGATCGGTTGACTATAGCATATAGCCACAATATAAATTGACCTCTAAAGTTAAGACCTTATATGGAAAACTTTTTTCTTTGAAAAGATATCTTCACGAAATTTGGTACAAATTATTATATCAAGCCACAGTCAAGTATCTAAGGAAATTGTTCAGATCAGATCACTAAGGCATATAGCTGCCATAAAAACTGACCTACAAAAATTTCTATTAAAATTTTTTAAATCATTTTAAAGCGTAAGAAATGGGCCTGTGAAATCTATTAAGAATTCAGCAGAGTCGAAATTGATGTTTTTTCTTATTTTTAATAAAAAATTATAGAATGCGATACTTTTCGGGAGAAAAAATTTTCAAAATTGGCTCACATTGCAACATATTGTTTGAACTAAAAATCAAGCAATTGCTATGTTTTTAAGAGCTGCAGACTTTTCGTTATATTTGTAAAAGCAAATAGAGCAATTAATTAACACAGAACATACTCTGCACATTTTTTTCTTATTTTTTTTTTTATTTTTTTATAAAAACTCCACATAAATTTCTTCACATTAATTTTACGCGTGCTGTACGGAAATCACTTTTAATCATTACTCAACAACTGAACTTGTTTGTGGGTGTGTACAGCTAATGACTGAAAATAATATACCACGCTGCAAGTGGTCAGGCATTGCTGTTGTTTTTCTTTCGTAGCTTTTTTTGTTAATTCTGTGGTTATAAATTGCGTGTAGTGGAAAAAAGCTGAACTAAATGGCGACAAACCAAAAAACTAAACGAGTGCTTTGGCTATGAAAAACTGTGAGATAATAAAAACTTTGGCAATAAATTTCCTTTTGATACAAAATAAAAGTAGTAGTAGTAGCTAAATACACTGTAAGACGAAAATATGGTGCAAATTTCATTAAAATTGTTTTGGTATACAAAGTTGTGATGAAATAAAGAAAACTTAAAAATCATATATTAAGACCAAAAAGCATACAATTAAATAACCCGAGCAATGATATTAAAGAAAAAAATTGATAAAATGTATTTAACTAAGTTTGGAAGATTGTCCTTGACTATTATGCCAAATATGAGCGCTATCTGTTAACCAGCTTGTTTACAGCAGCTGCTTAAGTCGGTAAACCTCAGAAGTGCCTTGCGATTTTTACAATGGATAAATATTTTGAATAACCAAAAAACAAAAAAAAATTGTATATTTAACAAAATTTCGTGTGCAGAATCGTTATAAATGTTAAAAAAGGCTTGCAGTGATTCAGTTTCACCTTCAAAGACGGTCGAGAGATCATTGAAGACCTCTTCAACTGATGAAAATATTAAAAAAGTGAAGGATATGATGTTTGCAGGCAATAGTTACATCACTTTTCTTAGTTTACAGGCTCAGGAAAAACGATGTAATAGAAACTACTGATATTCAAAAAAAAAATTTGAGTTTTGGTTATGAAATGGTTATATATTGGTTATCATATTAGTTATATATCTATACTAATATTTTAAAGAGGAAAGATTTGTACCTATTTTTGTATGTTTGTGTGTTTGTAATGAATAGGCTCAAAAAGTACTGAGCCGATTTAAAAAATTCTTTCACCTATAGAATGCTATATTCTTCCAATTTGACATAGGTTACATTTCATTTTGAAAAAAAAAAAAATTAGGGATCCTTGGTAAAATTGGAAAAATGTAACCGAAGGAGTAAAAAAATGAGTCTTAAAATGTCTTTCGTCAAATGCGCTGCCGAAACTACTAGCGATATAACAAAATAATGTACAACAATATTGAAGAACGTCATAATGGTCAAGACCATTTAACTCCTATAAAATAGTTTTTAAGTTGGACTTTCCATTCAAAAGATATTACGAATTAAAAAACTCAAAAAGTAAACAAAACCGCCACAGCGCCGTGGCCGTTGTTTGCGATGCATTCTGAAAAGCGCGCCGGGCCAGAGAATGTAAAGTATAGAGAAGGTTTTTGACTATTATTATTTTTAAATTTTAATTTTTCGTAATTAGTAATTTTATTTTATTTTTTTTATATTTTTTTCGTAATTATTACTTTTACTTATAATATTTTTATACGCTAATTTTTAAAGAGTATTATATAATAATAATTATTATTATTATTTAATATATTTATTCAATAATTTATTATTTACTTATATGTAAAACGACTGAATTCATTATTTATTACTGTTATTTTTATTTATTAATTTTTCAAAAGTGCCCGCACCTTAAACCATCAAAGAAGTTGAACATAAATAGACTTACATACAAATATAACTGTAGGATTTTTTTTAATACAAATAAAAATATTTGTGAAAAAAAGTGTTTTATATCCAAATTTCCAAAAATAAATAATTGTCTACCACGTGCGTTGCCGGGACGGGCTGCTAGTTGGTTATATATTGGTTATATTAGTTGTTTATTGGATATATCTGACAGCGGAAGCTGAAAATTTTATGCTAAATGTAGCTTATTGATGTAGTGGATCGTAAGCAATACAAAACCTCAATTTCGACTTCTTGATGATACTTTATTTTGCATTTTAGGTGACAATATATTTGATTCAGATATTTTTTTTTTAATTTTATTTCCTATCATCGATTTTATACACATAAAAATAATAAATATTTGTAGATATATTTATTCAATACAATATTATACTTGAAATTAATAGCTTGCATCCATTTCACTGCATACTTCAGGACAATTGCTTATATCATCCACATAACTGACTTTGAAAGTGTCGGTTGCGTATGAGTAATCATTCATTTGGATTAATTAGTATTGATAGTTACATATGAATTATTATTTTCGTCATTATTCAAAATACATTGAATCAGAAAAAAGGCTTTTATATAACATAGTTACGACACAATACTTTTTTTTAACAACATCATAAAAAAAATTTTGCATAGCTCTACCAGCAAAGCGCACTGAACGACACGGCGTATGAGTGATTAAAAACTATGTCATATGAAGGAACACGCTCATGGTTATTATATTGATATATTCTTTACGACGCACAGTAAAGTAAGTAAGCACTGCGTCCTTTTGTATAATGATGAATTTCATGGCATTTTAATGAGTCGTAATTATCCAAGTCGAAGTGCGCACTAACTGAGTAATTTATGTTTTTATATGTATACACTCGTAAATGTATGAGACTTAAGCCATATGAATTAACATTACTATTTTATATAGGCCCATAAATAAATAAATATAAAATAAATAAAAAAGTTGCAGAAATGAATTACGTAGCAAGTAATAATTTATTGCAATAAAATAAGAAACATTTATTGTCGTCATAGTAACACAATTAAGTACCTTAATATGACGACATAAATGCTCTTATATGATTATATTATGATTAATGAGATGACATGAAGCAATGAATCCAATTAATTTGAGAATTTTGATAATACGATCGAACGGGATGAATATTACCACCTTTCACTTCTCCGACAACTTCATTGACAACTTGCCTCCATCAAGAGTTTTAGTGTTATAGCCCAAATAACTATAAGACAATATTCAGTAAGAGCTAGTACGATTGCGGAAAGATGAACAGCGCTTTTATTGCCGCCCCGCTGTCAAAACGGATGTTTACCTATTTGAAGCGGGTGCACTTCGTGGCAGCACCATTGCTGCAATCTTGATAGTAGCCACTTCTGCCTGAAAAACACTACAGTACTTTCATAGTCTAAAGCTAAGCTCGATGGAAAGCTTCTTATAGCAGAATCTCAATCTTCAACCTTATTGCCTAGCCTCGACACCTTCATGAAAAGTTACTGTGCCTTTTCCTCAGCGACTCTTCCGCATCAACATATCATCGTCAGTATGTGAGCGAATGTGCCACCACGAGCAGCTTTCACGACGCAGTGATCCAATTTTTAAGGATGCAGTTGAAGGAGGAGAGCACTTGCCGGCACTGTTCATGGGTAATGTATGAAAAATGGAATTAAGTGTTGATGTAGTCCACAGTGAACCGCAGATGTCGATGAGAGTCCTTATTAAACACGTTTTAGCTTATTTACTTTATTCTTTTTGAGCATTTTCCACCAGAAAAACTCACCACAGAAAATTGTGGGCTTGATTATGATTTCATAAAGCCAAAACATCAACTTTGGTGAGTATTCCCAGATTCTAGCTACAGTTTTTATTCAAAAATATAAGGTAACTGATACATTCTTTACCCTGCTCTCGATACTTAGCCACCACGAAAGTTTTTTGTAGAGCCCAATACATAATATTTAACTTACCAACAATGAGAGGAGATGAAAGATGGAAATTTTCTTCCTGGTAAACAGAACGATTTTTATGATTTTCCTTTCAAAATATTAATTTTATGTAATAAAATATAGATATAGTAATTTCAACCATATTTTCTTACCAAAAAATTATTTGCATTTAAAAAAATATATAAATAGTCCTTTATATATCAGCTAGCACTCAGGCTGAAGAGTATTGTTACAGGGTCCGAAACTCGAAGTGTAACCAACTTCACATCGTTCGAGCAGCTGTCGCACTGGAATCAACTGTTTATAAATTTCCTGAATGACAGTTCGGAGTATTGTTCACAAGTGTACAAAAGCATTTTACCAAAAATGAACGAAAAAAAGTGATCAGTGATAGAATTCAAACGTAATAGTGTGATTGCTTTATATTTAGCTGGAAAATCATAGCCAGCAATTGTTCGTGAGCTCAAACACCTTAATGTGAATAAAATTTTTGTTTATCGCATCATCACTCGTTACAATGATACTGGTAACATCGCAAAACGCCAGGAAGGTGGTCATCAAAAGACTGCAGCGTCACGTGAGATGGTTCGGAAAGTGAAGAAGCGACTTGAGCGAAATCCACGACGAAGTGCCAATCAAATGGCTAAAGAACTGAAAATATGAAAATATGCGACCACAGCATCCGACGCATTTAGAAAAATGAGCTCAAGGTCAAGCTATAAAAGTTCTAAAAGGCCCATGATCCCACACCGAAGCAGCAACAAGTAAGACTTGAGAGAGCGAAGCAGTTGCTTTGCTTGGCCGAAAGCGGTAAAATTTCCCAAAACATTGTTTTTTCTGACGAAACTTTTTTTCCCAAATTTAAAGCAATTCGTAAACTCTCAAAATTATATAGTTTACTTGACCGAACCTTCATACGAGAATTTAAGTCATCGGTTGGCCACCAGGAGGCAGCACCCGCCACAAATAATGGTTTGGGCATCTGTCAACGCCGACGTTTTCATCGAGCCTGGCGTCAAAGTAAATGCGACATATTATCGGGAAAGTGTTCTGGAGGCTGCTTTGAAGCCGTGGGAAACCAAACATTTTGGTCGAAAACCAGGGACGTTTAAACAAGCCTCGTCACCGTCTCACAAAGCGCGAGTGAACCAAGAATGGCTGAGAAACAACGTTCCGAACTTCATTACGACCGCACAGTGGCTCTCAAATTTCATCAGACGCGAATCCAATTGATTATTCTCTCTGAGCCATTTTGGAGAGCAAGGTCCGAAGTAAAAAATGCACCAGTCTCGAGATGCTGAAGAAAGCCATTGTCCGTGAGGGGGCCCAAAAATACCGACAAGTCAGATTCGGGCAGCTTGCGATGCGTTGTTTGACCGTCTCAAGGCAAAAGGTGGTCATATCGAGCAAAAGTGAATCGATTTTGAATTTTTGATTATTTTCACACATTTTGTACTTTTAAAAAAAAAATGTTTCCAAATCGAATTGACGGTTTATTTAATTGGTTACACTTCGAGTATCGGACCCTTAATCCTGGCATGAATACTACTTTTAACTGCCTTTTCTAAACAATTTTACAGTACCCTTTAATATAAACATAAAAATACCTAGACTATATATGTTAATATATATAGCTATAATGAAACTTTGGTTAAACTCTGTTATGTTTTCAGACACAATTGCAGATTATAGTCCTTCTGATTAATTTACCAATATCGTCACTACAAATTAATACCAATATTTTTCTCAATTCGCACAAAACTGCCAACAGCACAACAAATGCTGATAGTTAGTACTGTTTATATACAAGATGCGCGTTAGCAATAACAGGAACATTAAGTCCACGTAGAGAGTTAACGTTGCACCGAAAATATAATATTGGAAATGTATTTAAGCAGGTGGCCGAGTACAGAAATATGTTTCTATGAAAGCAATAATGAAAGCAGCAATTCCAAATAACTCACAGCTTACAAACCCAGCAAAAATAAAAGGGAAACAATGCCAATCAACGCAATAAACAGCAAATAAAACAAAATGAACTAAACTAAAATGAAAATAGGAATTGCAATGCAATAAGTAACCACCAAAGATAAACAGCAACAACGTACCGCCCACCCGTAAAACCGTTAAACTAAAATATGCGCGCGCTGCATGCCGAATGAGCCGGAGTTTCGGAGATTCTTTGGGATTTCGGTAATTATTTGCGAAAACTTTTCTCCGCTATTTGCTTGCGCTGCATGCCTGACAGCTTGTCCGGCTGTTTCCTTCATTACGCTGCTGTCTGCTCAGAGCAAGAAATAGCTTGGCTACAGCAAGCACAACAACAACGACAGTGCTTTTGAATATCCTGTGTTCTTCTTGGCTGGAATCAGTTTGTTTTGCTGTGAATGTCAACGGAAATATCCTGCATTTGACTGCTGTCTCACGCTTATTTCAGTTTGTTTTGTCCGTCTGTGACAGCAGAGAATTTCAAATGCAGAAAGTGTTTTGCGTTAAATTCTCCAAATGAATGCTGTGATTGTTTTTAACGGTTGCTTAGTTTGAAGGTGGAAGGGGAGATTGTGAATTTGTTGGTTGTTTGTTGATTCTAATTTAATTTATTTTTCTGTTAAATGGCATTTAATTAATGAAGGAAGGAGGATACTATGTAGTAAATTAAGCGAATTGGCAATATCGTAAATAAAAAATAACTGAATATACCAAAAATAAATAAATAAATAAAATATATATAATATATTAAAAAACTCCAGATTTGGGAGCTCCTTATTTTATTTTTTTAATGTAGAAGTATTTAAAGTAACAGAAGAAGATTTCTATTTCGAACATTTACTCTGAGGTTTAATGTGAAACTTTTATTAAAAAATGTCGTTTAAAGTTTTATTAACCATCTCGGTAATTCCGTCGATTTTATGTAGTTAAAATTGCAAGAATAAGCCTCACTTTTCTAGGACATCTTATACTGTAGGAAAAAATAGTAAGGCATTTTAATTTAAATTTCATGAGAATGCTTTAGTCGAAATATCTTTTTCCTAGGTTTAGTAGGTAAGACTACCAGTGACATCTGTGCAAAAGTCTCATCAAAGTAATCATTAGTATTACGTTAACACTTTTTTCCCTGAAGTACATAAAGTGTATTCGGCAGTTCTTAATATAAGTAAAACTATTCAACAAGGAAGTTCTATAAAATTTTGTGTGTGGGAGCAAATTTCTGGTGCCAAAACGTTCAGAATATTGAACAAGGCTTTTTTGTTTGTCGCAAGTAAGTGCTTTTGATTGCTACAACTTATTTAAACAGATCGTTAATTGTCAAACTACATCCTGAACGGCCATCAACATCAACAGATGAACAACATAGCAATAAAATAAAGGAATAAGTTGCTTGAGTATCGACGATTACCAGTGTTTCGTCAATAAGATCTTACTGGCAACATTTGAATATCAGAAGGATCAGTAAAAACTTGTTTGAAAGATAATTTTTGCCAAAGAAAAGTAAAAGTACGATTGGATCCAAGATCCTTATATTTTTTCGAAAAATCGCGTCCCGTTCACGTCTGTGAAACAATGTTTTTGGACCTTCAGGAAGTCATAAAACATACTGTCGATGAGTCTTGGATCTATGCTTACGATACGGAAAAGGAGATCAATCAGCCGAATATCGTGGCAAAGGTGAGCCGAAGCCGAAAAAAATACTTCTAAAAGGCAAAAAATTAAGGTTATTTTAACAGTTTTCTTCGATTATCGAGGTGTTGTGTATTTCGAATTCTTTCCGACCAGCCAAATTGTAACATAGCTCGTGAATTTTGCTCCAAATTTAAAAATAATAAACAAAGTCTTACTCTTGTTTATTAACTCACCATTCGGAAGTGATTTGCTAAGTCAAGTGCAAGCTTTGTGTTCCACAAAGTTAATGAACGGTCAACGTTCAAAGCAGGGAGTTATTGACAAAAGCTTGTAGGAGATAAGAAACAAAATATTTTAGGTCACTACCAGATAAAGTTGATCAATATTACTGACACAGTCCTATGTGCTGCTACAACAGCTGATCCAGTAATATACTCGTATTCAGCCTTACTATATGAATCGTGATTGCACAGTGTGCAGGTAGAACTCCTACAACAACAGATAGGTAGATCTAAGTCGCTGAGGGTTCCCTGAGCTTCTTTATCAGAATTTGTGAAATATCTTTTAACTAAATAAGTTTAAAAAATCTATAATTTCTAAGCTGTTTTTTTTTTTAAGAAAAAAACAAACAAACGAAGTTTTAATGAAGCAAATCGAATGGACAGAAGCCAACAACTATGAGGGCATATTTTTTCGCTTTAAATTTAAACTATTTTGGGTAATAGTGCTATGATAAATAAGGACAAATAGCTTCACTGCATACTCATTTACTGGTAAAAGGCATATTAGAGCCGTGTGTAACTGTCATTTTTGTTGAATAATTTTTTAACATTCATCTCAGTAGCTTTCATTTCCTGATGACGTTCTTAATATTATCTTGTCGTTTTAATAGTAGCTGAAGACATTTCACAGAAGCTTGGAGGAAGTATTGTGAAAAACACAAATTTTCCGCGAAGAATTGCACAGAAAAGTGCAAGAATTAAAAAAAAAATGAGGCGGTGTCTTACTTCTGGCTAGTGATTTCCGACAGTCCTCGCTAGAAACCACGTTTGAGTATTTAAAAAATCATCTCTATTAATTTAACTGAAAATTTTGCGAAAATATGATCCTGCTGTAGTGTATTTTCATGACACCATCAGAATCTACGTTATTATTTAAGAGAAAGAAGATTTTCCCATACATTTATCTTTCGCAATGTCTTTAAATAAGTCTCAAAGCCAAAGAATACCAATTTTCGGTTTCAATTTTGAAAATTGTATATTTTCCTATGACCAAATATTTTGACCAGCAGTTTAGACCTCCAATTCAAACCATTGGATCCTTATACCTGCAGCAACATTGTCGAAATTATTTGAAATAATGTTTTCATTGTATTGAATAGTTTATTATAGTAATATTACGATAAGCAACGCTTGGCCGTTGAATGATTTTTGGGCTCTAATAATGTATCAATTTCTATAAGCGCTCAAGCGCTTTATTTATTTACTTATTATAAGCCACATGTCTTTGCTCTTCTTCACAAATGAATATTTTCAAGCTAAGCTCAAATAAATGCTACGGTTTTCAATACCAAAAAATATACCTAAAACACTGTTATTATTTTTACCTGAAGAATCTAACATTTGTAATCGTGTTCAGTAAAGAAAGTTGTGCAGAAAGATACTTGTATACATAGCGTTTATCCTATCCTAGCCTATCTGACACTTGAAGTCAATATTTTTTATATATACCAACACATTATAAATATCACACACCTCAAATATAATATCGCCGTCATACTAAGATAGAGTATACCTACTTTATTGCTAAGCAAAAGTATGAGTTTGTACATAAAACTGCAAAAATTAACAAAAAAGGTGAATCTAAAAAGTCTCTTAAGCCAAAAAGCCGAAAAAGTGCGGCAAAAACTTGCTGCATAACTCTAGATACGCCTTAAGCCACTGGGATATATGTACTAACTTTAACACCGACATGTTAAGAACTCAACACTTTCCAAGGCCATCTGTCACACGCACCCACTGCCGCCACCAACAGCAGTTTCGCAGCGTAATGCCGTTACAGAGTCAAGGTTAAATGAACATCCGCACATGGCGAAATCAAGTGCTGGCATTTGTATATATGTATGTGAGCTTTCGTATATATGTGTGTTTCTATATATGTATATATGAACCCTATATAGTCTCTGTATACAAAGCTGAGGCATTTAATAACCGCTAATGTGTGTTGTTTGCCTTCACAGCGCGGCAGTGTGCTGCGTGAAGTGTGTGAAGGAATGCGTGCGTCTGTGTGTGCGCACGCACTAAACTAAAGCCACAAGGCTGTAATAATAAAAAAAAAAACGGCAGAAAAGTCAAAGTGGTGGATTGGCGAGCCAATGGAGCCTTGCAGCCGCAGCAAAAAATGCAAGAAAAATATTCAGCGTTAATGATGGCGGCATGAAAGAGAGCGGTGACCATGGCATGACAGCGATGGCCATTGAGAAGTCAAACACTCGTCGACTTTGGCGGCTAAGCGGCGCTGCCAGTGATGGCTACACGCAACTTTATTTCTAAAGAGAGTGCAACAAAAACAATAATCGAGGCAAGCGGAATTATGTTAAGCAGCTGCTGAGCGCAGAAAATTCTTTTGTAAAACTATGTAACTATGTTATGCAAAAAGTATTTGCAAAACATCAGATTACCCGGCTAACGGCTTTAGCTTTAGTTAAAGTTATTTTAATTTTGTTTTTGTATTTTATGTGCTTTTGACTAACTTATAATGCAATTGTTTGTGTGTGTGCGTGTGTAAGTGAGTGTACACAGTCGCAGACAATCCACTTTCGCTCCCACTCGGCGGATTTGTTGAGACAACAGTCCGTATACGTAACATTTTAACTTTGTCGAGACATCGGTGCGTATGCGTAACTTTTTTCGTCTCGCTCTGTTTGCACACGTGCATTAGCCATTATGCTGTCAGCGTTTTTATATTCATACATTACTCGTTTGATGCTTATGTTCGCTTATGCCTCAGAAGATTTTTATATTTCTCTCCTACGTCCCTGAGTGCGTATGTTTATTGCCTACGAGCTCTCTTCATATATTCAATGTGTTTGTACGACCTTAAATGTTTATGAAATTGCCTGTTTACTTATGTATCAGCTTGTAAGCTTTTGTCAACTCCCCTAAGCGTCTTAAGTGAAGTGTTTGTAAATATTGTAATTATTGTTATTGTTGCTTTTAGTAACTCTCTGTGCTGTACTTTCTTCGTGCAATTATGGTTTAATGGTCATAAGGTCGATTCGGAGGTTCCAAGGAGGGGAAATTATTTTTCATGAAAGGGATGGAATGAGGTTGTTCCAAAATTGCTTCACGAATTTGAAAAAATAATAATAATTTTTGGAAGAAAAAATTAAAGTAAATATTTTTATATCAATTAATAATTGGGGTCACATGTAGAATCTGAAGCCTTTGAACAACCAAGTGGATTATGGCAAATTTTGATATTTTTGAAAGAGTTGTCACCTGTTTGTTGAAAACATTTTATTTTAATATGTGAAAATAGAATAAATAACATATGGGCGGTAATGCCTTTAAGAACAAATTTTTCTTACCAGAGTTGCCACCTTATCGAAAAAAAATTATGTAAGCAATAAAATTTGTACTTTTTGCTAAATAATTTTTTAAGAGTACCAAAATTACTTCGAGTAAGCATTAATCTAAAAAGTTTATTTTGAGAGTTGCCACTGGGGTAGCAAATAAGTGCAGTAGCATTTTAATCAAAACGTTTTTTGTTGGGATCACGTATAGAATCTGACGCCGTTGAACAACGTAAAGCACTTCATTGTAAAATTTTGGTATTTTTGAAAGAGTTGCCATCTGTTTACAGAATAAATTTTATTTTAATATGTGAAAATAATAAATAGCATCTGAGTGGTTATTGAGAAATGTCTTTAGGAACAATTTATTTTTACCAGCGTTGCCACTTTTAAAGATAAAAAGTATGCAATAAAATTTTTACCTTTTGCTTAATAATTGTATATTTATTTATTTAATAGTGCCAGAATTAGTTAGAGTAAGTATTAGTCCGAAAAAGTTTTGTTGAAGAATTGCCACTGGGGTTGCAAATAATTGAAATAACATTTAAATTAAAACCTTTTTTTTCACTTGGTAATTCTAAATGCGTTTTCAAAAATTAGAAAAAATATATTATTAAAAATTCTACTATTTTAAATAAAATCTAACTCAACTGGTAGCAGGGTTGCCACTATTTTCACAAAATGAACTGCATTAAGCTAGACGTTTCATTGAACTACGGGTGCCTTACTGTAAAATTTTGATATTTTTGAAAGAGTTGCCACCTTTCTACTGAATCTATTTTATTTTAATGTGAATATAAATGAAAATAGAATAAATGTGATATAAGAGGTAATTGAGAAATTACTTTCAGAATAAAATTATTTTAACAGAGTTGCCATCTGCTCGAGAAAAAAAAATTCATTTTTTGCTCAATAATTTATGATTAGTATGAAACATGCAGATAAGTACTATTCTCAACAACTTTTGTTACATAGTTGCCACCTATTTTAAAAAATTTACATGTCTTAAGCTAAAATTGGAATTTAACTGATGCTGTGAATCTTCATGTAAATTTTAATGACGGCAATATTGGTTTTATAAAATTTAAAAACAAAAAAAAATATTTATACCAGAGTTGCCACCTACTGAAAAAATTAATCCACACAAGTATATACTTTGCTCAATAACTTTTGATTAGTATAAAAATGCAGATAAGTAATATTCTCTGAAGTTTTTATTACAGTGTTGCCACCTATTTTGAAAAGTTTGCATATATTAAAATAGGATTACTACTTAACTCGACCCACAGTGCATACTTTTCTTGAATTTTTATTTCAAAATCGTTTGCTTGTAATGCCACTCTCTCTTTTGTTCTTCTTTTCCTTCTCTACAACATTTAATATATTCATTTAATTTTCACAGTTGTCACTTGAATTTAATTTGGTGACCCATTTCATGCAATCCGCTTTGTTCTCCAGCCGAGATTAAAAGTATGTCAGTATACTTAAGCGTTCTTATTTCTGTCACCGAACCGGCACACAAAGGCGTCTACATCTCATTATGCTTAACACTTAAGGTCACTTGTATGACATGGGGTGACACGGCATAAGTAAATATCTGTGTGTGTTGGCATATGTGTGTAAGCAGCCTCAAATTGTTGGGTTAAAAATGTACAGCGCTGGCGACAAAATGACAGCTGCTGCCAAGCAGAGACAAATGCGAAACAGAAAAATTGCAATTTCTTAATATTTCATTCACATGCTTTTATTTCGGAGCGGAAGTGACACTTTTGCACTTCATAAATGCGAGAGTTGCTTAAGGAAAATGAGGTCATATTTTAGGAGGTTCTTGTTGGGCGAGTTAAGCTGTTTTAAGGCACGAAAAAATAAATGGCTACAAGGATGTAAAAGTAGACTTATATTGCTTTTAAATTGAATTATAAGGCTTTTGTGGAGATGGGAAGAGTGGTTAGCTAGTTATTGTACTTTTGAGTTCGCAATGATTCAGGATACCAGCTGCTTTTAAGAAAGGATTTCAATGTTCCTTATTTATGCATTTATATAGAAATATTTCTTTAACTTTAAATAAGGTTTTTCCCCAAGCTTTAATAAAATTTAACATCTCAAAATAAAAGTCACTTCAAAAGTAATTTTCTGTAAGAAAAGTAAACTTAAAGTCAATTTAGTTCGCAAGTAAAAAGTCACTCATACGCCCTGTCAATCTAAGTTTCCCTCGCAAGCAGCTAAATCTACATCGTCTGCCACTCTCATTACCCATTTTCGAATCTTAAACTGCAATACTCATTTTTACGGGCATCAAATTGAATTTAGTGCACGAACGCCGCGCTCACTAACCGTTATTTTCGCATCCGCAACGCCAGCACTTCGCCAGCCACTTAGTGAGCTTGAATGATAGCCAGCGACAGCGGGAATTCACCCTAAATGCCAAATAAACTTCAAACGTCAAATCATTGATAAGAATCTACGCTGCAGCATATGTTTGCGCGTACGTATGTATTAATGTATATGTGTGCGTGTGTTAATGTGCATGTGAAACAGTTTTCGAGTGTATTTTGTAACATCCGGCAGCATTTAGTGTAAGAGGAAGCGAAAGCAGATAGAATGACAAGTTCTACAAAATCACTAAAATGCTCGAAATACTTAGCTTTCAGCGATATGGTGGAAATATATATATACAAATATATATATGTATATATATAAACATTTGTATACATATGTTGGCTGTCATTGCTAAAGCATACTCTTTGCGGGATGATTCCATCGCCGCTGTTAACCCTCTAAGTGCGGTGCAGCGGGTGTCAAACCACATTTAGCTTCACCACGTTTGCCATTACATAAACTATCGCGCGGTTGAAATGTTTTACATTCTTCAACCCATACATACATGCCCGCTTATACTATATATACAAATATGCGTTCGCGTGTCTATTTTCGGTTGAAAGTGAATTGGTTGGGTGATTTTGAGGCGACGTTAATAGTTAGCTCGCACGAATTCTTGTCTTCATAAGATTGCGAAATTTTTCGTGAGAAATTTTCGACTTTGTATGCACATGTGAATGTGTTTCTGCTTTCACTATGCATATACTGAGAAATTTAGGTCGCTGCAGAAGCGTTCTTTGTTGAAAATGAGAACAGGAAATTGCACATAAAGTCTAAAATTATTCCTAAAACATTCTTAAACCCTTTCAAAAATTTACTGAAGAGAGATAAATAACAAAAAAGTTTGCGTCAGTTTAAATTTTCTGAACTTAGTCTACTTTTAACAATTTTTTTTCAAAATAAGGAAAAAGAAACTGAATTTTCTTTTTCATACTTTGACAGATATATGTTAAAGTATACTCAAAAATGTTAAGTTTGACATTTTAATATAAAATGATGGCCTCGGAATCACCTATTTTAAGATAACTCCCTTGGATGAAGGTAGTTTTGACTTGAGCTACCTCAACCTACTACATGAGGCTTAATGTTTTCATATATTTTTCACAATATGGCGAATATGTAAAAAAGGTTCAATTTTAGGCCAAAAGAATAATCAAATTCTAATTTGCAGTTCACCAGATAGTTTCATGTAGATAGAAATAGATAGTCTCTTAGTATTATCGACTTGAAAAACAGTTCGGATATTGGAAAAGATAAACAATTATTTTTAATTATTTTACCATAACCATAATGTTTTCAGGATATAAAATTAAATAGCTCTTTAAAGAGACAATTTTTCCAAGAAACTTGGAAAGACAAGTTGAGTGTAGAAATAAGCTATTTTTAATAAGTTAATTGGAAAGTCCCTGACCTACCGTAGTAAAACACATTTTATGACACACTGATTATAGCAACCCTCCACTTTTTCGATATCAGTTTCGTAGTACGATTTTTACTTTGTTTCAAAGTAAATGAAAATTTCTTCCCAGCGACCATTGTTTTGAGATCTGACAATAGGAAATTGTCTTCGGTGACAAGATCTAAGGTATACGATAGGCAGATATGATAGATGTTATGGACTTTTGTCATCGTTTTTGCTGACTTGTGCGGCGGTGCACTATCTTGGCGAAAAAGCATGTTATTATTTTTCAAATACCGCCGTTTGTTGTCGATTTTGTTCCTCAAACGATCCACTGCCCTATGTAGCAGTCGCTGTTAATTGTCCCACTTTTTTCAAGATATACAGTCGTCATAAATTTGCTAGCCGGCTGTTCCGTTCGCCCATGCTTTGGAGCTGGTTCATCGTGGGCAGTCCACTCGATCTCAACACTCGACAGTCGATAAGACTTCGGAGTGAAATGATGGTGTCATATTTCATCAATTGTCGTATATCGACTCAAATCACGGGATTATTACGCTTGAACGTCTTCAAACACTTCTCCGAATCATCAACTCATCGTCATTATTTTTGGTCAAAAGTGAGCTCGTATGGCACCCATATCACACAAAGCTTTCTCACACCCAAATATTCGTGAATGATATGTTACTTGAATTCGGTTGATATCTTCAGAGTGCCTGCTATCTCGAACAACTTCACTTGATGGTCATCGAAATTATTTTCTGGACTTTTTTCATGTTTTCGTCCAGGGCGTTCACCGTCTTCGGTACTCATTTGTGGGAAAATTACTGAGACTTGAAAATGAAGAAAGTTTGTGATATTTCTTCATGGAATTCTGTTCATATTTGTACAAATTGTTAAAAAAATCTTCAAACACAAGCAAGCGGATAATTATTAAAACATATTATTATCATCTATCGAAATCGACAACAAAACCATTTTGATTAAAGCAACAGAGGCTCCCCTCCTCTGTTGCTTGTTACTTGTTATATAAATTTATTATTACTTCCGAAAATTTGGTACTTGGGTGAGCGGTGAATTCTGTAGAATTTCGATTGAAGATTGGTAGTTAAAATTAAAAGTTATGCTGTAGGCTGTAGGAACATAACTGAAGGAGAAAAGAAACATAATGCATAATCATACACTTGTATAGCTGTAAGCGCCAATTATTATATTTAAAATATTTATATTTTTGTTTATAACTTATATTTTTGTGTAAGCTGCCGCAAATTTAATGAACCCAAAAATTTATACACATATAATATTTATTTACATATATTTGACAAATAATTGTATGTTGCTTTAAAGCTACATATTATGACCTTACAGCGAAGCTTTATATGTGTGAGTACAAAAATTTTCCTTAATATATATTTAATTGGATCTTTTTCAGTAAAATGTATGATTTTAATAACACATATTTAAGCGCATTGAAATCTATATCAAAGGCACTTTCTGCGCCTTCATGCTTTGAGGTTACGTATACGCCCCGTGTGACTTATTTTATTAACTCAACATGTTTTTGTTGAAAAATATGAAGCCAAGCATGCCAAAAATTATATATTAATGCTATATCGCGGGAAATTGTCTGCTTTAATAGCGATTTCTGCTTGCGTTGAGTAAAATTGCTTTAAGAATGTGTAGGCAAGTACGCTCCAGGCATAAAATGTATGTAGCGCGATTTTTACAGCTGAGTAAAATAAAAGAAGACAGTAATGTTGAGTAAAGATATAAATTAATAATGTATAATACGTAAAATATAAGATTGCGCTGCCGACATTAGACATGAGCGAACACACACATCAATTTGGCAGCAGACATGTGAATAGACAAGGCGAGTAAACAATGCGAAAAAATATAAAATAGAGCGCAGTGAAGGAAAAATTGTGAGAAGAAGTGGAGAAAGTGCTTATAGAATTAAATTTGAGCAAGTTTTTTTAATTTTTCTAATAATGGCTCAAGAAATAAAGGCATCTGTATGTGAATATATTCGTATAAAAATGCAGTGTCAGCATTCAGTGCTGTCAATAAAAGCAGAAGTAGCCAAATTAGTAGCTAGCTGCGGCAAGGAGTGTGCGTATTAAAGCAAAAAGACATAAACTGGCTGTAATAAATAAGATTGCGAGCATTTGAAACGCCATCCTGCATACCAAAGTGATAGAGGAATTAGTAAGAGTTTCCTGTTCGCAAGCACAGCTAAAAAAAATTGCTCATTTGCATGCAGCATAGTATATAAAATGTGTCCATTATACATATATAAGTGCTGCTGTGCATATATCATACACAGTTCAACAGATTTAGAAACCAATCGCGCTGCTTAGAAATCTTCTCGCTTCACTCATATATCATCAAAGTCAAGAACGTGACTTTAGTAAAATGATCTTATTTGCTTTGTATAATTATATATACACAAACATACATAACATATACATATATATATATATATATATATACACATATAACAGCATATAACATATTACTCACGTAGCTATAATTTCATGAGCGCAGCTGTTAGCTGGTTGCTGGATTTATTTAATAACCTGCTCATGCGCCGCTCATTGCCTTAAGGCAGCAATGCACACACACACATACACAAATACAAGCATGCATAAACGCATAGAAAAGAGCGCTTCAGCTGCTGACTATTAAATATAAAAATCCCCACCGTTATCTCTTACAGCCTGCTATCACAGCAAATTTATGCTGATGGCGTAGACAATGTGATTATTTAACGAACTTGTGAATATGTGGCAGCTGGCGTGTTATTTATGTGTGTGTGTGAAGGGGTGGAATGGGCAAGACAACTCATTTGTTGCATTTGTTGCGAAAAAATTGTAGAAAAAGTATTTACAGTTAATGCCACACTAAGCACAATTATTAGTCTGTGTTAATTGAATACCTGTTTGAGCAATTCTTTTAGAATATAGACAGACACGTAGGCGTACATAATATGATAGAGTAGATTGATTTGCAGGCAGATTAGAAAACGAAAAATCTGTGAGAAATGTTCTACGGTTCAATCTGGACATCTTTGCGAAAGAGAATATGGGTTTTTTAAGCGAAGTTTGTTAGGAATCATACAATTTTGTTTATCAGTTTTTGAAATACCCATTTTGATATTCTATTTATCATTTGTTGGACTCTGTCAGTTCGGACAACTATGTCACATATCTCCTCTCTATTCAGACCCATAGAACATATGCGATTTTATTAAAAATAGACACGGTTCTTTGTCGGAAGCGCCGATATGGTACCACTTTAGCTGCGTAAACAGAACAATCGGAGTCAAGTGCTTGCATGGGAAGCTTCTTTATTCAAAGAGATAACTTCATAAAATTAGGCTCGAATTGTTGTTTAAGGGAACGGTCCGGAGAAATTGTACATATCGGATAATCTATAATCTATAATCTATGATATATGATCTATGATCTATAATCTGTAATTTATAATCTATAATCTATGATCTATAATGTATAATTTATAATGTGTAATCACTAATTAATAATATATAATCTATAATCTATGATCTATAATATATAATCTAGAATATGTAGTCTATAATCTCTTATCTATGATCTGTAAACTATATCCTATAATCTATAATTTATAATCTATAATCTATAATCTATAATCTATAATCTATAATCTATAATCTATAATCTATAATCTATAATCTATAATCTATAATCTATAATCTATAATCTATAATCTATAATCTATAATCTATAATCTATAATCTATAATCTATAATCTATAATCTATAATCTATAATCTATAATCTATAATCTATAATCTATAATCTATAATCTATAATCTATAATCTATAATCTATAATCTATAATCTATAATCTATAATCTATAATCTATAATCTATAATCTATAATCTATAATCTATAATCTATAATCTATAATCTATAATCTATAATCTATAATCTATAATCTATAATCTATAATCTATAATCTATAATCTATGATCATAATCATAATTCATCAGTCATCATTCACAATTCATAATGCAAAAGTAATAATTCATAATCAATCATAATTAGTAATTCAAAAGTCATAATACGTAATTCATAATTCTTAATTTTTAATTTTTAAATCATAATTCATAATTCATTACTCATAAATCATAATTCATCACTCATAATTTATAATTCGTAATTCATAATTCGTAATTCGTATTTCATAATTAATTTTTAATTCATAAGTCAAAATCTATAATTCATAGTTAATTATTATTACATCGAATTTTGATTAGTATAGTATATCCTATCTTCATTTCACTCATTCGTACCACACATAACAATTTCTTGTTGTCCTCCTCTCGCAATTTTGCCTTACAATAAATCCAAGCTTCATAACCTCAAATCTTATAATTGATCCATAGTTGGCCTCAAAAATAATTGTACTTAGCTACACTTGTCGCTCAGCTAACCGTAAGCTAAAGTTGAGCAGCTTTGCCGCTTTAATTCCCAATTTTATTTCTTCAGCAATTTTGCGTCTTTTCTAGTTACCACAAAATCCTCTACTCGCCTGAGTTGCGAAATAAAAATTAAGCTGCTGGCCGTTAAGATTGGAAGAATGGAGATTGGTAGAAGGTAATCCGAAATTTGCTGCAGCTTTATCTTGCCTACACTATCGATTTACAAGCAGCTTACGATTATACAGCAAATAGGCCAATGGGGAGCAAAGCACTGGTACTATAATACAAGTTAGGCATGCACAAGGGTTGTTCACATATTTTGTGTTGAAATTATAGAGCTTTAAATAAAATTACAAAAATCCAACATATTAATATGCTTTGGTAGAAACCATGAAAACCTTAATGAAAATGTTTGGGAGAGACATTAAGGTTATACAGATAACATTTAATTGAAAAAAGTGTGAATCTGAGTAGCGATATTATTTCGTCATAGGTGTTGATAAATACTAATTTTTCAATATATTAGAAACGTTTTGTAATCTTCAAGAAAATGTTAAGGCCGTCGATTTCATTAAACTTTAAAAGCTTGCCTTCAAATATTACAAGAGCAACCCTACTATTTACATAAACACATATTTATATCCAAAAATACAATAACAAGTGCTCGATATGCATGAATATACATTTTTCTGCTCTGACAGAGTTTCTGGGAAAAAAAACCTTTTATTGACATTAAGCTTCGGCGCTTATCACACTGATGCCACAGTTAAACAATGACAATTACAATAAAAATTATCATAAATCACACAAGTGGAGGCGAATGCAGCGAGCATGAGTATTTACTCGCAGACGAAATCGATTGGCGCTGAAGTTGATGCTCCATGCTCGATTATTTATTGGTTTCGTTCATATTTTTTGCTTTTGAAAGCTGTTCGCGCATTTCTCGGTTGTGTTTTTGTTGTTTTATTTATTTTTTATTTTGAAAATTTAAATTGCTTTTTATTTCGCAGAAATTTTATGACAAATGAGATGCGCAATTTCTGTTTTGATTTATTGCTTGTTGCATTTTTTCACTGGTCGAGAGGAGAGGAATCAATAATATGTAGATGAGCGTGAAGTTAAAGAAACCCAGTGAGAACACTGTTTCCTTCTCTTTGAATATTTTTTATGCTTTGTACTTTATAACGGGTGACCTAAGTAGAGGGTTCTTCAGTAGCCTTTTTTGTTAGATCACGCGTGAGTCATGTCAAGCTGGCATGTTATATTTGTTCCGTCGAAACCGCACATTTCTTGAGCCTTCCGTTAGATGACGTCGACGAAAATTTGGTTAATCTTTACCATCTAACGGTGATTGAGTAACCCTTAAAACAACAACATCGCTTGGCTCTATGGGCTCTTGAAAAGTTCTAAGAAGAGCCGACGTTTTTGAGCCAAATTTTGTTCAGCGATGAAGCTCATTTCTGGCACAATACATATGTATTTAAGTAATCAACGTTGAGGTTATCTATTAATTTTGCCATATCTTTAAGTACAAGTGGGTGTTGTTGCTCTTAATTTGCTTGTGAACAAAACTTTTGAAGCTCTTGTGGCTAACCGAAACTTATTTTTTTCTCTGTGTTTTGTCAAGTTTTCTTATTAATTGTTGAAGACAGCTTGACATTGAGAATTTGTGTAGCAAAATAAGTTGCCTAAAATTAATTTTTACTGCGCCGCTAATAAATTGGGGTCAAATTCTTTGCTGATCCCTTGTGTGTATGTTTGGAATTAGTGCGGTTGGTTGGGAATAATTTGCCAAAGCTAATTTGTTTTATACGCAGTGGGCGCAGGAGTTTTGTTGGCTTTGTAGGAAATTAATAAATCAGTGAATGTTTTTACTTCTACAGCAATATTTAAGAAGCTTTTGCATTTAAGTATGTTTTATAGGTAAGAAAATGGAAAAATCCACGTATAATTAGTGGGAATTTCTTGCGTTTCCCAAAACGTATCGAGTCTTTTACTTTTAGGTTTTGATGCTGCATTCAATATACTTGATGTTAGTTAATGATAAGAGATCGATCTTGTTGTGATCTCACTTGGACAGCTCTGAACTCCGGTTCGTTGTGATACCTAAAACTCATATACATATAAGAGGTCATAACACCTTTATAGATAGACAAAGCTCTTTGAGTTAATCACAAATTTATTGAGTGGGCTAACAACAGTTTATGTTATGTTTCCTGGTTCGACAAAGGTAAAACTACTGAGATGTTTCAACATCAGTCTTGCCATGCAACAACTTGCGTCCATCAAGATTTCTAGCGTTACCACATGAATGCCTGTTGAACAGTGTCCAGTAAGGACCTATACGATGGCAGCAATATTAACTTTACAAGTGCAAGTAGTTCAGAAGATCTCCTGCGTTCGACTCTAGGCCAAATTGATCTAGCAAGCGAATAGGAGTAGTTCGTCATTGTGACTGCTTAGTGCAGGAGAGTACATTGGTCCAGTACTAGAACACAAGATGTCAATGGAGATCATATTCGGACTCATTTCAATATAAGCGCGGCAAGGATGCCACCATCTGGCTAGTTTGGCGGCTTTACAGTGTCCAGCGATTCGGTTATGTTGCATTATATATGGTTTTTGAAAAAAAAATTTCGATGAAAAGGTAGAGATAAGCTAGACCAGTGGGACATAGGGGGTTAAACTATGTCATAGAAAGCTTAAGTATAAGAATCTACCGATAAAGAACACCTTAGCCCTATCTGCAGCTAATTATACCACATATCGAATACCAAGGTCCACAATTTATCTGCAATTTAGTAGGATCTTTGCTAAATTGAACCTCTAAAATAACTTTTGCTTGCAACTAAGGCGCAAGAGGGTAAAGGAGATGTAGAAAAAGACTTCAAAAGGTGGAGTTAATGAGAGAGGAAGAACTACCTTCTTGAGAGAGTGAGAGAGGAAGAAAGATATGACAACAGAGAAAGATGTTTAAAAAGAGATAGAGGAAGGGAGATATGACAATAGGGAAAGATGTTTAAAGAGAGAGATATACATATAATATATAATAAGGCAGAGAAAGGAAGAAAGATAAAGAGTAAAAGAAAGTTTCAAAAACTCTCAAAGCACTTCTGTGACAGGTTCTATTTTCTTCAAATATAATAGTCAGTATAAATTCTGAGTCCCTCTAGGCCAATTATTCCACTTTTTCGAGAAAGCGTGCACTCAATATTTTCTACTTACGCGTTAAGTATTTTGTGCTTTTATTGCTTGAATTGAATTTCCCCACTCTTGACACTTTTGATAGAATATTGACTTACCTGAAAAGCAAAAGAAAAAAATAATATATTGAGTACATAGTATATAAAATATTAGCAAGTATATATGTAGTACATAGAATACATGTATCCCTAAAATTAAAAAAAATGAAGGGAAATAATTATTTTCATTACTTTGTTCAGCTTTTAAGCTCTTTAGAGCTTTTTTCAAACTTTAAAAGAAAATTAAAACAAATTCGAAATGATGTGAATTCTAAAAGTTTCCGATAGATGGCGCAGAAATTTATTATATAACTAAGAGCCTTATTTTTTCTAAAAATATTAAGAGTAAGTATAAAATATAAACAACAAAAGTATTTTTAAGAATATGATTTTCAAAAAATTATGTAAAGGAAAAATCTTTTTTTCTCTTCTGTTACCCATCTGTATTTGTACACTCTCTCTTTATCAGTAGCTCATTCTCGCTCTCTTCAATCCATTAATTTTTCCCACATTTCTTCTGCTAATTTAATATTAACTATTTACCCGAAATGCCTCTTACAAAATTACGGTATGAATTGTGTGAATAAAGGACAGCCGTCTCAGGCCCATTAGTTTTATCTTAACAATAATATAAGTGCCAGCTACAATAGCCACGACAGTTCAAATTCCGACAACAAGGTCACAAATAAATTGACAATAAAATGCCATTATCCGAAAAAGGCTCTCGGCGGCGGTTAGCAAACAAATTGGCGGAAATTCCAAAGGAGTAAAGGCTGCAAACAAAAGAGAGGACAGAAAGCATGTGGCCAGCATTTCTATACAGTATAAATTCATCCAATACTTTAAACAAATAAATAATACAAATTACTTTTTCTTTTTAATATTAAATGAGTAAAATTTAACTGCTTGAACCCATTTTTATTGAAAAAAGCTTTTAGCCAGCTGATCGCCATGATAAATTTAATACCGTTAAGCGCTTGACCGTCGCTTATTTTGACAGGTTTTCGAATTTTTATTTAAATATCGCATAAGTGTTACCTTCCACAAAGTAACAACAACAAAACCAAGTGTGTAACCTCTTAATGTGCTTTAAAGCCCGAAAATGTGAACACACACGCTCTTACGGTGGTGATATTAACCGCTATTATGCCGACAGCACAATTGAGTACAATTTTTCATTACATATAGTATATAAAGGCTGCCCTGCAGTTCGAAAAAAAAAAAAATTAAAAATGCTTTGTCCATTTATGCGCTGCTCGCAGTGACAACTCGTTGAAAGCTCAAAGTGACAGGCCTTTTATTTGATTGCTAACAAAGTGTGAACATCAAAAGCGAATTAAATGTGGAAATCTAATAAAAAAAACTGAAAATGAAAATGCGCTGCCAAGGGGAAACTAAATAAAGGCACAATAGACAATAAAATTACAATTACTTGTACGAATGCACAGCGTTATATTTTCCGAAATTGTTATGTGAATTTGAAATTTAATTTGTATTTAATTTTGAAAAGTTGCCTGGGAATTACTAAGTTTAGAGAGTGAACCATTCTAATATGTATGAAACTCGATTTCTTTTGCATGGCCACCACGGACACGTTTGCAGAAGTTCAGACGCTGAACTCAATATTCGACGGTTTTCAAGCATAAATCGACCGATACTGCTGCAATTTCACTTTCGATATTCGTACGAAGTTCATCTATCGTCGCTGGCTTGGGCCAAAGACTTGAGGTAGCCCCCCACCATTGAAACTTGGTTTTCAATAAATCGATTGAGACACTTGATTGGCTTCTGGCGCCATCCTGTTGGAACCGCATATTGTCCAAGTCCATATCATCCAATTCGGGCTAAAAATATTCGGTTATCATTGAGCGGTACCAATTCCCATTCACAGTAATGTGCCGATCATTGATCATCACGGTAGAAGTACGCCGCCGGCCCATAAAACTCAACAAACTGTAATTTTTTCTGGATGCAATGGTGACTCATGGAGTACGTGTGGATGGCTGCCTGTCCAGTAACACATATTTAGCTTATTGAGGAAGCCATTCAACCAGAAATGAACTTCATCGCTCAAGATGATTTTTCGATGAAAATCCAAATCATTTTCAAGTTGTTGCTCAGCCCAATTCACGAAAATACGACGATTCTGGTGGTCAAGCGGCCTCAGTTCTTGCGTCAATTAGATCCCGTAATGATGAAGGTCAAGATCTTTTCACAAAGTTCGCCTCAACAACGTCATAGAGTTGCCCAATGCTTGACAACGACATGTGTGAGACTGATTTGGGTCTTCCTCAATTGATGCGCTAGCGGCAGCAATATCATTGACACTACGGGCCCTTATTTGTCTCACTGGCGCGAGAACATTTTACACTTCAATTGTTAAAATTTTTTCACTAAATTCGACTCAGTTTGTTGTCCCTTTCGGTCTACTTTTTTAGCATATTTATTGAAAAGCCTGTTACATGCCAGTTGTGTTCTTTGTATTTGATTAATTATAAAATTAGTTTGGTGTTTTCATTTGTTTTTTTTCCAAATCAATGAATGTGCTTTAGATGTGAAAAGTTATCGGATGCTATTGTAGAGCTTCTAAGGTAGTTTTACCGCCAGTAAAAAGTTTTCACTGGTCAATTTCAAGTTTTTTTCGTGAGTGCACTGATATTGTTTCAGAAACGTAGTGACTGCGTGTTTTTAAAAAAATTATTTTCTCGGCGCATATACTTTTGTGTAAGGAGAGTGCCATTCTTGCAATCGAGATCCGAATATTTCAGCTTTCGTAATGGACAAATGCAAATGCTTGCTGTAATTGGAAGAAAGATACGCGGAAATTTGTCTATTTTGTTAAACTTGTTCTTCGTCATTGCTTGAGGAAATGGGTTTTCCACAAGTGCAGTCTGATGTCAAAACTACTGCATATTTTTTAGTGTGAAGAATTGTATTTGGTACTGATGCTATATTTTTGGTTAATCTATTTTATTCTTAATTTTTTTGAAATTCCACTGACAACACTCAAAAAAATAGCAATCATTGTCACGATTTACATGTTTCCCCCAGCAAAAGATTCACTATTAAACCAAAAAAAAGTTTCGGGATCCATTCCTTATCTTGCACCACAGAACTATCAAAATAACATTAAAACGGCCATATAATCTTCTCTGTAGAAACTCTTCCTTCTTTTTGTGCTAGAAAAATCATATCACATAGTAAAAAATGGAAAAAATTCCCTATTAAATCAGTAAGAGTTTAAGACACAAATTCTTATTTCTATACGATTATTCCTTTACTCAAGATTTAAATATATATCATTTCAGAGCTTATCTAAAACTCAAGTTTTTGCATATTGAAGACATCCACTTGAATATTGAAAAAATTTGCTGACAGTCTACATAAAGAATTCGCACATAATCATCATATTTTGCCGCGCATATGGCAATTCCCGGACGTAAAGCAGCCAAACGACCGGAAACTAATGAAGTGTAACTTTTGACGCAGAATCTGGCGATTATAGAAAGCAGCAGAAAAGGGTGAAAATACCAAAAGGAAACAGCGAAAGTAAAGAAAATAATGACTAAGGGGGAAAGAGACGGCAGTAGAAGTAGGGGTTACAAGTGCCGACGGGCGTTGATGGCAATTTATACGAGCCAATAAAATGGGGCAATAAAGCAGGCACTCGATGTAAAATTTATGCGTGTTTATATAATCGTTACAGATGTAAGTATGTGTGAGTTTGATTTATGTGAAAACTCGCAACAGCCGCTATGGCAGCCGGCGTCCAGTAGCTTGGCAGCTAAAAAGAAACATATGCTCGATTGCCTTAGAGAAACGCCAAAGAGGAGGGGTCACGTTTGAGTGTGTGTGTGTGTGTGTGTATTGTGTATGTTTGTAGATATTACTTTTGAACATTTAGCTGTCCACAATTTCACGCATTTCGCTATTTATTTTCAGTTATGTTCACTTATTTGCTCAGCCGGTTTGGTATCGCTGTGCTCGGGATCTCTCAGATAGCCGCAGGCAATTGACTCCTGGAGGGTATATTGTATGCAATTTTATGATTTTTCGGGCTTTTATATTGCTTGAACTTTGATGTATTTGTGAAATTTCATTGGTGCTGAAAGCTCTGAAATTATTATTTCAAATAACCTTAGAAACATGTGTTGGTCGTAATAATTTTCTTGTCCTCACTTTTATGGAGGCAATTTTATAGGCGGTAGGGACTATTAACCTTTGAAGTTAAACCTTATATGTGATATTAGGCTTTCTAGCATTGAAAAATATTTATAATCATACATTATTTCTTTACTTTTTAGTTAAGAATTCGAATCCGAAAAGTATAGTCTCCAGATTCAACCTGTCAGCCGCATACATATCTACGAGCGTTCAGATCTACTAGCATAGAGACAAAAAAATGCAATTCCATATAAGTATAAGAAAGCTTTGGTAAACCGAAAAGCACTTGCATTCTGAAATGAAAGTGTCAGAATGACTGTTGTTTCAGTTAGCAGCGGAGTGGAAAAAAATATTGACTCTGCCGAAACAAGCAATAAAAAGGATGTTAAGCGCAGCTGCATGAAAAAATGCATAAAGAAGACGGAGGTCGGTAAGAGCTTTCGAGCAACTAAGCCAAGTATGTGTACATCTCGATATACTGGAATGAACACATGTACTTCACTTATATAGCTCTCTGGTAGCACTGGCAGATATCAGTTGACAATGCAATTACTCTGCTGCCGGCTGTGCCAATTTCATGGTCAATTTTATGGATTGTAAGCTGGTGTTAAGTGCCTCAAGCAGGATTACAAAAAAACAAAAAAAAAAAAAAAAAATGAGATCAATCTAATGAAGAAAGAACAACTGTTAAAAGAAGAAAGAGAGAAGTAGAAGTACGATTTTTGCTGAAGAAAACAGCACTAATTTGAGTGGCCGATGCTTGTATTCGGTGAAAGCAAGAAACTTAAAGCAGCTATTTTATTTTTTCCTATAGAGAACAAAAACAACTTTTATTAATCGAAAATTGTCTTATTCTGTATTCTCTCTATTCTCTGTATTCTCTCTATTAAGATCTACCCACTTTTGCATGCGCTTGAACCTATTCTCGAAGCAATGTTGCCACTTTGATTGAGGTATCTCCAAAACGTGCGCTCTGATTGCATCAACCAGACCTCAGGTGGCGAAAAACGTTGATGTCTTAGTTTATTTTTTGTGTACGGGAAAAAAGATATTATTTGGTGCTATGTCCAAACTTTACGGCGGATGACCGATCAAATCGATGTTCTGAGTGCTCAAATTTGCAGTTATTTTAGCCGATGTATGAAAACTCACGTTGCCGCTATAAAAAGTGATTCAATGATCTTTCTGTGGTTGGATTTCATGATTTCTTGAAGGATAACAAACAAAGAAAGAGTTGTGTATCACTCATAATAGACTGTTCTGCGTTGTTATGACTGTTTCCTATTCCCATTTTGGGGAGGTAAGGTTCAGATAAGTTGTTATCGACGTTATCCAACGGTGGACTTAAGAAACGTGCAGTTCCAACAGGGTCGGAGCATAAGAAGAGGGCTTTCAGATGTGTAATGTTAGTTGCGCATGCAAAGAGGTGATTAGAGTCATATAGGGACTCGTTCCGTGATGGACATATATTTGATATGTCGCTGTCGATTCTGGATAAGAAGGAGATTAGCTTGATACAGTATCTAGAACGAAGCTGCGCAAAGGTCACTATCGATTCTCGTGGCAACTCGAGCTCGTCGTCTGTAATGGGTGGTGGTTTGACCCCAAATACGTTATTCATTGGGAGGGAGTCGGAGAAGGTGTTTATAGCTCCACTGTGAATGGCAGTCAGTGCATGTTTGAAGTTAGTTGCGTCCGAAGTCTCGTCGGCGTATTGTCTTATGTCGTCGACGTAGTTACGGAAGAACCTCTTGATGCTCCTAGGTGGCGGTTCCTCTTCAAGCAGGTGACTGCAAAAATGGTTTCTACGAAAAGACCCAAAAAAAAAACTGGTTGGAGAGGAGTTTATTATGCTCCTTAACTGGCAGCATAGGGGTCTCACTGCATAGATGTTCAATGGGAGATATCAAGAGGCATCCTGTTATAGTATGTTTGAAGTTTCCTAGTCTCTTTTCACTGCCTACAGACAACGATATTGGTGCGGCGTAGTTAAAGACGCTGTCCTTGTGGTATGGTTGCGGAATGCCAAGTCTTTTCCAAAAAAAAAAAAACAGTTGTATAAAAAACACAAGCCTACGAGTGATACAATGGATTCAAAGACACAAGAAATTGTTGAAGAAAAGCCTCCTTCCGGATGACCTTAGACCTCTTGAACTAATGAAAATATTAAAAAAGGGAGAATATGGTGTTTGAAAATCGTCAAGCAAGTGCTAGAGAGATGGAAGGGAGCTCGTTATCTCTCACTAGTTCGTTCGAATAATTTTGGTGGATATTTAGGGTATGAAACGCGTTTTTGCTCGACTCGTCCCAATAGAGCGTATATATTTCAAAAAGAGTACTATAAACAGATCTCATGGATCGTGCTTGATCGTGTGACTTCCGATCCCACATTCATGGAGAGCATTGTAACTGCCGATGAGACATGGGTTTATGAGTTGGTCATACAAACAAGTCAACAGAATGGCCATATGAAGGGAAGAAATTAGGTGAAACCAAAATAAGCACACCAAAATCGCTCAATAAGTTCGTGGTTTGGTGCATCATGAGTGTGTTTCGAAGGGACAGACGGTCAATAAGGAGTTTTATTTGACCGTATTGAGGGGTTGACGTGAGAAAATCTGTCGAAAACGGCGCGAATTGTGGAAGAAAAATTCATGGATTTTTTACTACGATAATGCACAATTGCATCGAGATACGATTGTGACCGCATTTAAACCCGAAACGGCAATGAATACTATCGATCAAACTGAAAATGTAGCTCAGTGGAACTCGATTTCAGTCGCTCCAAAAGAAAAAACAAAATTCGAAAGAGTTGAAGGTTATCACATCTGGTGGAGATTACATTGAAGTCGAGAAAATAAATATTGATCAATAAAAACATTCCGGGTTATTTTTTGTCACGATTTTCCCCAGAATTAAATCTACGGAGCAAACTTAGTTGAGAGCTGATGTAACGAAAAATATATTTTTCGAATTGCGGATCTGTAATTTTCGATAAATAAGCGATACAGGAAGAAGTATTATCAATGTTTAAAGATTTAAAAAATAAGCCTTTAAAGCAGTTCCTTACCAAAACATTTTACGACACTCACTGCTCATATAAAATATATTTCCATAACTTCCATTACACAGAAGTTACATTCTAAGCACAAAAGTATTTCCTCACACCAAAGCAATCAGCATCAAAGTAAGAATTTCAAGTATTATTGCGCCGTGAGCAATTTTTCCAATCAACATGCCATATCTCGCAACTCCTTCCACACATACCCCTCCGTCTACAACCCTCCTATGTCACAGTTGCCAACGCAGCGCTCAACTATGTTGGCTGGCCGTAGGAATTAATCCAGCATTTTCGCACGTTTACAAACCATACAATATTTATTACCAATTACAATTTCATAACTGCGTTGCTGGCAAACGCCATTGGACAGAAAGAGAGTTTTCTATTCTTTAATTTTTTTGCTTTCTTTTAATATCAAGTTTGTGCTGCATTTTGCACGCGCTTTGCAATTGAAAGCGAGTTTTATGGAAATAAATTTTACTTTATAGAATTGCCGCATGGAACTTTGCGCCAACAAGAACAACACAAAATATTAGTTTCAACTCGATTTGCAGCTAACTTTGCAAGATCTGTGCTGAATTTCATTCTTTTGTTTGAAAAGATTTGTGAAATTAATCTCTTACAGTAGTGTGTGCTATTGTGTGGTATAAAAAGTATGTATAGTATGGCGTAGCATACAGGGTGAGTTATCTTTTATGCTTATGGTATATAGTACTTTAAATAATTTTGAGTTTTACTAAGCCATGGAGCTAATACATATCGTCACCTAAAGTGCAAAAGAACGTATCAACAAAAAATTGAAATTGAGTTTTTATTGCTTAAGATTCACTACATCATATTAGCTGTATGTAGCATAAAAATTTCAGCTTCCGTTGTCAAAAATAACCGATATATAACTCATATATAACTAATATATAGGTAATATGTAACTAATATGTAACTAATATATAAGTAATAACTAACCAATTTATAACCAAAACTCAAAATTTATTTCAATATGACTGGTTCCTATTTTATTGGTTTTCCTTCGCCTGCAAACTTATGAAAAGTGATCCCACGTTATTTTGCATTTTAGGTGACGATATATAGTGTAGAAGGGTTTAAAAATACTTTTATCTCGATTCATATTGATCATTTAGTATGAAAGATATAGGTTAAAGTGGTTTGATCTTTTTTTATTTTCTATAAGGCTTGTCGAGCTGCCTTGGATAATAATTCATACCAAATTTCGTGAAGATACCTTGCCAAAAGAGAAAATTTTCTATACAAGGACTTGCGTTGGATCGGTTAGTTTATATGGCAGCTATACCCAATAGTGGTTCCAAATCGGCGGTTCACACAAATGAGTAGCTGTTTGGAAAGGAGAGCAAGTGTCTAGAATTAAGATGATATCTCAATTACTTAGATGAGTTTATAGTATATTCAAAGCTCAATTCATGGTATATTTAAATTCGGGCAGAAAAAAATGACACACCCTGTATTAACAATAATATTTTCGTAGTTATTGAAAAATATTTACCATCAATATTGGTTTGAACAATTTTAGCAATTATTTTGGGTAATTTACATGAACACAGACACATACATTTAAGTGTGGCAAGCTAAGGGCAACTAGTTGGCTAATGAAAAATAAATACAAATATAAATCAAAAAGTAAATATAAAATAAATACAAAAATAAAAAATGTATAGAAAAATATAAAATATAAAATTAAAATTTGTAAAATCACCAAATCTCTATTCAAATGAACGTAAATAAAATATTTTGCACAAAATATGTTGTATAACTCAACGGCATATTCTACAAATGTTTTTGGCAATTAAACATTTTGCAGAAATTTGAAATTGATTACACAAAATAAATGGTTTAAATTTCGCAATATTTGCATAACCGCAAAAATGAAATAAAATAAAGCAGAAAAAAAAATATGAAACATAAAAAATGTGTGAATATATGAAATGCAAAAAAAAAAAAATGTGTAAAAATATGAAACTCACAGGAAGCGAGGAAGCAATTGTGTTTGCAAATACAGTGCGTGCAATTTGTTTAGGCACGTGAGTGGAATATGCAAACAGTTATTCCATATGCAACAGCAATTTTCATACGTGCCGGCTAACCGTTATTTTAAGGAACTAACAAACATGCATGAAAAGTTTTTTAGCTTCAAGCAATTTAAATAAAAAGTCAGGTGGTTTTTGACCTGTGGTGAACATATGCAAATATTATGGTTTTGAATGCAAAATAATGACAATTTAATTATATTTTAAGACACAAAAAAATGTGGTGTTTTTTACAGGAACATAAAATAACTGAAACTCCGTAATGAAGAAATACACATTTCTTTTGCAGTGAAACTTGTCTTCCATAGTACTTTGATATAGGATTCAGGTTATTAATTTTTCATTAATCTTAAATTTTGCTTTAGGTATTTAAATGATGGGCCATATGAAATTTTAAATTTAAAAAGTTAATAATAAAAACGGCTTGATATTTTTCAAAAGTTTAACATTTATTTAACAAGTTGTTTTATGAAATTTATATGTGGAAAACAATTTCGGACAAATGACCACCACGGCTGAGTTTACAAGAGCTTATCCGATCCACCCAATTTTGGAGTACTTTCTCGATGGTTTCAGGCCTTTTGGCAGCTACAGCAGCTTGAATATCGTACTTTAGATCTTGAATTGTTTCTGGATGGTTGGCGTAACATTTATCTTTAACAGCTCCCCACAGAAAATAGTCCAACGGAGTTAAATCGCAGCTTCTGGGAGGCCAATTCACATCACCTCTTTTGCTGATTATGCGATTTTCGAAGATAGGGCGTAGAAGATTGAGTGTAGCGTTTGCTGTATGGCATGTAGCGCCGTCCTGTGCCCCAAATGCGACAATTCTGCTTGTTAACGTTACCATCGAGGTGGTACATCGTCCGAAAAGATGATTTTTCGGTAAAATTGACCATCTTCGTTTTTTTTTTTCAAAATTTCCCAGTTTTTTTCTAGTGAATTTCATAAGTTTTAGACATTTTACTGAATATCTGTAACTTTCCGAATGTTATTTGACGTTTCCCATGTCGAAATATAGATAATTCAAATTTAAAACGTTAGATGGCCCACTGTTTACTTGAGATCAGCATATATTCCTCATACGGAAGGACAGCGGAACAAACTCACACAGAAAAGGTGAAATACTGGAATACAAAAATGGAACGTTTCGAAATTAAAAATTCCGAAATTAATTTCCGAAATAGACGAGCAGACTGCTTAGTAGCTTTCCAAAAATTGTAGGGAAAATTCGAGAACACACTATGCTTAGTATAACGCGATCCTGCCACGAATCAATGTCCAAGATTTCACACAGAAACAATAAAGTTGCAGTTTACTGGTAGACAAAAAATTTCGCTGTACTCAGATGCACATATTTTCGTTTTCGCAGATCATACACAAGATCTAGGCACAGAGTAGCAGCAGCCGAGGAAGCAATGAAATTTCAAGCGGCGAGAAAGGATCTTATGCATGCCAGCGAGGGAAGCAAATAAGAAAAATGAGAACAACTACGCGTAGATGTTAATAAAAATTCGTGGGGAATCGGCTAGAAAACAGTTATTAAGAAACTCGGAGCTTGTACTAAGACACCTACCTAAATAGAAGGCATCGTAAATGCACTCTTTTCCATGTACGAAAAAATATTCAGTGAACCAGAACAGGATATAATACTATCGGAAATCCACTAGTTCACCACCGAGGAACCGCACCTGGTTGCTGACAAGCTGAAAACTAACAAATCGCCCGACCCGGACAGGATACCAACAGAAATACCCAAAACAATCGCCGCAGAACTATCAGCAGTACTCTTAAGCATTTACAACGCTTGCCTCGAAGCTGGAATATTTCCTGAAATTTGGAAGAAACAACGACTTGCTGATTAGGGCAAGGGAAAAGACGATCCCATCAGCATACCACCAACTGTGCATGCACGACCCAGCGTGAAAGCTCTATGAAAGGCTACTTAAACTTAGACTGGAAGCGGCTATCAATCAAGCTGGCGAACTCTCCCCCTGACTGTATAGTTTTAGACGCGGAAGATCAACTCTAGGCGCTATCCTAAGCGTCATTGAAAGTGTAGAAGCTGCAGAGCGTAGATGCCCCAAATACAACAGAATAGTTCTGTTGGCGACTTTAGATGTTCGAAACACCTTCAATATCGCGAGATGGGCAGACATATTTGATAGTTTAGAAAAAAAAATTTAAAATTCTCGATTACTTCAATGCTGTGGTTCGAGCTTTCTTGGTAGCAAAAAACTCTTTACCAGACTAGAGAGGGATCTCGACTAAATATAAATTATGTTAACAGCAGCTTAAGGGTCCATTTTAGGCCCAAACCTGTGGAACATTAGTTATAACGGAGTACTTAAACTTGAAATGCCAGACGAATCATATTTAATCGGCTAAGCGAAACACAGAGAAAGACGGATTCAGAATTATTGCTGCTGACGAACATGCCCATTCCTCTTGTAATAAGCATGCAAACGATTAAGGATATTCACAAGAAAGAGAAAGGTCTTAATATCAACAATGACCAGCGTCTTACTATACGGAGCAGATAATTTGGGCAGATGTGCTAAAAACAGGAAAACCGGCATAAGGTATTGGCCAAAGTGCAGCGTATCGTAGCTTCAAAGTTGCAGTAGCTTAACGAACTGTTTCTGATATTGCAACAAGTGGCAATGATCGCATTGACCTTCATCGTATGAAAGAAAAAAAACTGTAGGAGCTAAAGAAAGTAGATGAAAATAACAAGAGGGCAACTGACCGAATAAAAAAATACACGATAATCGTAGGGCAATGAAGATGGAATAATGAAAGGCAAGGCTTGTAGACAAATTGCAAATTTAGAGAACTGAAAAAAAAAATCAAAAGATGAAGATTTGGAAAATTTGGTAGATACAGAATCAACTCGAATACCAAGTTAGATTTCAATAGTCACTTCTGGTGAAGATTTATTCTAGAAGAGGGTTAGTAAGGGAGGAGAATATTACCGAAACTGTCTCTATCTATATCGATTGTTCCAAAAGTGACTGTGGATACTTCAATCAAAACCACGTCTCCTAGGAACGTATGAATGAGAATGCATGAATTTGAACAAATAGCTCAGGAAATTGGAACTTAATAGTGCATCAAAATGGTGTACCCAGCACTAATTGATGGGCGAGCACACCTGCCTACCTACCCACCTACGAACGATAATAGAACTTGAATATTAGACCGAATAGATTCCGAAGCCAAAATTGGCATGAATTATTGTCCAAAGTAACACTACGTTATCTGAAAAAATTATCGAGATCAGAGCACTATGTTTAGACAAAATGAACGATCAGAATCAAGTTATTTTTTGAAAAACTTTTTTTTTTTTTATCTGTGAAAGTTACTTTAGCTTCGGTGTAACTAAAGATCACGTCTTGTTTTGAGATTAAATTACTTTGCTTTCTGCTTAGCAATTTTATTGAAATTATTACTTCTCGAAATTTAAAAGGCTTCATTAGAACACTTAAAAGGCATTGTATATATTTTTTAAAACTCCATTTATCTGTTAATGTATCGAAGTTCTCTTCTTCTTCATTGGCGTAGATACCACTACAAAAGATATATGAAGTTCGAAGTTCACAAGCCACTTTTTATAGAGAAGTGTTTCCGAAGGAGAGTTCCATTCTTAACTTTCTTAGAAAATCCGTTATAGATCGTTTTAACCAACCGAGTGATCTCTAAGCAAAGAGTTAGACTTTATGACTTCACATTGTTTTCCATACAATTTTCATGTTGATTAAGAAGAATGAGAGTGTTCTGTCTGTATTTATTTTATACTGATTCAGCCAATTGAGCTCTAAAGCTAAAATAACTACTTCTCCCTAATTTTTCTCTTTGTTACTACTTCTCTAGGTGGTAAATTTATACCAATTGCTAGTTCGATTCGCCAAGCGGTTGGTACGGCTTATGATTAAATCCGAATTAGAAGTTCTTATAAGCACTGAATATTCACGAAAAAAAAATCATTATTAAAGATATTATAAAATATCTTAAATAGCACTGATACTTCTATTTTAGTATTAACCTTCCAACTAAAAAACATAATTTCTTTTAAATACAACTTCATTACAAAACTCCCTTCTTGTTTTTACTCTGTTAAACGCAAATATATATGTGCGTTCAGGGGCCTTGCGTAGTGTTTATTTACACATTTCATGTTATTTCTTCGTATTTTGCTGGGTCAGCGTTAATGAAGTTTTATTTTCATTACTTTTCTGTTTGCATTTCGGTTATGTACTGTTATGCGGAGGCATGGCAGTGTTGGTGTCTGTGGCAGTGAGGCTTTTGCGGAACTCAATGTACCGTTGTTTGCATTAAAGTTGCGTTTGTGCGGATTACGGTACACAATAGGTCAAGGCGAAATGCAAATCTCGGTTGAAAGCACTACACTCACAGATATATATATATAAATAAATAGGCTATATGTGTGCGTAAACATTTGCCGACTTCCGGCTGGCCGAAATTGAAATCCCAAATTGTTGTCTGAAGCAAAAGCAGTGGCGAACTTTAAGGCCCTTATGGCTACGCTGAAATATTTTGGTGTCAGATATTGGTGTTAAAAGGGGAAATTGGGAATAAAGATATGCATGTTATATATGTATTTAATAATAAAATATAATATTTTTGGCTGATATCAGACATTCTGTAATTTTTATTAACTTTTTAAAACTGAAATTCAGTGCCAAAAAGAGTTGAAAACTTTACTTGAAAAGAGAGTTTAGAAAAATTTTGTTATAAAAGGGTTGCCAACTGTTAGAGAACTGAAAAGAAATATTAAGAAATTTAATAGAGTCCATCAAGAAGAAATGATATTACTAAGCTAATTAATTAAATTTTATTTTAATGCTTTTTGAACAGAGTTGCCATATACATTCGATAATTAAGAAAGTAATTTTTTTAAAAAAGCTTCTTTTGTAAAATAAACAAAATGTTAAAAGAAAACAATCAGGTGAAAAGCGAAAGCTTAAATTAACTTTAAATAGTTTTCAGAATAATGTGGCAACCTCCTTGTAGCAATGTTAACACAGTCATATCATACAGTGCAAATTTTAATTTATACTTTTGTTCAAATCTTTTTAGAATATATTTTAAAAATAATTAGAATTGGCTAAATTTTTGCCAGGGTTACCATCTACAACTATTTATTAGCAAAAAAAACTTAAAATATAAAATGCGCAAATATAATGTAACATAAGTTTTAAATATCTGTATATTAAAAACAAAAATAAAAAAAAAAATTCGGAAAAGATTTGCCATTCAAAAAATAATAATTTTTTATACTTGGAAGGTATAGTATTATATGTTATTAAATTCTCATATATTAGACCCTTTTCCCAAAAAAAATTGATTATTTTATTCGAAGTAGCTAAACTGTTTGCCAGGGTTGCCATCTACATACATATACATATAAGTAAATAAGCGAAAATTTAAAAATAAATACTTAAAATATATTTTAATATAATTTTCAAGTAATTGTACATTTTTCAAATAATATAAAAAGTATTTCGCATAAGAGTTGCCATTTAAAAAAAATTATATATGTTCAATATTTTGAAGATATGGTATTATATTTTATTAAATTCTCATGTACCTATTAAATTCTTTTCCCAAAATAAAAAGTTCATTATTTTAAAAAAGTATTTAAATTCACTAAAATGTTTGCCAGGGTTGCCAATTACAAAAACATACAAATAAATAAACAAGAATTCAGAATGAAAAATTTAAAATATAAAATATTCAAATATAATTTAATATAAATTTTAAACAATTGTACATCAAAAAAAATATGAAAAAATATTTCGCGATAGAGTTGCCAGTTAAAAAAAATTTTTAATATTTGGAAGATATGGTATTAAAACTTTTTAAATTCTTATAAGTGTGCTAGAATCTTTTCCAAAAAAAAAAAAACAAAAAATGTAAGGGTTACCACGGTGTCTATAAAATATATATTTGTATGATTTAATTTCAATTTTTTTTGGGTTGAAAAAAATATTTTTTAAAGCATTATTATTAATAAGGCAAGACAAGCAGACCAAACCAAATACTTAGCTTACAAAATGCTTAAAGTGAATTTAATAGTTTTAAGTTTTTAAAAATAGTTGGCAATTAAAAAAAAAATATTTATTGCATATATTGAAGACGTTATTTTTTACAATTTAGAAATATATGATTTTTTAAAAAAAATTTTTAAAGCGTTGATACTGTGTATATATAAAATATGTTTCTTATATATTTTTTATTAGTAAAAATACAATTCTTTAAAATGTTTTATAATATGGCAAGACAAGTGGTCTTATAACAACAAAAAATTTTGCAAAAATAATTTTAAAAAATCTCAAATATTCAAGCATATTTTACAATAAATGCCCAAAGTAAAATTTCACCCATAAATGCAAATAACTTTCAGCCAAGCTGGCAATTATTCCCGGAAATATGTGCCTTTCAGTGAAGTCTAAAGGTAAATTTCCAAAATTTTTTAAGCCATTTCACCAAAACAGGAAAGAAAAAGGCAAGACAATAACATTGCAAAAAAACAACAAACAAAAGGAAAAATTACTGCAGGGCTTTGAATGTTAAATAAAAAAGGGAATGCAAGCGAAATTCTGTAAAAACTGAACTGCTTTGCATACTGCTAGGCGTACAAGCAATGTGCTACACGTATTGCCAGCAGCACTTTGAAATTTTATTACTCAGCTCAGCGCAGAATGCAGCACATATTTTCGAAACGGCGTCTCAATGATGGAGAGTAAGTAAGAAGCAGTTGGAAATATTCATTTCTTTTCTACCTCCACAGACTAACGACTATGTGAGGCTTAGTTGCAGGTTTTTTGCTGCAAGGCACTTGATTTTCAATCGCTTGGGGCGCAAAAAAGGCCGGCTGCAACTTCTCAACTACATGATAATCTAATTTATGGCTGAAATTATTGCTTATGCTTTTCATATGCAAACAAGTGGATGAGAGAGAGTGGTGAGAGTAGAGTAGAGAGAGGAGCAGAGCTTAAACACAGCCATATTGATGGAACAGTATAAAAAAATTTAATCAATCAGCAATCATCAGGCGCCTATTCATTGAGCGAAACATTTTTGTTTATTTTATTTTGAAGTAGTCGTAGTAGGAAATTTAAGATGAATAAATCTCTCGGTTTCCGAAATTTTCAGTAATTGAATCTCTCGTCCTGAGCAGCAAACTAGGTCGCTTCATGACGAAAATCCGTCTGTATGGATAATACATATTTGCACTGTATGATAAGTTATAAACGTGTCATGAAATAAAACGTTGCCTACTTTTAGGCACTTTATTAAATTTGTTCAATAATATCGGATTATTTCTCAAAATATTTCTAAAATTCGAGTAAGTCACTTCATGATGAAAATGCCTCTGTATGGGTAATAAAATTTTTGACTGTATTAAGAATTATAACTTTGGGCTGAAGTAAAACGTTGCCTACCTTTAGGCACTTTAATAATTTTTGTTTAATAATGTTTGACTATTTCGGAAAATTTGTCTAGAATTCGAGTACTGAAATAAACACATTTATAAAAGTAAATGGGTAGATCCGTGGCGATAAGACCAAAAGAGGGAAGACTCCTCTGACGAAACCTGTATTGAAAGAAGTGGTAGAACACGAACAAAACCGATAAGACTTCCGATAAGAAAGCTTGCCTAAAAATTCCAAAGAACTATATTGAAGGTGAGGCTCTAAAAATTTTTTTGTGAGGAACCCTGAAAGTATGCTTCTTTTTGTAAAAATATAACCCTCAAAGTATGCTAAAATTTTTTATTTTAAAATTTTTTTGTTTTTAGAATTTATTGTTTTTAAATGTTTAATCAATTAACTTACGCTTCCCTCCAAAAAGGCAATACTTGAGTATTGTTTAAGAAATGGGAAAGGATTTATCCTTGATTTTTTTACAAATACCTCAAAAATATTCAACACAACAAAGGTTAGGCTACGCAAATTATCCACACTGTTATTTTATACCATAATTTTTATTTTTGCTGCGTAATATAGAATAAAGTACAAATTTTACCATATCTAAGTCATTTAATTTCCGACACTGTGGCATTAGTTATCTGTCCTTTTAGCTGAAGGGGTTACATGCGTTTAGGGGTTTCAAAAAATCTAAATATTTTTATTGTCTTGTTAAGTTCCTCTAGATATACTGTCGTAATTTTTCAAGATGCTCCGAATAATAGTTTGAAAGTTACAGCCTTGAGAGCTTCTGCCCTCGAGACCAACTTTAGTGAAAAACTAAAATTTAATATTTTTTTGAAATGAAAAAAAAAATTTGTTGAAAAAAACGCTGTTTTTTTCCAGAGAAAACCTATGTAACCCCTTAAGCCTTGAAAAAAAAATTTTTAGTGAACCCTAAAAGTATTTTTGGTAAATAAAACATTATTATTTAACCCTGAAAGTATGCTAGTATTTATTATTTTCTAAACACGAAAGAAATTTATTCCAAAAATGTTGGGAAAATAATTAAAAATTCTCCAAATTGATATTTTTTATTTACTTTTTTTTTAATACTATTTAATATTTTATTGTATCGTTTTATTTTGTTTTTTCATTTTTTGAGGATTTTTTTTTGATATCCGAGGTACCAAAGAACACCGCAAATAGTCCGATTTTTTGATTTAGTTCCCTGACCTTCGTGCTCTAAACTTTCAAAGCAAATATAGACACCGAAAGTAATAGAAACGTCAGCCCAACTGACAATCCCAGTTAAAATGAATATTCACACGCGATTCTTTTCACTTGATTTCTCAGCAAACTCAAGAAAATTCACATATAAAAGCCAGTCAAACAATAATGCTACCAAAATATATACTTTTACGCTTTTGCTCAGCTAAATGAGGTGCCAGAAATTGAATTGCTTGCCGCACCCCATAACTTGTATGCCATTTATGGAGTTGAGCGCCGTATTAATATTCCATATTGGAAACCGAGGAAACCGAGAAACACTTAATTTTTACAACATCATTCGACTGACGCAGCAAACTCACGCCTCGCCAACACACACACACACACCCTAGTATGAGCGCATATTGGTTTCAGATGGCAACAGTATGAGCGTATATTGAAATGTTACGCATACGCCCTGGCTGCTCAAAAGCTTTTGCGTGCATATAAATATTTATGGGTTGCCACTCAATCGACTGTAACTAAGCGACGTTTTCACGCCGCCCACGCAACGGCTCGGATTTGGCTGTGTGAGAAAATTTATTAAAAAGAAAATTGTTTACGCAGAACGGAAGCCAACACAAGCACACATACATACACGAAAGGGTTGGTGTGGCTGTGGAGATTGTGCTCTCCATCACATCCATATCCAACGAGAGCGCGTTATAATTAAAAAGTTGTATTTTCGCAGCGAGTGCGTAAATAAAATGTCAACTCGTGCGGCGGCTAGTTAATTGCCACTTGTTAACAACCAATAGCGTCCAATAACTGTAATTAAAAAAGAGTCGAACGCATATGCGTTGCGTTGAGTACAAACGGATGTCCTGTAATGCATACACTTCAATTACACTTCAATTACCGCAATTACATTTGTTTGCTCGGCGCAGTTATTCATAGCCAGTATGATAGTATGTGTTGGTTAATGTGTGTATGTGTTTGCGTGCTCGAATTGGTCGCACAGTTATGATCTCTGCCATGTGAGCTTATAATGACAATATTATCTTAACTGTCACATGCATATTAATGCAGTGTCAAATGTCATGTCACAAAATGCCTGATTGAGCAGAAGCACGCAGCTTCAAATGCACACACACACTATCATATATATGAGTCATATATTCATGTGATACTGAATTACATTGTTAAATTGCTTTCGAGCTTAATTAAGTGATGGCATTTCATCTTTTGTGTTATTATTATTTGTTAAACACATGTAATTGTATATTCGCATAAATTAATATTTGTCCCTGCAAAATTGCGAAAGTAAATATTTTAATTACTAATTGTGGATTAAGTGAAATGTGTGTGTGTGTATGTGACACTTTTATAGGAGTTTTTTATACGATAACTGTTTAACAATGCTTTAATTAAAATCTATCAATATAATTGTGAAAATGGAAACAAAAATATTATTATTTTACATTAGGGTGATTAAAAAAATTTTTTTTTTTTTACGTTTCGTACTCGGAAAAATATGTTCCTAGGCACCTCTAAGAAAGCCTCTCCAAGCATGTGTACTTAATTGTAACGGGAAGGTCCTCCTATTTACAGTTTTCTATTTTTTCTTATTATCCGATGGAAAAATTTATATCTCGCTTCCAGCCACTTGAAAAAATATCTTGTTCCTTAGATTTTGTAGGAAATTGAATGCATTACAAAAAAGGTCTGCAATGATTTTTTCGTGAACCCAACCATTTAGAAGATATTAACAGTTAAAGTTTGACTATTTTTGGGAAAATTTTTTATTTCTTATGAATTTTATAATTCAATGAAAAAAATCGTTTTTCCGAGCATCAAACGAAAAAAAAATTTTTTTTTTTTTTGAATCACCCTATTATACATATTTGGTTTCAAGAGAAGCCCTCAAGTCATTTAATCTTCAATTACGTTGGTTTTTAGCACTGATACTTTATTGCTAGAACAATAGAAGTACGAGTATTGTCCTTTATATTTCGAGATCAGAGAACAGCAGTAAATGTTAATCTACAAAAATTGCTTTATTGCTTTGGAAAAATATTCTACATTAAAATCTATACACTTTTGCATGCGTTTGAACCAATTCTCGAAGCACTTTTGCCACTCTGACTGAAATAGTATTTCATAAACTTGCATTCTGAACGCATCAACCACCTATTCAGATGTCGAAAAAAAGCCTTTGAAAAAAACACAGAAGCTTCAAATTTAAAGCGGAATGTTTATTATCATTCTAAATAACATTCTTTGGAATTTATTTTTCGAACATAACTTCTCGTTCGAGCATTTCGACTGGTAACTGGCAAAAGATGTGTGTAATATTTTATTACAAACCCTCAAGCGAAGCGAGATTGTCCGGCCCAAACCTGGAAATTAACTTCTCACCGAAGTGTTCTCTCAATAAATCCATTCGACAGGGAGCCTGAAACTCCAGAACACCTGCTGATTGGCTGTATAGCAGTCTGCAGATGCAGCATAATGGCCCTTGGACCCATGTTTCCAAATAGAGATCACATCGCTTCACTAGCACTTAGCAATACATTGCAATTTATCAATATGCTGAAGCTAGGTGGGTCATTGTGACTTAAGAGATGGAATAATTGACCGAACGTCGGTGTGAAATCTCCATCTGTTTATCTTAGCTTATTTTAAATTGATTGCTGCGATGTGTGGGAAGTAGCGCCGCCTTGCTGAAACCAAATGACGCCGAGATTTCGAGCTTTAATTTCAGGCATCAAATAAACGGTTACGTTCTCACCGCCATCATTTTTAATCAATAACAGACCGACGATTCCACCGGCCTAAAAACCACACCAAACCGTCGTTTTTTCTGATTGAAATGGCAGCTGTTGAATCTCTTCAATTAGCTTTTTGTTCCAAATGCGGAAATTTGGTTTGCTTACATACCCATTGAACCAAATATGGGCCTCATTGCTGAACAAAGTTTTGCTCGAAAACGTCGGATTTTTTTGGAGTTTTTCAAGAGCCCCTAGAACGAAGCCATGTCCCTTGGGAAAACGGAACGACTTCCAGTTCTTGCACAATCTGTATTTTATATGCTTTTAATTTAGGACTCTTTACGGTCTTGATGTACACTCTCAGCCACGGCTACTATATTTTCTTCAACAATGAATTGCACAAACAAGTTCACGATTTAGTTTAATTTTTTTGATTAAGGTGAATATATTAAGTTACTGTTAACCACATATAGCGCTCTTATGATACAAAGTTCTGAGTATAGGGATCATCAAAAATGTAAAATTTTACGATAAAGATGAGAATTTCCGTATATATGGCAACCTACGCAAAGCTAACGTATAATGATTGACTTATGATAATTGTATTCAATACCAGATAGTTCGACCTAAAATGTTACAGAAAATTCTAACTGAAAGAATTGGTACTGAAGGTTTTGAAACCTTCATTTTGGTTCATGTAGCAGTATTAAAGTAACAAGTATTATTTTAGACGTGGGATTTTAAGGAGGCAATCCTTTTTTTCGGTTGATCTTCTTGGCAACTGTTACCTGATTTATACTTGTTTTTTTACTTGGTAATGAATATATGTACTCCAGAATAAACGCGCCTTCGGTGACCACTGATCCCGATATATCCAGTATACTGGAGTTTTTTAGGTAATCCAATATAGCTTCGTCCTAAGCTATTCAATTGAGATCCCTGTTAAGATTGATCTCTTAATCTAAACAAACCAAAGTTCATTTTTGGTGGAATGGGAAAATTAATAAACAAAATAATCATATTTGGAGAGTTGTTAATTCAACGCCGCTACATCTTCAAAAAGTTTCTTTTGGATATGTGCCAAGGGCAATGCCCCATGTTTCGTAAAAAAGTGAAGCCGGCCATAATGCTACTGTGAATGCAGAATACTATAAAGTCATTATTGATGAAATTTGTATGCCTGATTGGAGGACGTTAACGTGCACGACTTTTGATTCTAATAAGACGGAGGTACATAGCACACAAGTAACGAGAAAATCAATTTGTTTAAAAAAAACTTTTGGTGAGCGAATTATTTCGCAACGGCAGCCTGCGGCGTTGCCTCGAAGTTTGTGTGATCTAACACCGCTGGATTACTTTTTTGTAGGTTATGTCAAGTCACTTGTCATACGGAAACAAAGCCGAGGCCAATACACCTTATACTATGTTCAGACCGACACTTAATCACACGATTTCGGCTGTTTAGTGGTTTATCCCACTAATCTTATAAATTTATCGAGATTTCGCCATACAAAAATGACAGTTCAAAATCACTTTATTGAAATGATTTGAAACTGATCCACGAAAATCTCTCTGTCTGACTCTGCTTTTGCGCCATCTACTTTTCTCTCATCTGCAATTTATAAGTCCCAGCTGCGGCAGTTACTTACCCAAAGTAATTTTTAAAAGATAAGAGTGAACGGTTATCATAATAGTAAAGCTAAACTCTTAGCCATAACTTTAAACAATATGATTTTTATTACTTCTGGAAAATCGCGTGTCTTAAAGAAACACCATGAGTAGTTGGTAGAGGATTGCTTTCATTTTAGCTACAAAATTTTTCTAAAAGTTCCAAGACTGTGCTTTTGAAATGGCGAGCAGGCATTTAAGTTAAACAGTATTTCTATGAAAAGCAGGAAATGGAACCCAAAGACACCTGATGTTAAATATGGTAAACTTTATAATGCACATATTCTTCGATTTTCAGCACAAAAAAATGGCTATTTTTTACAGAGAGGCTAATATCAGGCTTGCATCTTAATTAATTTTATTAACTCAAAAATAATATTCTCACTGTTCCCCCTGCCTTTTATGTAGGATTATATTTTTTTGCGGTTGACGAAAACAAAACTCACACGCAGATGGCGCTGAACTAAAGCCAAATAGAGAAATTAAATATAAAGTAAGGTCTAACCCACTCACAACCCACTGTTTGTAGAGAACTCGTTCTTTATTGATTGAATGAGTTAGTAAGGAAAAATATACAAATTTTCAGTATCTTTTTCAGAATTGAGTAGATTAGTCTAGGGGGTCGAGTGCCTAATCTGAAATTGTGAGATAAGAAATGCAAAAATTGGTGAAATATGACGCCAAAAATGTCAAAAAACAGCAATATTCCTTTACCACTGTGGGCAAAAAATAGTAAAACCTTTTAACTAAAATTTCGAGCGAAAATCCATTCGCCGATATATTTTTATCCTAGCTTGGTATGACTGTCAATGACATCTGTGACAAATGCCACATCAAAATATTTACTAGTGCTTCACATACGCCTGTCTTTTTGAAGTACATAAAGATTATTTGCCGATTTTTACGATCAGCATTAAGTGAAGATGAACACGTCAATAAAGTAAACATTTCGTAGAAGTCGACAGCGTTTTTTTTAAGTCATCAATTCACTTCTCCGTCTTGACAGTCCTTTCAAAATTCGTTAGAATGACTTTATAATTTATGCTAGAAAGACGCTAAGTAAACTCTAATCTCTTAACAACATTAATCTTAATGCTCAAATATGAAATTAATGATACACAGTTATACACAAGTTTCCCATAATCCTTTGGTAGCATAAAGCGCATTGTCAAGTGGTTGTGGCTAAAACATATCAGTGCGCAGCTCGATGACATGAATAATTCAGTTCTTATGCAAATATCACATATTCGAAACAAAGGTAAGCAAAGCGAATGCGCTGCAAAATGGCAAACATAAAGTGCAGCTGTGGTCCAGCCACAAACCAATCCATTAAATATAACTCAAAACAAATCTTGCATAATGTGTATAGAAAGTAAAAAAAGAAGAAATAGAAAGTGCCCCTATATTTCTGTGCACAAGCAGCAAGTTCAAGCTTAAGCTCTGCTCTTTTGTTGCGGCTGTGGAGGGCGAAAGCAGTGGAAACATGGAAAATAATCGTATATTATTTAAGTTTTGCTGCAATATTTTTATCGAACATTAGGGTGGTGCGGTGGATTAATAGAAAAAATGAATTTAATATACTTATAAGAGGATTTTGCAGAAAATATTTCGGATAAAAGCCACAAATGTTTCCAAAATGTATTGAAAAAAAAAAAAAATATTGAAATGATTCAGATTACAATGCAAAATTTCCGAAGTGCCTTAAAATTAAGTAACGATAGTCCAGCTTGAAACCAAAAATTCGACAACGTTGTCCAGGACCGTTTCATTGGCAGTCAAAATAGTCCAGAAAATAATCTGGAAATCGTTTCGACAGTCCGAAATAAATCATAGAATGTATTATATGTGACCTGGTCTACGAAAAGAGGGCTTAGGTGTCAAAAAATCATTTTTTTATTTTTTTTTTTTAATTTTTTATTTTTATTTTTTGACACCTAAGCCCCCTTTTCGTAGACCAGGTCACATATAATAAAAAAAGAGTATGCCAAGTTCGATACACTCTAATGCCGCCGATTTCTTTACCAGCAGCAGACACATGTTATGTACTCTATGTTCTTTTATATGTCGTTATATACATAAACGAAACCAAAAGCTGAGATTATGTGCAGTTGGTGCACCTGGTAATGTTCACTGCGGATACATGCCACATCGGTAATAGTTTTGCATTGAGATACTAACAAATACACAATAGCTTGTACACTCTACTCGAGACAACATGTTGCAAATGGCAGCGGAATAATCCTTGCCAGAAAATTTAAAATTATTATTATATTGGGAGTTTCCCCCAAAGAAATTAAGAATCGCTACGAAAGAGAGCTTCTTGCATTCTGCATAAAATATTTATAGGAATATCGATAAAGTTGAAGGTAATATTACGAGGTAATTTGATGCGTCGGCAAACTGAAGACAATGGGTTTTGAGAAAGTTTAAGCTTTCCTCCAAGCCGCTGTGAGCTTTCTTTTTGATGAAAGTGATGGGGAGGGGTTAGTTTTTGTGGATTGGTACAGATATGAAGATATCTCACATTTTCTGAGGACATGTTATTAAGTTTGGTTGTGTTAGATTCACAGGAGGATCAAAGGTTCTTCATGATGACTCTAAATGACAGATTTATCGATAAAGTGCTTTGAGCAAAAAAGGCAACGACAGTCTTGTACTGCCTTAGAGGAACCAATGGCAAAAGGTGAGGTTGCGCATCGAAAGTAGTACTCGGGCTCTACGACACCTTAGTCAAGCCCAATATGTTCTATGGAGTCTTAATGCGTTCCCCTTCAATCTTGGTCCTTCAACCGTGGCCCGTAGAAGGAAGAGAGTCTGGGCTGCGAAGAGAACACATCTCTGAACACTCGGAAATTCTCCCTCACTTTGACTTCATACCGAATCACTTGGATCATGGAGTCGTCAAACCGAACTCTGGCGGCTCCTTACCTTCCCATATACTAACAGGGAAGATGTGTCGAGGGAAAAGGCCATTGGAGGAGAGGTACAATGATCTCTTTGCGGTTGGGGGGAAAGGCTGGTGGAGGGGTTTACTGTCAGGAGCTCTCTATTAAGAAGCTTCAGATTTTCTGACTTTTGCAGAGTCTTCCAGGCCGAAGTTGTATCTATTAAGGTAGCACTAGATTTACTACTGCCTCCTTCAGAGAAATGACCATTCACTCAGATAGCAGAGCGGCAATACTAGCCTTGAACTCATCAACAGTGCGTTTAGCGCTTGCTATAAATATCACCTTGTACCTTTGTGAAAACACTGGTATGGATGCGAGGCCACCGCGAAATCGCAGGAAACTTTAAAGCTGATGAGCTGGCAAGGAAAGGCACTCTAGAACTGCTATCGGTACAATAGGACGGGTCGGTGCTCCCGTATTCACTTTTTTTCTACTCCTAGATAACTGGGATACTCGGAAGCTTGGCCACCGCTGGGCCACCATGGGTCTCTCCATAGTTTCGGTGTTTTTAACAGAGCAGTTTTATAGACGAGGTGGAAATAACTCAATACTGCATTTTTGACTGTCCCGCGTTTGGGGGGTTGAGACTGAAACACTTGGGTTCGCATAAAGGGCTTCCACTGATTTGGGGAGAATGGAAATAAATCGCCTATGCATATTTGTATTAGCTACTAAGCGTTTTACTAATTTATAAGTTCAAATACAGGAGTTCTTTTTTCTATGGCCTCCCTAAGGATTACACTCTTCGCAACTTAAATTTCAAAAGCGTTTCGGCCTTAATTATGCTGAGAATAAATGTTTCTAAAGAGTCTTGTAAGCACAATCAGTGACCTTAAGACCAGTATTGTTGCTTTTTGGATATAAATGTTCATTTCTTGAAAAGAACCAAATATTTTGAAGCAGATTTAATATTTGTTGACAATCAGCTGTGATTGAAAAATAGTGTTGTTGTTACGAAGTCTGCCTATAAAGGTGTTGCGGAACTTACGACTCTGCGAACTTTTCACTTGGAGTTCAATAAACTCACAAATAAGCTCACTGCGGCTCCTCTCCAGTGACTCTGAGTAGTCTGAGTTAACTTTTACCGAGAAATAAAGGAGACAACGTTGTTAATAACTTCAAAAATTCCTAGCAGGTATAGAACGACCTTTATTGTACCTATGCGGCTACCAACAAAGTGACAATCAAAACCTCTCAAAAACTGTACACACATTTTTAGGCACTTGGGAGAACTCGTTTTGCCACTCACGCGCTGAGTACTCAATCCTTAGCAAAATTTAAAAAAATCATCTACAAGTTTTTAAACTGTGCTACCTGAGTTCAAATGAAATTGCTTGTATTATATCGTCACCTGAAATGCAAAATAATGTATCATCAAAAAATTCGAAACTGAATGTCTGTCGGATTACGAATCACTACTTCAAATTACATACATAATATTACATATGTCCAAAATTTTCAGGTTCTGTTTTAACCAATATTTAATTTTTTTTCACTCATCTTCTATTTTATTTCATTTTGTTTCATTCATGGCACTGTAAATTTCGGAAAATGTTGTTACGTTATTTTCCATTTCAGGTGACGATATGTATATATGTATGTAGTACTGATGGAAAAGATGTGTCTGTGTCTTGGAGACAATAGTTTTCCAGGTGAGAGACATCATTCCTTTTTTAGGTTTGTCTGTGCAAGTTCGTTCACAATAAATGACGGAGGTAAATGCTTGAGTTGTGCATTGACGTGTTGCAATTTAGACAAGGTGACGTGTGGTATGTTGCATGTGGCATGTTGCATATGACGTGTTGCATGTTGTTTGCTGCGACATATGTCATATTCGGATGCTACAAAAAATAGCTTATGACATGATAATTCAAAAACAGATGCTCTAGGAAAAATCAACAGTACAACAACAATACCAAATCAATAAATGTAAGTCAAGAGTAGTGATTGTAATAAAAACGACCAGAAGTCATTAAACTGTGGAAATTGCTGATTTCTCACTCATTTTATTTTAATAATTTTTTGCGGTTAAATTTTCGGAGGTAAAAAACCTTCCAGAAAATATTTGAATTCCCACAAATATTATTATTTGCTAGATCGAATTTATCCTATCAGTTTCCTGTTTAAATAGGTGGCAACCCATTTCAAAAACTTTTTAAGTCTAAGCATACTCAGAATTCTCCTACTGTGAAATACGAGTTTAATTTATTTTTTGATTGTAATCGAATTTTTTTTATATGTGGCAACTCTTTACGAAAATAGTTAAAACGGTAAAAGCTCTTCTATCACTGTGCTGCGATACCAGCGTTTCTTATACTTATTAATTTATTGAGTTAAAAAAAAATTTAAAACAAGTGGCAACATTACGCAAAAAAAAATATTTTCTTTTTGTTTTAAAAAAAACTTCTGTTTTGGTTTGCTTAAAAACTTTCCCTACTTAAATTGGAAACTTACTCTTTCATTTATTTATTATTATATTTAAATTTTTTGGAAAAACTTTATTCCGTAAATAATTTTGAACCTTACGATTTCTAATAAATAATTTTTTCTAAAGGGTGGCAGCACTCGGCATAATATGAAATCTATTCAAAATGCTTTTGTTGTTCAAACTATTTTAAATTATTCCTTTAATTTGAACCTTACGTCTTCTATTAGCTGAAATTTTTCTAAAAGTGTGGCAACACTTGACATAATAGAATATTTTTTGAAAATGTTTGCCCTGTTCAAACTTTTTCATTACATTTTTTTGAGCCTTACGTTTTCTACTAAATAAATTCTCAAAAAGGGTGGCAACACTCGGCATAATATAAAATTTTATTTAAAATGTTTGCTTTGTTCAAACTATTTAAATTTAATTTATTTAATTATAAATTTTACGATTTCTAGTTAATAAATTTTTCAAAGGGTGGCAACACCAGTCATATGTAATAATAAATTTATTTATATTGTTTATCATGTTCAAACTATTTGATTACTTAGTTTTGAATATTGTGATTTCCAGTAAATAAATTTTCCAAAAGGGTGGCAACACCGCGCATAAAATTATATTTTTTTTTTAATTTCTGCTTTGTTGAAACTCTTTCATTTTTTGCTTTGAATCTAAAGATTTCTATTGATTGAAAAATTACAAACAGGTGGCATCCTTCTAACGTTTTTTCTTTAACTGAAATGGATTATAACATCAAATAATTAAAAAAAAAAAACTTTATTGCATTGGCTTCAGCGTACACCATCTAGCTACTTTGTATTCTACTAGCGTGACGCTTTTTCGTTGCGTAACTTTTTTGCGTTGCAGTTTAACGATTTTAATACTGTGGCTAAACAATTTAACATGAAGCAAATAGTAATTAAAATGTAATTTCATTGCCTCCCTGTTTTTCAAAATATATTTTTGCTCACTCATCAAATAAACACAAAAAAAGTTTCACAGAGAATAATATTTTGTTTACCAAATGGCAGCACTGTTTACAGCAAATTTATCACGTATTGTCACTTTGCCTTCCTAGAGCCATGTCAACGCGCATATTTTTACGCGTATGCAAATTTGGAGATAACAATTCACTGTGTGTACACACCTATACACTGACACACACAATGGGATATACCTATGACTGTTATCTCGTGACGCATTTGTCAACATATGTTTATAATTTTTTAAAAAAACTGCACAATAACCATCTGTGATACATATATATACATGTGTATATGTAAACAGCGTTGAAACCGTGTAGCTGTTGTCGATTGCTCGTGACAGCTTCGAAATAATGAACATTTTCAGGTTATATGTGTATATGTAAGTATCTATGACATGTTGTTGTTGTTGTTATTGTCAACATCTAAATTATGCAAAACACTTTCGCGGTATTCATCATGCGGTAAATCTAATTAAAAGGCAAATTGAGGAACGTCATTTATTGCACATAATTTTTTACACAAACTGTGCCAGGTTGTACAATAAATAAGGACTTCCATAATTAATGTGAGTAGCAACCGGCACTGCTATATTTTCCATATTTCATTGTCGATAGAAATGTAATTTTTTTGCAATTGTGTGCCGCGAGTTTTTCAAAGGTTTCCCATAGAGCCATTTTTCATAAAAAAATTATTCAGGTTAGAGCGGGAGTACTAAGAAATCTTGTATAAGATTATTAAAATGTCCCCTTTGGAATTTCTCACAAAAAAAATAATAATAATAATAATAATAATAATAATAATGAAAAAAATAAAAAAGTAAATTATTCATAAAATTAAGTTAGAAAGCTTTGATTCTTTTGGAGAATTATCTATATAGCACTAATTTGTTATACCACTCAGAATCAGCACTTCAGGCTGTATTGAATAATTTTCTAATTAAGTGTTGCATATCCGTAGTTAAGTTAAGCGCCTTGCAAATGCGTGTGTAAAAATCATTGCCAAAGCCAGATCTACAAATGATTGGAAACCGGTTACTTAATAGATTCGTCTTTAGCCAATATATTTTCGTAGTATATCTTAAAGGGGTAACACAAGGTAAATCTTGGATTCCTACAAAACGACACTATGCATGATTAGATTGCAATTTGCGTTCAACAGTTATGGTGAATGATTGATGATGTCTTTTTGGGGGATGGTACTCTATCACTTAGAATTGCGGGTGAAAACGACACCATGGATAAGCCACCTGGCGGGAAAACCTGTGACGACGAATACGGATCAAAACATGGAAAACATCGTGTTAGACCGGCATGTGGCATCTTGTGACATCGCCCAGAAAATGTAAGTTAGTCACCAAACCATTTTAAACCATCTGCAAAATGATGGATACACAAAAAAGCTTGATGTTTGGGTGCCGCATCATTTTACGCAAAAAAAACTTCTGGACCAAATCAACGCCCACAATATGCTGCTGAAACGGAACGAACTCGACCCATTTTTGAAGCTGATGGTGAGTGGCGATGAAAAACGGATCACATACGACAATATCAAGCGAAAACTATCATGGTCGAAGGCCGCTGAATCGTCCCAAACACTGACCAAGCGGGGATTGACGGCCAGGAAGGTTTTGCTGCGTGTTTTTGGTGGGATTGGAAGGGAATCATCCACAATGAGCTGCTCCCATATAGCCAGACGCTTAATTCTACCATCTACTGCTAACAACTGGACCGCTTGAAGCAGGCGATCGACCAGAAGCGTCCAGAATTGGCGAACAGGAAGGGTATAGTGTTCCACCAGGACAACGCCAGACCACACACTTCGTTGATGGCTCGTCAGAAATTACGGGAGCTCAGACGGGAGGTTTTATCGCATTCACTATATAGCCCGGATATAGCGCCAAATGATTACCACCTGTTTCTGTGCATGGCGAACGCCCTTCTTGGTGTAAAGTTGAACTCAAAAGAGGATTGTGAAAAGTGGCTGTCCCAGTCCTTCGCAAATAAGGTGGGTGGCTTCTACGAGGGGGATATTCTGAAGCTGCAGTCAAGATGGAAACAGATTAACAAACGAAACGACGCATATTTGAACTCAATCCGATCAATGTAACATTTTTATAAAGCATTGAATAAAGTGCAAAAAGACGGAAGGGAGATAACCTAATACATGCTATCTAGAGGTTTTTGTCCAGTTTAGAAGTTTTTCTATACGAATGCGTCCAAACTAAATAAACAAGTGCGAAGTGGTCTATTTTCAACAAAATTCGATACCAGAATCGTTTGCCGACTACTAGACCCCTACAGTGTCTACCAAGCTGAGATCACACCAAATAAAGAAAGCTTTCAAGTTCTGTCAAGTAGTTTGCTCACAAAAAAAAGTTATGTATATAATTATATATAGTCAAGCGGCTTTGAAATCACTAAAATCTAATAGATTTTCAGCAAAGGTAGAGAATGAATTCCTTGATTTCTTAGCAGATCTAACATCATATTTCCAGGACATAGTGATATTACTAGTAATTGTAAAACAGTTGACCTCGCCACCGTAGGTACTAACCTACAACTAAATTCCGTAAAAGCGGGAATAAACATACCGTTGGATACTTTCAGATTTCTCGACAAACATCTTATAGATATATAGCTGAGTCTCGGTGATGTCAGTCCCTGACTTGCTCGATGTGCAAGCAAACGTGTCATGAATGGAATATGTATCGCACATGCCGAATACTAAAATTCCAAACGAATGGCATAAGAACTCAACTTGGTATGTTATTCCAGAATAAGTTATTCCAGAATAAGATGATCATACCATTACCATTGTAGAAATTGTCAGGAGGTAGAAGAAGAAGACAATATTGATATCTTCAATGCGAATACAACGCTTTGTATAGCAAAATAATCACAACATGAGTCGACGGTTTCTTGACGATGTCTGGGAGGTCGCGCAAATAAAACTTTCTGTATGAATGAAATTCATTAGGAGCACAGAATATTGCAAAGAGCACCTAATATAATGAGTTAGGCCTGCTAAAAACCAGGGTGTGTCGTCAGATATCCATTCCCACTACCAACCTTGAAAGCTAGTCGGAGCAGTGGTTGGAGTTGTTCAAGCATAATAACCCGAGTTTTTTCGGTGATGTGTGATCATTTCACTTCGTAGTCCATTTGACAGTCATCCGAGTGGACTGAACACGATGAACCCGCTCCGAAGCATGGAAAAACGCATCATTCGGCTGGCAAAGTTGTTGCATCTCACAGTATTCGACAAATATGGACCCCAGCGACCATTTCTTGTTCTCAGGTCTCAAAATAATTGTCGATGGCAAGAAATTTTCGTAGAATGAAGAGGTGGTTGCTGAAACTGAGGCCTATTTTGAAGCAAAGGGCAAATCGTACAAAAAAAAAACAAAATGGTATCCATAAGTGGTAGGATCTCCTTAATCAGTGATCCTTGAAGGGAACTATGGTATGTTGAATAAAAAACACTACTTTTGTCAAAAAATTTGTTTTTTCAATTGACTAACAGAAATGAGAAAGTTTTTCACTAAAAATATATAACATATAACAGTTAATATATGTATGCCAGGCCTTGGTCGCTGGCTTGACTAAATTGTTTCTCGAAATTTTGTCTGTGGCCACAAACCTTGTTGCACCATTAACCACTAGACAACAAGAAATTACCAACAACAAATTTAAGTTCCTCTTTGACAGCACGTGAACTTGTTTCCTTGCCAAGCAGACTAACTCGGAAATTTTCACAAATTATCCAAGGGAATGCACAGCGCAGCAAACGAGCTGTAAACATAAGTTAAATGTGGGAGCCTCATGTGCCATGCGGCATGTGGCAAATAAATTGCCATGCAATGCTCGGTGCCAAGAGCAAACGCAGACGACATGTGGCAAGCGCAGCAAGAGAAGCTAATTTTTTGCGATTCCCGTTAGCGGACGCTTACCCCGTACACCACTTCGTACTAGAAATGTGAAGAAAAGTGCGAAAATTATTTATGCTTTCAACTATGTGTGTATGTGTTTTTATGTGTTTTTATATGTGAGTGAGGCAGAGACGTGCAGCCAAACCGGAAATGTCAGCGAAATGCAAAATTCTTGGAAAGTTGCCTGAAAGTGATGGAAAGCGAAAGTTCCAAAAATTTTGTGTTGTTTTTGGGTTTTTGCATTTCATGTGTTTCGTGCAGTTTTTTTTGGCCTGAAGTGTGGTTACAAAGTATTCATAAGTGCTTGTCACACAGTGAGGGACTCATACTCATGCTTTAGAACACACATATATGCATCGAAGAGTGTCTTCATGTACTTTTTTGCATACTAAATAAAATTGTAGCCGATTAATCTGTGGTTTGCTAAATAATTCGTTTGCTTAATCAACTTAGTAAAGTACAAGTGCCACAACGTGTCCTCTGCTGACAAGCTGAATGACACCCGCGTGACTCTTGCGTCAAGTTGTGCCACTAAAGAAGCATAAAGCGGAAATTTGGTGAAAGGAACGGTATCTCTAGTGAGGAAACATATTTTAGAAAATATTATCATGAGCTGATTTTAGCTTAATCTTTCTCTTTTTGGTGGCGAAAAATGAAATTAAACGTAAATATTTGAAGAGAGCGCAGCGAAATGATGTTGCATGCAACTTGAGGATATAAATAAAATGAAGAAAGAGTTTATTCTCTGAATGATTTTCAGAGAAAGCGTAAATGCCTTCTATACGAAAATATCAGGGACTACAAGCAAGCACTTTATGCTGAACTTAAATTGTGGAATACTAGGTGTGACAATTAAGTAATGAGACTGATTCCATAAAAACCTTATATTTGAAAGTTATTCTACAACTCTGCCATCCGCTTCAAAGTAGCCCCTTGGGCAGCTATACAGCGACTCCAGCGCGTTTTCCATGCTTCGTAACATTTCTGGAACGCTTCGACTGGGATGTCCGCGAGTACCCTCGTCACGGCCGCCTGGATGTCCGTAATCGACTCAAAATGGGTTTCTTTGACCACCGATTTGGTTTTAGGAAATAAAAAAAGTCACAGGGTGACATATCAGGCGAATAAGGCGGCTGTCACAACACGGCGATCTCTTTAGAGGCCAAATACTGGGACACGCTGAGGGCGGTGTGGCACGGCGCGTTATCGTGATGAAGGATCCTGTTACGAGCGATGTCTGGGCGCACCTTGTTGACTCGTTTTCGCAATCCGGGATGCCGGAAAAAGAGAAAGGGAATTTCAAGGTCACAGGTTTACTACAAGCGCGGCAATAAAATTAGTGTCATTACTTAATTGTCAAACCTCGTAATTATTAAAAATATTGAATAAGTTTAGGAAGTCGGTATCAGAGTCTTATTTGTAATAACAAAAAATGAACAGTCTCGTCAGAGCCATGAAGAAACCAAGTACAAAGTTCTACATTTTCTATTGTTATCAATTTGTAGTAATCATAGTATGGTAAATGCTCTAGCTTTCACCTTAACAGAATTCAGGTAAAAAGCAACATATTTAACAACACATATTATATATAGGTATAGCATACACATACGTAAGTAGTAAAACCTTCATGACGATAAATACTGGCTTGGACGCTGTTTGCGCAAGTTCAACGAGATTCGACTACGACCATTTCATATATCGTATGTGAGCCGACCACAATGGAGGGAAGCTCCAGCGGAAGGAAGGATAGTCATTCTACTGTCAACAATGTTGTTTCCAATCAAGTCTTTCAGACTGCCAGACTTCTTACAATCAAAAATGGCAGCCATCGAGATAGCATTAGATCTACTTCTGCGAAGTTCGACTTCTTTCAGGGAGGAATGTATCCACTCCGATATTAGAGCTGCTATACAGATCTTCAGTTCACTGACAGGGCGCTATACAAGGCGGTCATGTCTTCAGTGGCAGTAACATCTAGATACTAATTTATAATATTAAACCTGAATGGGTACCAGAGCACAGCGGAATGTCAAAAACCGTAAAGCCCAGGAGCTTACAAGAAAATGTATGTCTGTCCAAATTGTATCAAGATGGCAAACAGGGCTTCAAGCATTGGAACAATGGATCTATGGATCTCGGTCGAGCTCAGCAAATGTTGGCCAGCAATCAGCACATTTAGGGTTGCGAAAGCCTTCTGGTTCAGAGTGGAACGTAAAAGGTTGAATGAATGTAGTGGAAATATATAGACACCTAGAAGAACATTTTCATTGCATATAACTTCACTGACTTTT
>CM050323.1:37603902-37744819 GCA_027475135.1 Bactrocera correcta
AAAAAAAAAAAGAAAAACAAGAAAAAACGTTAACTTCGGTTGCACCGAAGCTAAATACCTTTCACAGGTGCATTTCTGTTAGTAACTATGTGTCCAGTTTGTATGGAAGCTATATGCTATAGTGGTCCGATATCGGCCGTTTCGACAAATGAGCAGCTTCTTGAAGAGAAAATGACGTTTGCAAAATTTCAAAAGGATATCTTGAAACCTGAGGGACTAGTTCGTATATACACAGACAGAACACTGAAAAAAAAATCATTATTAAAGATATTATAAAGTATCATAAAATGCACTGATATTTTACCATTTACCCTCCAACTAAAAAACATAATTTCTTTTAAATACAACTTCATCACAAATGTTTTTTCAAAGCTCCCTTCTTGTTTTTACTCTGTTAAGCGTAAATATACATAGGTATATGTGCGTTCAGGGGCCTTGCGGACTGTTTATTTACACATTTCATGTTATTTCTTCGTATTTTGCTGGGTCAGCGTTAATGAAGTTTTATTTTCATTACTTTTCTGTTTGCATTTCGGTTATGTACTGTTATGCGGAGGCATGGTAGTGTTGGTGTCTGTGGCAGTGAGGCTTTTGCGGAACTCAATGTACCGTTGTTTGCATTAAAGTTGCGTTTGTGCGGATTACGGTACACAATAGGTCAAGGCGAAATGCAAATCTCGGTTGAAAGCACTACATTCACACTTACACAGATATAAGTATATACATAAATAAATAGGCTATACGAGTATGTGTGCGTAAACATTTGCCGACTTCCGGCTGGCCGAAATTGAAATCCCAAATTGTTGTCTGAAGCAAAAGGAGCGGCGAATTTTAAGACCCTTATGGCTACGCTGAAATATTTGGCGTCAGATATTGGATATTAAAAGGAGAATTGAGGAGTAAGGATATGAATGTTATATAAATAATAATAAAATATAATATTTTTGGTGATATCTGATATTCTGTACTTTTTATTAACTTCTTAAAACTGAAAATGGGCATTGAGAGTTGAAAACTTTACTTGAAAAGAGATTTTAGAAGAATTTTATTATAAAAGGGTTGCCAACTGTTAGAGAACTGAAAAGAAATAGTAAGAAATTTAATAGAGTCCACCAAAAACCTTAAGAAATGATATTACTAAGCCAACTAATTAAATTCAATTTTAATGCTTTTTGAACAGGGTTTCCATATACATACATCCGACAAGTATGAAACCAAGCTTTCTAAAAAAGCTTCTTTTGTAATATAAACAAAATGTTAAAAGAAAACAATCAGGTGAGAAGAGAAAGCTTAAATTAACTTTACATACTTTTTAGAATAAGGTGGCAACCTCCTTGTAGCAATGTTAACACAGTCATATCATACAGTGCAAATTTTAATTTATACTTTTGTTCAAGCCGTTTTAGAATATATTTAAAAAATAATTAGAAATAGCTAAAGTTTTGCCAGGGTTACCATCTACAACTATTTATTAGCAAAAAAAAAAAAAAAAACCAATACTTTAAATATGAAATGCGCAAATATAATTTAACATAAGTTTTAAATAACTGTATATTAAAAAAAATTAAAAAAAAAATTCCGGAAAAGAGTTGCCATTCAAAAAAAATATTTTTTAATACATGGAAGGTATAGTATTATATGTTATTAAATTCTCATATATTAGACTCTTTTCCTAAAAAAATTGATTATTTTTTTCGAATTAGCTAAACTGTTTGCCAGGGTTGCCATCTAGATACATATATGTACATATAAGTAAATAAGCAAAAATTTAAAACTAAATACCTAAAATATATTTTAATATAATTTTCAAATAACTGTACATTTTGCAAAAAATATAAAAATTGTTTCGCATAAGAGTTACCATTTAAAAAAAATTATATGTGTTCAATATTTTGAAGATATGGTATTATATTTTATTAAATTCTCATATGTCTATTAAACTCTTTTCCCAAAATAAGAAATTCATTATTTTAAAAAAGTATTTAAATTCACTAAAATGTTTGCCAGGGTTGCCAACTACAAACACATACAAATAAATAAACAAGAATTCAGAATGCAATATTTAAAATATAAAATATTCAAATATAATTTAATATAAATTTTAAACAACTGTACATAAAATAAATAAGAAAAAATATTTCGTGATAGAGTTGCCAGTTAAAAAAATTTTTTAATATTTGGAAAATATGGTATTAAAACTTTTTAAATTCTTATAAGTGTACTAGAATCTTTTCCAAAAAAAAAAAACAAAAATTGTAAGGGTTGCCACTGTGTCTATAAAATATATATTTGTATGATTTAATTTCGGTTTTTTTTTTGAGTTGAAAAAAAAAATTTAAAGCATTATTCATAATAAAGCAAAACAAGCAGACCAAACCAAATACTTAGCTTACAAAATGCTTAAAGTGAGTTTAATAGTTTTAAGTTTTGAAAAATAGTTGGCAATTAAAAAAAATATATTTATTGCATATATTGAAGATTTTATTTTTTACAATTTTGAAATATATGATTATTTAAAAAAATATTTAAAGCGTTGACACTGTGTATATATAACATATGTTTCTTATATATTTTTTATTAGTAAAAATATATTTCTTTAACATGTTTTATAATATGGCAAGACAAGTGGTCTCATAACCACAAAAAATTTTGTAAAAATAATTTTAAAAAATCTGAAATATTCAAGCATATTTTACAATAAATGCCCAAAGTAAAATTTCACCCATAAATGCAAATAACTTTCAGCCAAACTGGCAATTATTCCCGGAAATATGAGCCTTTCAGTGAAGTCTAAGGTGAATTTCCAAAAGTTTTTGAGCCCTTTCACCAAAACAAGACAGAAAAAGGCAGGACAATAACATTGCGAATAAAACAACAAACAAAAGGAAAAATTACTGCAGGGCTTTGAATGTTAAATAAAACAGGGAACGCAAGCGAAATTCTGTAAAAAATGAACTGCTTTGCATACTGCTAGGCGTACAAGCAATGTGCTATACGCGATGCCAGCAGCACTTTGTAATTTTATTACTCAGCTCAGCACAGAATGCAGCACATATCTTCAACTCTGTTTATAAGGCGTGGAGTGTGAGTAAGAAGTAGTTGAAAATATTCATTTCTTTTCTACCTCCACAGACTAACGACTATGTGAGGCTTAGTTGCAGGCTTTTTGCTGCAAGGCACTTTATTTTCAATTGCTTGGGGCGCAAAAAAGGCCGGCTGCAACTTCTCAACTACATGATAATCTAATTTATGGCTGAAATTATTGCTTATGCTTTTCATATGCAAACAAGTGGAGGAGAGAGAGTGGTGAAAGTAGAGTAGAGAGAGGAGCAGAGCTTAAACACAGCCACATTGATAGGAGAGTATAAAAAAATTTAATCAATCAGCAATCATCAGGCGCCTATTCATTGAGCGAAACATTTTTGTTTAGTTTATTTGGAAATAGTAGTTTTTTATATACGAGAGTATGAAATAAATGAATTTATTAAGTTCGAAATGAATTAAAAGATAGGAAATTATAACTAATATATATACTTATATACTTTTGAAAATGTGAAAAGTCGAGTTGATTTAATAATATACTGTGAATACCATGCATAAGGAAATTTTAGATGAATAAATCTCTCGGCTTCCGAAATTTTCAGTAATTGAATCTCTCGTCCTGAGCAGCAAACTAGGTCGCTTCATGACGAAAATCCGTCTGTAAGGATAATAGAAATTTGCACTGTGTTATAAGTTATAAACTTGGTATGAAATAAAACGTTGCCTACCTTTAGGCTCTTTATTAATTTTTGTTCAATAATATCGGATTATTTCTCAAAATATTTCTAAAATTCGAGTAAGTCACTTCATGATGAAAAGGCCTCTGTCTGGGTAAAACAAATTTTTACAGTATTAAGAATTACAAATTTGGGTTGAAATAAAACGTTGCCTACCTTTAGGCACTTTAATAATTTTTGTTCAATAATATTTGACTATTTCGGAAACTTTGTCTAAATTTCGAGTACTGAAATAAACATATTATATTTATAAAAGTAAATGGGTAAATACGTGGCGATAAGACCAAAAGAGGGAGCACTCCTCTGACGAAACCTGTATTGAAAAAAGTGGTAGAACACGAACAAAACCGATAAGGTTTCCGAAAAGAAAGCTTGCCTAAAAATTCCAAAGAACTATATTGAAGGTGAGGCTCTAAAAATTGTTTGTGAGGAACCCTGAAAGTATGCTTCTTTTTATAAAAATATAACCCTCAATGTACGCTAAAATTTATTATTAAAAAAAATTTTTGTTTTTAAAATTTATGGTTTTTAAATGTTTATCCGAGATACCAAAGAACACCGCAAATAGTCCGATTTTTTGATTTAGTTCCCTGACCATCGTGCTCTAAACTTTCAAAGCAAATATAGTTACCGAAAGTATTAGAAACTGACAATCCCAGTTAAAATGAATATTTACACGCGATTCTTTTCATCCGCTTTCTTAGCAAACTCAAGAAAATTCAAATATAAAAGTCAGTCAAACAATAATGCTACCAAAATATATACTTTTACGCTTTTGCTCAGCTAAATGAGGTGCCAGAAATTGAATTGCTTGCCGCACCCCATAACTTGTATGCCATTTATGAAGTTGAGCGCCGTGTTAATATTCAATATTGGAAACCGAGGAAACCGAGAAAACACTTAATTTTTACAACATCATTCGACTGACGCAGCAAACATACGCCTCGCCAACACACACACCCAAGTATGAGCGCATATTGGTTTCAGTTGGCAACAGTATGAGTGTATATTGAAATGTTACGCATACGCCCAGGCTGCTCAAAAGCTTTTGCGTGCATATAAATATTTATGGGTTGCCACTCAATCGACTGTAACTAAGCGACGTTTTCACGCCGCCCACGCAACGGCTCGGATTTGGCTGTGTGAGAAAATTCATTAAAAAGAAAATTGTTTACGCAGAACGGAAGCCAACACAAGCACACATACATACACGAAAGGGTTGGTGTGGCTGTAGAGATTGTGCTCTCCATCACATCCACATCCAACGAAAGCGCGTTATAATTAAAAAGTTGTATTTTCGCAGCAAGTGCGTAAATAAAATGTCAACTCGTGCGGCGGCTAGTTAATTGCCACTTGTTAACAACCAATAGCGTCCAATAACTGTAATTAAAAAAGAGTCGAACGCATATGCGTTGCGTTGAGTACAAACGGATGTCCTGTAAAGCATACACTTCAATTACACTTCAATTACTGCAATTACATTTGTTTGCTCGGCGCAGTTATTCATAGCCAGTATGATAGTATGTGTTGGTTCGTGTGTGTGTGTGTGTGCGTGCTTGAATTGGTCGCACAGCTATGATCTCTGCCATGTGAGCTTATAATGACAATATTATCTTAACTGTCACATGCATATTAATGCAGTGTCAAATGTCAAGTCACAAAATGCCTGATTGAGCAGAAGCACGCAGCTTCAAATGCACACACACACTATCATACATATGAGTCGTACATTCATGTGATATTGAATTACATTGTTAAATTGCTTGCGAGCTTAATTAAGTGATGGTATTTCATCTTTTGTGTTATTATTATTTATTAAACACATGTAAATGTATATTCGCATAAATTAATATTTGTCTCTGCAAAATTGCGAAAGTCAATATTTTAATTACTAATTGTGGATTAAGTGAAATGTGTGTGTGTGTATGTGACATTTTATAGGAATTTTTTACACGATAACTGTTTAACAATGCTTTAATTAAAATTTACGAATATAATTGTGAAAATGGAAACGAAAATATTATTATTTTACATTAGGGTGATTAAAAAAAAAAATTTTTTTTTTACGTTTCGTACTCGGAAAAATATGTTCCTAGACATCTCTAAGAAAGCCTCTCCAAGCATGAGTTCTTAATTGTAACGGGAAGGTCCTCCTATTTACAGTTTTCTATTTTTTCTTATTATCAGATGGAAAAATTTATATCTCGCTTTTAGACACTTAAAAAAATATATTGCTCCTTGGATTTTGTAGGAAATTGAATGCTCTAAAAAAAGGTCTCCTATGATTTTTACGCAAACCCAACTGTTTTAATGATATTAACAGTTAAAGTTTGATTATTTTTGGAACAAAATTTTATTTCTTATGAATTTTATAATTCAATGAAAACAATAATTTTTTGGAGCACCAAACGATTTTTTTTTTTTTTTTTTGAATCACCCTATTATACATATTTGGTTTCAAGAGAAGCCCTCAAGTCATTTAATCTTCAATTAAGTTGGTGTTTAGCACTGATACTTTATTGCTAGAACAACAGAAGTACGAGTATTGTCTTTTATATTTCAAACTTAGAGAACAGCAATAAATGGTAATCTGCGAAAATCGCTTTATTGCTTTTAAAAAATATTCTAAATTGAGATCTAAACACTTTTGCCTGCATTTGAACCAATTCCCGAAGCACTTTTGCCACTCTGACTGAAATAGTATTTCCTAAACATGCATTCTGAACGCATCAACCACCGTTTCAGACGTCGAAAACCTTTGATGGACTATTTCAAAGTTCCCAACTTTTTAACGAAAAACACAGAAACTTGAAATTTACGGCGGAATGTTTATTATCACTCTAAATAACATTCTTTGGCATTTATTTTTCGAACATAACTTCTCGTTCGAGCATTTCGACTGGTAACTGGCAAAACAGACGCGTGATATTTTGCTCCAAACCCTCAATCGAAGCGAGATTGTCCGGCCCAAACCAGGAAATTATCTTCTCACTGAAGTGTTTTCTTATTAAATCCATTCAACAGGAGCCTGAAACTCCAGAACACCTGCTGATTGACTGTATAGCAGCCTGAAGATGCAGCATAATGGCCCTTGGACCGATGTTTACAAATAGGGACCAGATCGCTTTACTAGCACCTAGTAATATACTCCAATTTATCAATAGATCAATAGAAATAGACCTAACATCGGGGTGAAACTTCCATCTATTTATCTTAGCTTATTTTAAGTTGATTGATGCGATGTGTGCGAAGTAGCGCCGCCAAATGACGCCGAGATTTCGAGCTTCAATTTCAGTCATCAAATAGTCGACGGCTACGTTCTCACCTGTATCAATTTTAATTAATAATAAACCAACGATTCCACCGGCCTAAAAACCACACCAAACCGTCGTTTTTTCTGATAGAAATGACAGCTCTTGAATCTCTTCAATTTGCTTTTTGTCCCAAATGCGGAAATTGGTTTGTTTACATACTCATTAGGCCGAAAATGGGCCTCATTTTTGCTCGCAAACGTCGGATCTTTTTGGAGTTTTTCAAGAGCCCATAGAGCGTAGTCACGCCTCTTGAAAAAACCGAACGCCTTCGGTTCTTGCACAATCTGTATTTTATACGCTTTTAATTTAAAATTCTTTACGGTCTTGGTGTACACTCTCAGCCACAGCTGCTATATTTTCTTCAACAATGAGTTGCACAAAAACGTTGGCGATTTAGTTTAATTTTCTTGATCAAGGTGAATATTTTAAGTCACTGTTAACAGCACACTTATAGCGCTCTTATGTCACAAAGTTCTGAGTATAGAGGTCATCAAAAACGTAAAATTTTACGATAAAGTTGAGAATTGTATGATGATTAGCTTATGATAATTGTTTTCGATACCAAATAGTTCGACCTGAAATGCTATAGAAAATTCTAGCTGAAGGAATTGGAACTGAAGGCTTTGAAACCTTCATTTTGGCTTATGTAGCAGTATTAAAGTAACAAGTATTATTTTAGACGTGTAATTTTCATGAGGCAATCCATTTTTGGAGTTGATCTTCTTGAAAACTGTTACCTGATTTATACTTGTTTTTTCATTTGGTAATGAATATATGTACTCCAGAATAAACGCGCCTTCGGTGACCACTGATCCCGATACTGGATATACAGGAGTTTTTTAGGTAATCCTATATATCTTCGTCCTAAGCTATTCAATTGAGATCCCTGTTAGGATTGATCTCTCAATCTAAACAAACAAAAGTTAATTTTTGGTGGAATGGGAAAATTAATAAGCAAAATAATCATATTTGGAGGGTTGTTGATTCAACGCCGCTACATCTTCAAAAAGTTTCTTTTGGATATGTGCCAAGGGCAATGCTCCATACTTCATAAAAAAGTGAAGCCCGCCATAATACATACTACTGTGAATGAAGAATACTATAAAGTCATTATTGATGACATTTGTACGACTGATTGGAGGACGTTGACGTGAACGGCTTTTGATTCTAACTAGACGGAGGTACATAGCACACAAGTAACGAGAAAATCAATTTGCTTAGCAAAACTTTTGGTGAGCGCATTATTTCGCAACGGCAGCCTGCGGCGCGGCCTCGAAGTTTGTGTGATTTAACACCGCTGGATTACTTTTTTGTAAGTTATGTGAAGTCACTTGTCATACGGAAACAAAGCCGAGGCCAATACACCTTATAAAGGGTGATTTTTTAAGAGCTTGATAACTTTTTTTAAAAAAAAAACGCATAAAATTTGCAAAATCTCATCGGTTCTTTATTTGAAACGTTAGATTGGTTCATGACATTTACTTTTTGAAGATAATTTCATTTAAATGTTGACCGCGGCTGCGTCTTAGGTGGTCCATTCGGAAAGTCCAATTTTGGGCAACTTTTTCGAGCATTTCGGCCGGAATAGCCCGAATTTCTTCGGAAATGTTGTCTTCCAAAGCTGGAATAGTTGCTGGCTTATTTCTGTAGACTTTAGACTTGACGTAGCCCCACAAAAAATAGTCTAAAGGCGTTAAATCGCATGATCTTGGTGGCCAACTTACGGGTCCATTTCTTGAGATGAATTGTTGTCCGAAGTTTTCCCTCAAAATGGCAATAGAATCGCGAGCTGTGTGGCATGTAGCGCCATCTTGTTGAAACCACATGTCAACCAAGTTCAGTTCTTCCATTTTTGGCAACAAAAAGTTTGTTAGCATCGAACGATAGCGATCGCCATTCACCGTAACGTTGCGTCCAACAGCATCTTTGAAAAAATACGGTCCAATGATTCCACCAGCGTACAAACCACACCAAACAGTGCATTTTTCGGGATGCATGGGCAGTTCTTGAACGGCTTCTGGTTGCTCTTCACCCCAAATGCGGCAATTTTGCTTATTTACGTAGCCATTCAACCAGAAATGAGCCTCATCGCTGAACAAAATTTGTCGATAAACACATTTCGAACCGAACACTGATTTTGGTAATAAAATTCAATGATTTGCAAGCGTTGCTCGTTAGTAAGTCTATTCATGATGAAATGTCAAAGCATACTGAGCATCTTTCTCTTTGACACCATGTCTGAAATCCCACGTAATCTGTCAAATACTAATGCATGAAAATCCTAACCTCAAAAAAATCACCCGTTACTATGTTCAGACCGACACTTAATCACACGATTTCGGCTGTTAGGTGGGTTGTCCCACTAATCTTATAAATTTATCGAGATTTCGTCATACAAAAATTACAGTTCAAAATCACTTCATCGGAGTGATTTGAAACTGATCCACGCTAAATCTCTCTGTCTGACTCTGCTATTGCGCCATCTACTTTTCTCTCATCTGCAATTTGAGTCCCAGCTGCGGCGGTTACTTGCCCGAAGTCATTTTTAAAAGATAATTGTGAACGGTTATCATAATAGTAAAGCTAAACTCTTAGCCATAACTTTAAACAATATGATTTTTATTTCTTCTGGAAAATCGCGTTTCTTAGAGAAACACCCTGAGTAGTAGGTGGTGGATTACTCTCATTTTAGCTACAAATTTCTTCTGAAAGTTGCAAGACTGCGCATATGAAATGAAGGAGTAAGCAGGCATTTAATACCATGTTCAGACCGACACTTAATCACACGAATTCTCCTATTGAGTGGTTTATCCCACTTATCTTATAATTTTATAAAGATTTCGCCATACAAAAATGAGAGTTCCAAATCACTTCATTGAAATGATTTGAAACTGATCCATGAAAATCTCTCTGTGCGACTCTGACTTTGCGCCATCTACTTGTCAGCATTAGAAATCTGTTACATTATTACAGCTGATTTAGACACTACAAAGAGGAAAAAATATAAACATGTATTTTTTTTTAAAGCAATGAATCTAATTTCACCTGAAAATCGACTTTACAAATGAAAAAATGCATCCACTATTTCTATTATATGGAAAATATTTGAAAAATTACGGATTTTATTTCAAAATACTATATGACAATCTTTTCTTTTGTTAAATATTAAGCGATGTGAATTCATGAATGACAATAACAGTTGTTTTTTTTTGAACTTTCTAACGGCAGTGAGAACAATGTTAACAATGTGTATAAGTTAAACAATATTTCTATGAAAAGCAGGAACTGGAACCCAAAGATACCTGATGTTCAATATGGTAAACTTTATAATGCACATATTCTTCGATTTTCAGCACAAAAAATGACTATTTTTTACAGAGAGGCTAATATCAGGCTTGTATCTCAATTAATTTTATTAATTCAAAATTAATCTCCTCACTGTTCCCCCCGCCTTTTATGCTTCCTTTTGTAATGCAGGATTATATTTTTTTGCGGCTGAAATCAGCGATTAAGGGATATTCCAGTCTAGAAATTAAAAAAAAATCGATTTTTTTTTTTATATTTTCAAAGTTTAACTATTCAAGAATATTTGTATAAGAGGATTTTTCAAAATTCAAATTATTTTCGGAGATATACATAGAGATTTTTCTGACCCGGCGTCCAAACTGGTTCGGCTGGAACGTGAAACTTTAAACGCGTTTTTCTCAAAACTGACTTTTTCGAAACGATACCCACGATCTCTCAGGTTCTACTGGACTGATTTACTTGAAATTTTTACAGAGTCTTCTTTATAGGCTTTTCTATGGTTGGAACTAGCCCCATCCTAAAATTTTTATTTTCATTATTTTTAAAAAATTCGAAATAGTCAGAAAATGTGATCCAAAAAACTTTTTTTTAGGCAGTCGCCATTTTGTGAAAAATTTTGTTCCCACTTTTCCGTAGTTCCGGCCATTACGACATTATTCTTGATTAATAATCTTTTTTTCTTTTTGGTTTCAGATAAATAGGAGTGTTTAAATCATGGGTATAGGCACGTGGAAATTTTTAGAGACCCCCCACTTCGTCAGCTTATAATTTTTGAAATTTTTTACTTTTTTTAGTTTTTAATTTTTTTCTTTACTCTTCTAGAATTAACAAATAACTAATAAAAAAATGGATAGTAAAAATATTAATTGCCTTTTTTTACGACACTTTAAAAATTACCTGAAATTCATGCTTCTAGACTAGAATACCCCCTTTATACTGTTTAACAAAACTCACAAGCAGATGGCGCTGAACTAAAGTCAAACAGAGAAATTAAATATAAAGTAAGGTCTAAACCATTCACAAATTACACTGTTTGTAGAGAACTCGTTCTATACTGATTGAATAAGTTAGTAAGGAAAATTATAAAAATTTTCAGTATCTTTTTCAGAATTGAGTAGATCAGTCTAGGAGGTCGAGTGCCTAATCTGCACTTGTGAGATAAGAAATGCAAAAATTGATAAAATATGTCGCCAAAAATGTCAAGAAACAGCATTATTCTTATACCACTGTGGGCAAAACTGGGTAAAACCTTTTAACTAAAATTGCGAGCGAAAGTGCATTCGCCAAAATTTTTTTATCCTAGGTTGGTATGACTGTCAATGACATCTGTGACAAATGCCACATCAAAATATTTATTAGTGCTTCGTATACGCTTGTCTTTCTAAAGTACATAAAGATCATTCGGCGATTTTTACGATCAGCATTAATTGATGATGAACAGGCAATAAAGTAAACATTTCGTAGAAGTCGACTGCGTTTTGTGTCAAGGCATCATTTCACTTCTTCGTCTTGACGGTCCTTTCAAAATTCGTTAGAATGACTTTATAATTTATGCAAGTAAGTTTACCTACCGCAACTCTAACCTCGTAACAACATTAATCTTAATGCTCAAATATGAAATTAATGATACACAGTTATACGCAAGATTCCCATAATCCTTTAGTAGCCAAAAGCGCATCGTCAAGTGGTTGTGGCTAAAACATATCAGTGCGCAGCTCAATGACATGAATAATTCAGTTCTTATGCAAATATCACATATTCGAAACAAAGGTAAGCAAAGCGAATGCGCTGCAAAATGGCAAACATTAAGTGCAGCTGTGGTCCAGCCACAAACCAATCCATTAAATATAACTCAAAACAAATCTTGCATAAAGTGCATAGAAAGTAAAAAAAGAAGAAATAGAAAGTGCCCCTAGATTTCTCTGTACATGCAGCAAGTTCAAGCTTAAGCTCTGCTCTTTTGTTGCGGCTGTGGAGGGCGAAAGCAGCGGAAACATGGAAAATAATCGTATATTACTTAAGTTTTGCTGCAATATTTGTATCGAACATTAGTGTGGTGCAGTGGATGAATAATAAAAATGCATTTAATATACTTAAGAGGATTTTGCAGAAAATAATTCGGAAAGAAGCCACAAGTGTTTCCAAAATGTATTGAAAAAAAAATATATATGGAAATGATTCAAATTACAATGCAAAATTTCCGAAGTGCTTTAAAATTAAGTAACGATAGTCCAGCTTGAAAACAAAAATTCGACAACGTTGTCCAGGACCGTTTTATTGGCAGTCAAAATAGTCCAGAAAATAATCTGGAAATCGTTTCGACAGTCCGAAATAAATCATAGAATGTATTATATGTGACCTGGTCTACGAAAAGAGGGCTTAGGTGTCAAAAAATCATTTTTTTTTATTAATTTTTTATTTTTTATTTTTATTTTTTATTTTTTTGACACCTAAGCCCCCTTCTCGTAGACCAGGTCACATATAATAAAAAAAAGAGTATGCCAAGTTCGATACACCCTAATGCCGCCGATTTCTTTACCCGCAGACACATGTTATGTACTCTATGTTCTTTTATATGTCGTTATATACATAAACGAAACCAAAAGCTGAGATTATGTGCAGTTGGTGCACCTGGTGATGTTCACTGTGGATACATGCCACATCGGTAATAGTTTTGCATTAGGATACTAACAAATACAAACACAATAGCTTGTACACTCTACTCTCGATAACATGTTGCAAATTGCACACAAAATGGCAGCGGAATAATCCTTGCTAGAAAATTTAAAATTATTATTATATTGGGAGTTTCCCCCAAAGAAATTAAGAGTCGCTACGAAAGAGAGCTTCTTGCATTCTGCATAAAATATTTGTAGGAATATCGATAAAGTTGAAAGTACTCGTAATATTACGATTTGATGCGTCAGCAAACTGAAGACAATGGGTTTAGAGGAAGTTTAAGCTTTCTTCCAAGCTGCTGTGAGCTTTCTTTTTGATGAAAGTGATGGGGATGAATTTGGTTTTGTGGATTGGTACAGATATGAATATATCTCAAATTTTCTGAGGACATGTTATTAAGTTTGGTTGTGCTAGATTCATAGAAGGATCAAAGGTTCTGATGCCACAAACTCAAAATGATGGATTTATCAATAAAGGGCTTTGAGCAAAAAAATCTTCGATTGGCTTGTGCTGCCTTAGAGGAGCCAATGGCGAAAGGTGAGATCGCGCATCGAAAGTAGTACTCGGGCTCTACGACACCATAGTCAAGTCCAATATGTTCTATGGAATCTTCATGCGTTCCCCTTCAATCATGGTCCTTCAACCATGGCCCGTAGAAGGAAGAGAGTCTGGGCTTCGAAGAGAACACATCTCTGAACACTCAGAAATCCTCCCTCATTTTGACTTCATACCGAATCACTTGGATGATGGAGTCGTCAAACCGAACTCTGGCGGCTCCTTCCCTTCCCATATACTAACGGGGAAGATGTGTGGAGGGAAAAGATGAAAGAGGTAAAATGAGCTTTTTGCGGTTGGGGGGAAAGGCTGGTGGAGGGGTTTACTGTCAGGAGCTCTCTATTAATTTTAGCTTCAGATTTTCTGACTCTTGCAGTGTCTTCCAGGCCGAAGTTGTAGCTATTAAGGTAGCACTAGATTTACTACTGCCTCCTTCAGAGAAGTGACCGTTCACTCGGATAGCAGAGCGGCAATACTAGCCTTGAACTCATCAACAGTGCGTTCAGTGCTTGCTATAAATATCATCGAGTACCTTTATGAAAACACTGGTATGGATGCGAGGCCACAGCGGAATCGCAAGAAACTGTAAGTTAGCAAAGAAAGGTACTCCAGAAATGCTATCGATACAGAAGGACGGGTCGGTGCACCCGTATTCACTTTTTTTCTACTACTAGATAACTGGGATACTCGGAAGCTTGGACACCGCTGGGCCACCATGAATCTCTCCTTAGTTTTGGTTTTTTTAATAGAGCAGTTTTATAGACGAGGTGGAAATAACTCAATACTTCATTTTTGGCTGTCCCGCGTTTGGGAGGTCGAGACTTAAACACTTGGGTTCGCATAAAGGGCCTCCACTGATTTGGGGATAATGGAAATAAATCGTCTATGCATATTTGTATTAGCTACTAAGCGTTTTACTAATTTATAAGTTCAAATATAGGAGTTCTTCTTTTCTATGGCCTCCCTAAGGATTACACTCTTCGCAACTTAAATTTCAAAAGCGTTTCGGCCATAATCATGCTGAGAATAAATATTTCTAAGGAGTCTTGTAAGCACAATCAGTGACCCTAAGACTGGTATTGTGGCTTTGCTGTGGATGTGAATGTTCACTTCTTTAAAGAAACCAAATATTTTGAAGCAGATTTAATATTTGTTGGCAATCATCTATGCTTGAAAGATGATGTTGTTGTTACGAAGTCTGACTCTGAAGGTGTTGCGGAACTTACGACTCTGCGAACTTTTCACTTGGAGTTCAATAAACGCACAAATAAGTTCACTGCGGCTCCTCTCCAGTGACGCTGAGTAGTCTGTATTGACTTTAACCGAGAAATAAAGGAGACAACGTTGTTAATAACTTCAAAAATTCCTAGCAGGTATTTAACGACCTATAGGGTGATTTTTTAAGAGCTTGATAACTTTTTTAAAAAAAAAAACGCATAAAATTTGCAAAATCTCATCGGTTCTTTATTTGAAACGTTAGATTGGTTCATGACATTTACTTTTTGAAGATAATTTCATTTAAATGTTGACCGCGGCTGCGTCTTAGGTGGTCCATTCGGAAAGTCCAATTTTGGGCAACTTTTTCGAGCATTTCGGCCGGAATAGCCCGAATTTCTTCGGAAATGTTGTCTTCCAAAGCTGGAATAGTTGCTGGCTTATTTCTGTAGACTTTAGACTTGACGTAGCCCCACAAAAAATAGTCTAAAGGCGTTAAATCGCATGATCTTGGTGGCCAACTTACGGGTCCATTTCTTGAGATGAATTGTTGTCCGAAGTTTTCCCTCAAAATGGCCATAGAATCGCGAGCTGTGTGGCATGTAGCGCCATCTTGTTGAAACCACATGTCAACCAAGTTCAGTTCTTCCATTTTTGGCAACAAAAAGTTTGTTAGCATCGAACGATAGCGATCGCCATTCACCGTAACGTTGCGTCCAACAGCATCTTTGAAAAAATACGGTCCAATGATTCCACCAGCGTACAAACCACACCAAACAGTGCATTTTTCGGGATGCATGGGCAGTTCTTGAACGGCTTCTGGTTGCTCTTCACCCCAAATGCGGCAATTTTGCTTATTTACGTAGCCATTCAACCAGAAATGAGCCTCATCGCTCATCGGACACGGACGCGAAACACATTTCGAACCGAACACTGATTTTGGTAATAAAATTCAATGATTTGCAAGCGTTGCTCGTTAGTAAGTCTATTCATGATGAAATGTCAAAGCATACTGAGCATCTTTCTCTTTGACACCATGTCTGACATCCCACGTGATCTGTCAAATACTACTGCATGAAAATCCTAACCTCAAAAAAATCACCCGTTATATTGTACCTATGCGGCTACCAACAAAGTGATAATCAAAACCTCTCAAAAACTGTACACACATTTTTAGGCACTTGGGAGAACTCGTTTGGCCACTCACGCGCTGAGTACTCAACGCAATCAATTCTTAGCAAAAAGCTCAAAAACCTCATCTACAAGGTAGCACAGTTCACCTGAGTTCAAATGATATTGCTTGTATTAAATGTATATATGTATGTAGTACTGATGAAAAAGATGTGTCTGTGCCTTGGAGACAATAATTTTCCAGGTGAGAGACATCATTCTTCTTTTAGGTTTGTCTGTGCAAGTTCGTTCACGATAAATGACGGAGGTAAATGCTTGAGATGTGCATTGACGTGTTGCAATTTAGACAAGGTGACATGTGTTATGTTGCATGAGGCATGTTGCATATGACGTGTTGCATGTTGCTGCTGCGACATATGTCATATTCGGATGCTACTAAAATAGCTTCGCTTATGACATAATAATTCAAAAACAGATGCTCTAAGAAAAAAACGATAGTACAACAACAATACCAAATCAATAAATGTAAGTGAAGAGTAGTGATTGTAATAAAAATGACCAGAAGTCATTAAACTGTGGAAATTGCTGATTTCTCACTCATTTTATTTCAATAATTGTTTGCGGTTTTGCGGTTAAATTTGCGGAGGTAAAAATCCTCCCAGAAAATATTTGAATTCCCACAAATATTATTATTTGCTTAAGGCATGCTAGATCGAATTTATCCTATCAGTTTCCTGTTTAAATAGGTGGCAACCCATTTCAAAAACTTTTTAAGTCTAAGCATACTCAGAATTCTCCTACTGCGAAATATGAGTTTAATTTATTTTATATTTGTAATAGAGATTTTTTTCATAAGTGGCAACTCTATCCGAAAATAGCTAAAACGGTAAAAGCTCTTCTACAACTGTGCTGCGATACCAGCGTTTCTTATACTTATTAATTTATTGAGTTAAAAAAAATTAATACAAGTGGCAACACTACGCAAAAAAAATATTTTCGTTTTTGTTTTAAACAGAACTTCTGTTTTGGTTTGTTTAAAATCTTTCCCTACTTAAATTGAAAACTTACTCTTTCAGTTCATTAAAATTTTCAAAAAGGTGGCAACACTTGACATAACAAAAAATATTTACATAAATTTTAAATTTTTAAAGTCTTTTCTTAAAAAATTTGAACTTTACGATTTCTAATAAATCATTTTTCCTAAAGGGTGGCAACACTTGGCATAATATGAAATCTATTTAAAATGTTTTTGTTGTTCAAACTATTTTAAATTATTCCTTTTAATTTTGAACCTTACGTCTTCTATTGGCTCAAAATTTTCCAAAAATCTGGCAACACTCGACATAATAGAATATTTTTTGAAAATGTTTGTCGCTTTGTTCAAACTATTTCAATTTAATTTATTTAATAATAAACTTTACGATTGCTAGTAAATAAATTTTCCAGAAGGCTGGCAACACCAGCCATATGTAATAATAAATTCATTTAGAATGTTCATCATGTTAAAACTCTTTCATTACTTAGTTTTGAATCTTATGATTTCTAGTAAATAAATTTTACGAAAGGGTGGCAACACCACGCATAAAATTATATTTTTTTAATTTTTTGCCTTGTTGAAACTCTTTCATTTCTTCGTTTTAAATTTAATGATATCTATTGATTGAAAAATTACAAACAGGTGGCATCCTTCTAACGTTTTTTCTTTAACTGCAATGTATTATGACATCAAATAATTAAAAAAATATTATTGCATTGGCTTCAGCGTACACTATGTAGCTACTTTGTATTCTACTAGCGTGACGCATTTTTGTTGCATAACTTTTTTGCGTTGCAGTTTAACGATTTTAGTACTGTGGCTAAACAATTTTAAATGAAGCAAATAGTAATTAAAATGTAATTTCATTGCCTCCATGTTTTTCAAAATATATTTTTGCTCACTCATCAAATAAACACAAAAAAATTTCACAGAGAATAATATTTTGTTTACCAAATGGCAGCACTGTTTACAGCAATTCATCACGTATTGTCACTTTGCCTTCCTAGAGCCATGTCAACGCGCATATTTTTACGCGTATGCAAATTTGGAGATAACAATTCGCTGTGTGTACACACCTATACACTCACACACACATATGGCATATACCTATGACTGTTATCTCGTGACGCATTTGTCAACATATGTTTATAATTTTTCAAAATAACTGCACAATAACCATCTGCGATACATATATGTATGTATATACATGTGTATATGTAAACAGCGTTGAAGCCGTGTAGCTGTTGTCGATTGCTCGTGACAGCTTCGAAATAATGAACATTTTCAGGTTATGTGTGTGTATGTAAGTATCTATAACATGTTGTTGTTATTGTCAACATCTAAATTATGCAAAACACTTTCAGCGGTATTCATCATGCGGTAAATCTAATTAAAAGGCAAATTGAGGAACGTCATTTATTGCGCATAATTTTTTACACAAACTGTGCCAGGTTGTACAATAAATAAGGGCTTCCATAATTAATGTGAGTAGCAACCGGCACTGCTATATTTTCCATATTTCATTGTCGATCGAAATGCATTTTTTTTTTTGCAATTGTGCGCTGCGAGTTTTTCAAAGGTTTCTCATGGAGCCATTTTTCATAAAAAAAATAATTCAAGTTAGAGCGGGATTACTAAGAAATCTTGTATAAGATTATTACAATGTCCGCTTTGGAATTTCTTACAAAAACAAAAAAAAAAAAAATAATAATAATAATAATAATAATAATGAAAAAAAATAAAAAAGTAAATTATTCATAAAATTATGTTAGAAAACTTTGATTCTTCAGGAGAATTATCTATATAGCATTAATTTGGAATACCACCCAGAATCAGCACTTCAGGATGTATTGAATAATTTTCTAATTAGGTGTTGCATATCCGTAGTTAAGTTAAGCCTTGCAAATGCGTGTCTAAAAATCATTGACAAAGCCAGATCTACAAATGATTGGAAACCGATTACTTAATAGATTCGTCTTTAGCCAATATATTTTTGTAGTTTATCTTAAAGGGGAAACACAAGGTAAATCTTGGATTCCTACAAAACGACGCCATGCATGATTAGATTGCAATTTGCGTTCAACAGTTATGATGAATGATTAATGATGTCTTTTTGCGGGGTGATTCTCTATCACTAAGAACTGCGGACGAATGGTTTCGAATATTCAGAACGGGTGAAAACGACACCATGGATAAGCCACCTGGCGGAAGAAACATGTAAAACATCGTGTTAGACCGGCATGTGGCATCTTGTGACATCGCCCAGAAAATGTAAGTTAGTCACCAAACCATTTTAAACCATCTGCAGAATGATGGATATACAAAAAAGCTTGATGTTTGGGTGCCGCATGATTGTATGCAAAAAAAAAAAAAAACTTCTGGACCAAATCAACGCCTGCAATATGCTGCTGAAACGGAACGAATTCGACCCATTTTTGAAGCTGATGGTGAGTGGCGATGAAAAACGGATCACATACGACAATATCAAGTGAAAACGGTCGTGGTGAAAGGCCGTTGAATCGTCCCAAATACTGGCCAAGCGGGGATTAACGGCCAGGAAGGTTTTGCTGCGTATTTTTGGTGGGATTGGAAGGGAATCATCCACAATGAGCTGTTCCCATATAGCCAAACGCTTAATTCTACCATCTACTGCGAACAACTGGACTGCTTGAAACAGGCGATCGACCAGAAGCGTCCAGAATTGGCGAACAGGAAGGGTATAGTGTTCCACCAGGACAACGCCAGACCACACACTTCGTTGATGGCTCGTCAGAAGTTACGGGAGCTCGGGTGGGAGGTTTTATCGCATTTACCATATAGCCCGGACATATCGCCAAATGATTACCACCTGTTCCTATCCATGGCGAACGCCCTTGTTGGTGTAAAGTTGAACTCAAAAGAGGATTGTGAAAAGTGGCTGTCCCAGTTCTTCGCAAATAAGGTGGAGGGCTTCTACGAGGGGGATATTCTGAAGTTGCCGTCAAGATGGAAACAGATTAACAAACGAAGCGGCGCATATTTGAACTAAATCCGATCACTGTAATATTATATATAAAGCATTGAATAAAGTGCAAAAAGACGGAAGGGAGATATTTTACAACATGCTGTCAGGAGTTTTTTGTCCAGTTTGGAAGTTTTTCTATACGAATGCGTCCAAACTAAATAAACGAGTGCAAAGTGGTCTATTTTCAACAAAATTGGATACCTGAATCGTTTGCCGACTACTAGGCCCCTACAGTGTCTACCAAGCTGAGATCATACCAAATAAAGAAAGCTTTCAAGTTCTGTCAAGTAGGTTGCTCACAACAAAAAATTTATGTATATAATTATATATAGTCAAGCGGCTTTGAAATCACTAAAATCTAATAGATTTTCAGCAAAGGTAGAGAATGAATTCCTTGATTTCTTAGCAGATCTAACATCATATTTCCAGGACATAGTGATATTTCTGATCAGTGTGCAGCAATTGTGCTAGTCACCCAATGTGGCGGTGCTAACCTACAATTAGATTCCGTAAAAGCGGGAATTTATATACCGCTGGCTACTTGCAGATGTTTAATCGACAAACATCTTATAGATATAGCTGAGTCTCAGAGATGTCAGTCCCTGATTTGCTCAATATGCAAGCAAACGTGTCATGAATGGATTATGTACCGCACATGCCGACTATTAAAATTCAAAGCGAATGACATAAGAACTTAATTAGGTATGTTAATAGGTCACTGCCTAATTAGCAGATATTCCAGAATAAAAAGACTATACCATTAAAATTGTAGAAATTGTCAGGAGGTAGAAGAAGAAGACAATATTGATATCTTCTATGCAAATACTAGGCCTTGTGTAGCAATATAATCACAACTACCACTCGACGGTTGCTTGACGATGTCTCGGAGATCGCGCAAAAAACTTTCTATGTCAATGAAATTCGTTAGGAGAACAGAATATTGCATAGAGGACCTAATGTAGTGAGTTAGGCTTGGTGAATTCACAATGGGGCTGCTAAAGACCGTGTGTGTCGTCAGATATCCATTCCCACTACCTACCTACCTTGAAAGTTAGTCGCAGCAGTAATTGGAGACGTTCAAGCTTAATAACCCGATTTTTTTATCGATGTGTGACAGGGTTGTATCAGTTCACTTCGTAGACCAATCGACATTCAACCGAGTGTACTGAACACGATGAACCCGCTCCGAAGCATGGAAAAACGCATCATTCGGCTGGCAAAGTTGTTGCATCTCACAGTATTCGACAAATATGGACCCCAGCGACCATTTCTTGTTCTCAGGTCTCAAAATAATTGTCGATGGCAAGAAATTTTCGTAGAAAGAAAAGGTGGTCGCTGAAACTGAGGCCTATTTTGAAGCAAAGGGCAAATCGTACAAAAAAAAAAAAACAAAATGGTATCCAGAAGGGAAAGGGTCGCCTTAATCGGTGGTAGTTGAAGGGAACTATGGTATGTTGAATAAAAAACACTACTTTTGTCAAAAAATTTGTTTTTTCAATTGACTAACAGAAATGAGAAAGTTTTTCACTAAAAATATATAACATATAACAGTTAATATATGTATGCCAGGCCTTGGTCGCTGGCTTGCTTAAATTGTTTCTCGAAATTTTGTCTGTGGCCACAAACCTTGCTCCATTAACCACTAGACAACAAGAAATTACCAACAACAAATTTAAGTTCCTTTTTGACAGCACGTGCACTTGCTTCCTTGCCAAGAAGACTAACTCGGAAATTTTCACAAATTATCCAAGGGAATGCACAGCGCAGCAAACGAGCTGTAAACATAAGTTAAATGTGGGAGCCTCATGTGCCATGCGGCATGTGGCAAATAAATTGCCATGCAATGCTCGGTGCCAAGAGCAAACGCAGACGACATGTGGCAAGCGCAGCGAGAGAAGCTAATTTTTTGCGATTCCCGTGAGCGGGCACTTACCCCGCACACCACTTCGTACTAGAAATGCGAAGAAAAGTGCGAAAATTATTTATGCTCTCAACTACGTGTGTATGTGTTTTTATGTTTTTATATGTGAGTGACACAGAGACGTGCAGCCAAACCGGATATGTCAGCGAAATGCAAAATTCTTGGAAAGTTGCCTGAAAGTGATGGAAAGCGAAAGTTCCAAACATTTTTGTGTTGTTTTTTGGGCTTTTGCATTTCATGTGTTTCGTGCAGTTTTTTTTGGCTTGAAGTGTGGTTAGAAAGTATTCATGAGTGCTTGTCGCACTGTGAGCGACTCATACTCATGCTTTGGAACACACATACATATGCACGAAGAGAGTCTTCATGTACTTTTTTGCATACTAAATAAAATTGTAGCCGATTAATCTGTGGTTTGCTAAATAATTCGTTTGCTTAATCAACTTAGTAAAGTGCAAGTGCCACAACTTGTCCTCTGCTGACAAGCTGAATGACACCCGCGTGACTCTTGCGTCAAGTTGTGCCACTAAAGAAGCATAAAGCGGAAATTTGGTGAAAGGAACGGTATCTCTAGTGAGGAAACAAATTTTAGAAAATATTATCATGAGCTGCTTTTAACTTCCTCCTTCTCTTTTTGGTGGCGAAAAATAAAATTAAAAATAAATATTTGAAGAGAGAGCATGTTGCATGCAACTTGAGGATATAAATAAAATGAAGAAAGAGTTTATTTTGTTTAAGTCTGTACTGCTTTGAAAGTAAACCAATAGTTATTACAGTTAGGCGACCTTGAATCAGCAGAAAAGCAGTGGTGCAGTTATGCAGAGCGGTGCTGATCTGGATCTCTGTGTGCAGTCCGGCTATCTTAGCATGATTGACGAAATTGACAGGCTTTCTAAGGCAGGTGTATCGTGTGATAAATATGTCATAAAGAAAAACTTAGTATAATCAAGAGAGACACTCTGAATGATTTTCAGAGAAATTGTAAATGCCTTCTATACGAAAACACCAGGGACTACGAAGCAAATCAGACCACATCTTGTGAAGTAAGTACTTTATGCTGAACTTAAATTGTGGTATACTAGGTATGACAATTAAGTAATGAGACTGATTCCATAAAAACCGTATAATTGAAAGTTATTCTACAACTCCACCATCCCCTTCAAAGTAGTCCCCTTGGGCAGCTATGCAGCGACTCCAAGGCGTTTTTCATGCTTCGTAACATTTCTGGAACGCTTCGACTGGGATGTCCGCGAGTACCCTCGTCACGGCCGCCTGGATGTCCGTAATCGACTCAAAATGGGTTTCTTTGACCACCGATTTGGTTTTAGGAAACAAAAAAAGTCACGAGATGACATGTCGGAGCGAATAAAGCGCCTGTTGCAACACGGCGATTCCTTTAGAGGCCAAATAGTGGGACACGCTGAGGGCGGTGTGGCACGGCGGGTTTTAGTGATAAAAGATCCAGTTACGAGCAATGTCTGGACGCACCTTGTTGACTCGTTTTCGCCATCCGGGATGCCGGAAAAAGAGAAAGGGAATTTCAAGGTCATAGGCGCGTCAATAAAATCAGTCTCATTACTTAATTGTCAAACCTCGTAATTATTAAAAATATTGAATAAGTATAGAAAGTCGGTATCAGAGTCTTATTTGTAATAATAAAAAATGAACAGTCTCGTCAGGACCATAAAGAAACCAAGTACAAAGTTCTACATTTTCTATTGTTACCAATTTGTAGCAATCATAGTATGGTAAATGCTCTAGCTTTCACCTTAACAGAATTCAGGTAAAAAGCAACATATTTAACAACACATATTATATATAGGTATACATAGCATACACACATAGTAAAACCTTTATGACCATAAATCCTGGCTTGGACACTGTTTGTGCAAGTTCAACGAGATTCGACTACGACCATTTTCGCTTGACGATATCGTATATGAGCCGACCAGAATGGAGGGAAGCTCCAGCGAAGGAAGGAGAGGCATTCTTCTGTCAACAATGTTGTTTCCAATCAAGTCTTTCAGACTGCCAGACTTCTTAGAATCAGAAATGACAGCCATCGAGATAACATTAGATCTACTTCTGCGAAGTTCGACTTCTTTCAGGGAGGAATGTATCCACTCCGATATTAGAGCTGCTATACAGATCTTCAGTTCACTGACAGGGCGCTATACAAGGCGGTCATGTCTTCAGTGGCAGTAACATCAAGCTACTTATTATATAATATTAAACCTGAATGGGTACCAGAGCGCAGTGTAATGTCGAAAAACGTAAAGCCCAGGAGTTTACAAAAAAATGGATGCCTGTCCAAATTGCATCAAGATGGCAAACAGGGCTTCAAGCATTGGAACAATGGTTCCATGGAACTCGGTCGAGCTCAGCAAACGTTAGCCAGCAATCAGCACATTTAGGGTTGCGAAAGCCTTTCGGTCCAATGGAATTTTCAGTGACTCTGAGATGTAATGCAGGTCGCCTGCAAGTTGATGCATCTTCGGTAACGCTAAATGATCTGCGGCCTTCACGGCCTTTAAACTCCTGGACGATTTTAGCTACGGAATCAGGTTTTGAGTAGGATCAGCTCTATGGGATTCCGTAGAACCCTGAGCTGGTAGTTCCGGCATTCTTACACCTGAGCATGATGATTATCACAAGTGGGTGACGGGCTAATGTCGCAACCGCTCCCGTCCTGTTAAAACCCTGGAAGGTTTCAGAGTATGTTCACTCCCCGTCGTCGTTAAGAAGAGCGTGTATGTTGAGACGACTCCTTATTTGTGAACGTGTAGCTTCATAAGGGCATGCGTCAACCCTCGCCTTAGCCTTGTGACAGACATGACCTTGGGACTATTAAGGGTAACTACTGGCAAGGGACGGATGGCGACTCTGAGTGGAGATCTTTTTTGCATGAACAAAAGCAACAACAATTACAAAAATACAAACGCTAACGGAAAGGTAACGAATTGAAATGAATGGTTGTCGAAACCTATGTATGACTGGAGAGTAATAAGGCTGGAGTGAACCAAGGAATCATATCAGCAAGCGCTGATTCTGCTAAACGCGGAGTCCGTCGGTCCTCTCAGCAAAACCAAGAGAGTCATAAGATATGAGTTCGAAAGGGTGGTCTTTAGAATACTCCCGACAGATGCGATAGGTACGACAGGTGGTCATAGTCAAACGACCATGGAGAACGACCCTAGTATTTTGGACATAGCGAGTTCCGGTGGCGGTTCGTCAATCGGCGATTCCGTCCTTAGCCTCGAAGAGCTGTTTGAGGAGGTGTCGGTCGAGCACAACATGGACGAAGAAATAGCACTTCTAGAGAAGAGTTTGAAGGAAGAGATTCATCCATTAACCTGAAACATGTGAAGGCAGCCTCCGTCAATTTAAAGCATGACGAAGCCGATATCGTCCTAATCCTGGAATCGTGGCTGACGAGTGAAGTAATGATACTTTGAATTGTTCAATATTGAATTGTAAAATTTCTTTCCTTTTTTGGTGAAATAATTCTGTTTCTTCTTATGTTTCATAGTTTTTGGATGATGTACGAGTGTATTCACTTTGCCATTATCCCACAGTAAACACTTCAAAATACAACAGCAGCCACGTTTTAATACACTAGCTCTTTTGTCTGCATAAAAATTGCTGACTAATATAATACTTCCATGAAACGTTAAATAAAATTTCAACACTCACTTAATCCAAAAGGCTAATGAAACGCCTCAAAACACCGCCAGACTATTATGACAGCCTTTTTACGCTACTTATTAAATACCGTCTACAAAAAATTTATGAAAACTCCATAAACATACAGACATATTATATAGTACACCTACTATATAAACACAAATTTTCAGCCTCATTAATTTTGTCCGTCATTTTTGCCTCGTGTTGCTAAAGACGCTCGCTCAGCGGTTCCAATTTCTGGCTGCTTGCGTGGTCAGCAGTTGTTGTTTCTTCTCTTTGTTGCTGCGCAAGCAACGTTTCGCATTTGACAGTTTATTAAATAAGCAATTTTATTAATACGCTTTGAACGCCGTCGTAGTTCATGCTGTTTTATGACCGAAATCTTGGCGAAAGTTTGAAGCGTTTTAGCCGCCGACACCCAATGAATCTACAAACATTGTCGCTCGTCAATAATTCATTTGCGCACAAATTTAACAGATCATAAATTTAACAACAACAAAGTTGTAAATATTTCAACGCCGTGACCTCGCTAATGTAGCCGACACTGCTGAGAGGTGAGGTTGTGGTTTGAGGTACGATGATTGCTGAGTGCTACTGTGGGTGACTGATTTGCTGTGGTTGGGGCAAGCGTTGAATTTTGTATTTCGTTTGTATATATTTTTATAATATTGAACTAATCTCAAATTAATTGGTGACAATTTTAGCAGATAAAATAATTATCCTTAGGTTGTACAGATACAGATTGCTTCTTTGATGAAGCTTTATTTGTATAAAGTACGCTTCTCAGGTTATTTTGTATCACAAATACCACCGTAGCAAATGCTAAGTGTTATTAAGTGTTTATGTAGATAAAATTTCTAAAGAGTTGCCTACATTTAGGCTGCACGAAAATATTAGTTAGCAAAGTCAAACACCTACTGCAGAAGTACCCAAAATTCCTATTGGCACTCGATGGAAGAGACTGTAGGAACATGATGAGAATACAAGTTAAGTGATCACTGTCTGAAAGCGCCATACGTCCGCAGGATAGGCTGACATAACGAGAAGACTGCGGAAAATGTGTTGAGTAGGACACCAGGAAAACAATGGAACATCCCTTATGCACTTGTTCCGCATTGAAAAGACTACGCTGTAAGATCTGCGGTCCCCACGGTGTAATATACCGGAGGAGGCGAAAATTTGCGTCAAGTGCGGGCATCCTGATGGATACTCCCCTTGGACTTAGAAACTAAACTTCATGTTGTTTCTCAAAGAAGGAAATGTGGTATATTCCATACTCTATACCATATTATACTCCATACTGAAAGGTGAATGCACAAGATCTTTTGAACCAATCTCCAAGAGGTTATGGCGTGTCAATATAATATCAGGTCTTGCCCTGATGGAGCATAATTCCTCTCCTATTCATCTTCGATAGGATGGGATCTTCAAAATTGGGTCGGACTTGTACAATTCGAGATAGGTTAGGTTAGATGGCTAGGAGAGGAGGACGTGAATTGCGATATGTACATAGTTCTTTGTGAAGCCATAGAAAAGAAGAATTTATGTGTTCGAACTTATAATTTAGAAAAAATGCTTAGTAACCAATATAAATTTGCACAGACATTTATTTTGCCAGTTCGGTGGGATGTCTGAAAGACGCAATCTCAAGTCTTTATCCCACCTCATCTTCTGCAGTCCAGCTTCTGAAGATGTTGTCTGGTAAGATTTTCAATCTTGCAGCATAGTTGCCCCAAAACTAGGGAGAGGTTAGCCTTACTGAAAGCAAAGAGATTACTAGATCTCTTGCGATTGATTTTGGACCGCCAAGTTTCCCCGAAGCCCAGCAAACTAGTAGTAGAACACAAGAGGACATAGGAGCACCGACTTGATCCCATTCTACGCATAGTGGTTCTAGGGTGCCTTTTCCTGTTAACTCATCAGCTTTTCACTTACCTGTGACTTCGCTGTGGCTCTGAACACATATCACTTTTATCACAAACACACGCGATGTTATCGAAAGCGAGGTAAGGCACTCCTTGACCAACTCTTAATGTACTGTTTATGAGTTTAGTGCTAGTATTGCCGCTCTGCTATCAAAATGGACGGTCACTTCTCTGAATTAAGCTGCATTCCGAAGCAGTAAATCTACTGCAACTTTAATGGCTGCAACCTCGGCTTGGATACTGCAAAAGTCAGGAAGTCTTAATATGGACTTGGTAGAGAGTTCCAACAGTAAACTCTTCCACGAACCTTCCCCCCGAGCTTTACCCACCTCCTTTAACTGCTTTTTTTCACCGGAGTTCGGTTTGTGACTCCATGGTCCCAAGTGATCTGGTGTGAAGTGAGAGTGTGAAAGGATTTTAGAGTGTTTAGGAGGAGGATTCTGTTAGTAATCCAGATTCTCTGAGTCTACCGACGATGTCTGCGAATAATATGTGCAAAATTGCGTTAAGTGTCATGGTTAGAGTGGCCTTTACTGCATCACGCATGCTGATGAGTGCCGCTCGTTGAACGCTCTCTAGTTGCTTTGCAAGTGTTGTCTTTTCCAGAGCTCTGCAACACATAAAGACTCAATCGAACATAATGTTCTTGACTGTGGTATCGTAGAGTCAGAGAAGTCTGTTGCAAATGGCTCTCCTACAGCAACCAAGTCAATGGAACTCATAACAAAATGACCTATAACCTTTAAAAATGCCTTTCAACTCATTTCAGGAGCTTATGGTCGGTCTTACTTGGACAGTATTTTGAGCACACACAAACAGAAAAATTAACAGTTCAACAAGTTTTTATGTTGAATTCGTTTTAAGATAAGCTTTTTGAGTGAGGGATTAAACTGCTAAACAGACAGCAGCTCCATGTGATATTTTCATTTCCTCAACAATTTCCACAATTTTATGCAACTCAGCAAAAGTAAGCCAATTCCGCACCTAATTCCCTTTACAAATTATTTTGCAACATAATTGCCACGCTTTTTACTGCGAGGGCGTGCGCTATCGCCTGACCAACTGTCAAATTTTCCGCTTGCCACCTTCCACCACTGGGCTGCGCATTAACGGCTGCGAACTCTCCATCGACGCCGCATAACGAGCTCTTATTTATGTAGAGTACGCCGAGCGCAGTTGTTGTGTGGCATAAAAAGTGGCTTGCCACTTGGCTTTGCCACATTTCGCGCTACCGGGCAACTGCCACGCCCACTCACGCGCCTTAATAATATCCAATTAAAAGTTTCGCTATTAAAAAAGCGCGCAGCTGGAGGCAGAAGAAGCAGCGAAAACTGTCTCCACTGTTAATTTCCCGCATGTTCTGTGATTTTCACTCGCTTTGTTGTTGTTGTTCGCGCTTGAAACGTGCGCTTTTTGCTGGCGGACATTTGTAGCCGGCGCTGCATGCGACAGAAGTGGGTTAATTGAATTTGTGCCTGAGTTTCGACGGCGGCGCTGGAGCTAGAGCTCGAGCTTGCGGCGTTGATGAAGTGGCGCTTTGTTGTTGTTGCTACGGTTTTTGTTTGCTCTTGGTATTTTTATTCACGCCAATTTTTTCGCTGCCTTGTCTGCGTTGTGTTGTTGTAGTGTTGTTGTTGCTGTGCTCCAGCATGAAAAGTAATTTATTGCAGTTTCGACTTTGTTTAATTGTGTTCCACGCATTCGTTGCCAAGTGTGCTTGCAGCCGCCGCCGTTGTTGTGGTTACCACTGGCATTCGCTCCCCATTTCACGCATGTCTGTCCGCGTTGAGCAGCGCGTGGTCGGTTTTCGCTGACCGCTGAACTTGAGTTTATGGCGGTTTTGCAAAACTTTCAAGCCGAAAATTTAGTGTTATTTTTTTAGCGGCAAAAAATTAGATTTTTTTGGTCGAAAATTTTTTGGTTTCGAAATCTGCATAACGATAAATTTTGTTTTGCTTAACTTGAAATGGATATTTATAGGCATGTATTTCATTGTTTTGAGTTTTGAAGGGAAGAAAAGAAATAAAAAAAATAATTAGAAATCTTATCCTGAAAGACATATTTTTTTACCTCATCGAAGAAGCCAAATCAGTTCCGGGCTTTATGGAGACTAAGTTAGAAACTAGCTCAATATAGTCCTTGTGTGTTTTACGTGAGTACCTGCCGGCAGCGGCTTTACCGTACGGTGCTTAAAGCATATATATCAAATAATCGGCTCGTTTGGACTTCAAATATCCTTTTATTAGAAGGAATCTCATACAAAGTCTATAATATCAGTTCAAGCTGAGTATTATAGCAATATTTCTGAATGCTGTTGAAATTTCGAGGTAAGCCATATAACAGACAAAGTGCATATTGGATTTTAGTCGCCTCTTACATCAGACTTACCTTACCGCAGTCAAATTCTATGCCTTGCCCGTAGAGGGAACTGACATAATACAATTATAATCGTCCTTTTTTTATTGAAAATTTTTCAATTCCTGGGTTTTTAAAACTAATTATTTAACTTAATATTTCTCGCCGCCTGAATGTAGGCAACGTTCCTAACGATACATGATACAGAAGAGTGCTCTTAAAAGTACTTAATCTGATCACCAATGGCACCACCATAGAGTTCGATGCAAGACGGCCACCAAAGAAATAGCGGCTGAAACGAATTTTCAGTTTTGTTTTCACTGTGAGTGAAAGCGATTGTTTTTGAATATTTTATAAACGGACAGAAACACATGATGGATCAGTGATAATTTTCTGGTATTTGGCAGGAAAATCGCGCAGTAAAATCAACGTTGCTCAGATACACGATACGGCGACTCTTTCCCTTCAATGGCAACTGTCAAAAATTGGTTTAACGAGTATCAAGGTCGGTTTTTGATGAGCCGCAAACAACAATAACGAAGGGTAACGTGACAGAAGTAATAGATTTAGTACTGACAGTCTACCGATTGAACAAGCATGTCAAAGCTGAGGTAGCACTCATTCGAAGGCAACATGTGATTTATATGATGTATGCAAATTGGGCTTGGTAAAGTTCACTCCGTACACAAGTCGTCCGTTTAACATTTTTACGACAGAATTTGTTTATTTTAAGTGCAATGCAAAAAAGCTGCTGCTTCGTATTGTAACCGTCACTAAAACATAAAGAGACACAGGTGTACACTGGATTTCAAAGAATATTCGGGGTAGTAAAATCCACCAGTCGAGAAAAGACCACCAAAGGAACTGCGGACGGTCCTAACGGACGGTACAGAGGTGGAAATCGTTTCCATGGATTCGTGAGGTTTGATATGAATCGACTGCCTAGAAAAAGATAACCATGGACTTTACTCTGCCAAATTATTCAACCGTCTCTACTTCGTACACCTCCAAAAAATATATTTTTCAGACCGTTCTGAAAAAGTTGAATCATGGTTCAATCACGTGTATTGAGTTAATGCTATGCCGAGAAATAAATCACAATTTTCTCGAGTAAATTATATTTCAAAATTATTATTATGTTAAGTTGGAAGAACTGTCCTTATTACTGTGCCAAATATCAGCTCGATCTGAGCATGAGACGGTACACTTCTGCCTACATTTTTACAATGGATAAAAATAGCGAACAAACGATTTATCTCAAATTTTATATATCTTACCAAATTTCGTGTGCAGAATCGTTGGGAATATTAAAAAAGGCTTAGGATGATTCAGTTTTGTCAAAAACACAAGACTACGAATGGTATAAAGACGGTCGGCAGATCGTTGAAGACATGCCCCGTTCAGGACGACCTTCGAGCTCTTCAACTGTTGAAAACTATAAAAAAGGGAAGAATGTGGCTAAGGCAATAGAGCTCAACATTTATCGTATGTCCGTTCGAATGGTTTTGATGGATATTTATGGTATGAAATGAGTTCTTGCTTGACTCGTCCCGACAAAGATGTGGGTATATGAGTTTGACATGCAGAAAAGTGAATAATTATCGGAATGGAATCCGTTTTTAGTCGATCGAAGAAATCGTTTTAAATAGTAAAGTTACCCAAACAGCAACAACTCGAATTTAATCAATCAGTGCTAAACTAAGAGAACAGTTCGCGTATATACAGAAGGATAGACAGACAGACATGGCTAAATCGATCCAGTTCGTCATGCTAATCATTTGTATATAAACTTTTCAGAAGATCCAGTAGTATACGAGGTGTGTTCAAAAAGTATCGCGAATCGTAACTGACAGTTTTCTTCGATTTTTAGGGGCGTGGTGCATCATGAGTTCTTGCCACAGGGAAGAACGGTTTATAAGGAATATTACCTGCAAGTTATGCGCAATTTGCGCGAAGCAATCCGTCAGAAACGCTCGGATTTGTGGAAGAACAAAAATTGGCTTTTGCACCACGCTAACGCCCCTGCTAACACACATCGTTGCTTGTGCGCGACTTTTTGGCCAAAAACAACACACTAAAGATGCCGCAGCCACCGTATTCCCTAGATCTGGCCCCCTGTAACTTTTTCTTTTCCCCTAAACTGAAGAGGCTCCTGAAAGAACGACGTTACGCTTCTCTTGACGAGATAAAGACGGCATCGAAGGAGGAGCTGAAGAAGATAAAATAATGATTTTTTGAAGTGCTTCGAAGTTTGAAAAAACCGTTGGCACAAGTGTATAATAACTCATGGGGATTACTTTGAAGGGGGAAAAATAGATATTCATGAATTAATAAATAATTTTTGAAAAAACACAAAATTCGTGATACTTTTTGAACACACCTCGTATATATCTAAAGTACGATTATTAGATACTTTTAAATTAATAAATTAACAGTATATTAATATTTCTATACTAAAAACAACAATTTGGTACTTTGTACAGCTTCGTTCTCCTTTCCTTTGTCTGTTTTAAGCTTAGTGAAACGATATATTACTAATTATAGAACTTTCTCAAAGCAATGCAAGGCAATTAGAAATTTTTCCTATAGTTAGTAATTTATTACTAAAAATATTTTTCAAATTTCACGAGCATTATTTACATTTCTTCACTAACAATCGTAAATAAAGAAAAAAGATCTCTCGCTCATTTCATTTATATATTATATATATTCACTTGATAGAGCAATCCATTTGAAGAAAACAGCGCTGAAATATCTGCGCTGTAATGAAATTTTAATTACTGCACAACAAAAAAAAATATTTTCTTTGCCTCATTGAACAGTCAAGGCATCAATTGTCTCGTGTTTTTTCCGAGCGCTGCATCGCATTTATGGCCAATTTTCCACACTTCAATTAATGTCAAGCGAGCGATGAAGGCAATAAAGTAAAAATATTGCGCCTCCTTGATTTCGTAGTTGTAGACAAGTGCTTAAATGCTGCTTTGAATAGATTTCATTGGAAAACAAATGCAAGTTCACGGGCACACATACATGCATAGAAATATATATTATATGCTCATGCATATACATACATACATATATATAAACATGCAATTTGCCTTCTAAAATTGCTTATAAGAATTTCACTGCTGAATATTTGTATTTTGTGAAATATTGCTATTAATTGCCTGTCATAAACGCGCTCGTTATATTTAAGTGTGGCCACGGCACAATCAAATTTTTTCTGCAACTGCAGCACCGTTAGTTATTAAGCATATTTTCAGCTGTTTTGGGCCAAAGTGCTCGTTAGCTATTGTGCTGTGAAGCAAAATGTTTTCATTTTCAATTTTATGGCGTGTATTGTTTTGTGTTTTTATGGGATCTCTTTCATCTGACAACACTCATAAAGACACACCCACGCACATATAGAATTTGTGGAGATATATCTGCAGTGAATTATCGAATATATTTGCGCCAAAATGAAAATATAAATTTATTTAACTTTAATAGGATAATATTAAGGTTCAAGTTATGTGCCTTTGTATGTATATAAAAGCTTGGTTAGGTCAGTGTGGGATTTGAGAAAATTTAAATTTTTTGCTTAAAGTAGCGAACTAGTTGTCAATTCAAATAAAACTGACCTGAACCGGAGGCACGTCTCCCCTCATTTGACGGCTCTCAACTTCACCTCATAAGTATGTGATGTACCTGGACTTCTACCTTGATGGAAAGATTGGACCATTCCGAAATTCTCTCACAATCGGTTGCATTTATAACTTAGACTGCAACTTGGCGGAACTTCCCCCTACGGATTTCTTCTTTGGGCACTTACCATGGAGGGATGTGTGGAGGCGCAGTGAACGGATGGATCGAAGCTCAAGTGATTCAGACTGCCATACTACTGTGGTGTCTTTTAAGCAGAAGACCTATGGATCGACGTGTGGATCGAAACTCAAGGGTTTCAAACTATCAGATCACTGTAGGGTCTTATAAGCAGAATTGGCAGCTATTAAGGCAGTAACAAATGTACTTCAATGAAGTGTGTCTTCTTTTAGGGAGTTTTGTATTCACTATGATAGCAGAGCTGCTTTCCAGGCTTTGAGTTCGCTGACAGTGCGTTCAAAGCTAGTCATGGTGAGTATGTCTTCGCTATCTGTGGCATAGAGCTACTTCCAAATTAAACTTGTCTGGGTGTCTATCCAAGGCTGGATCTACGGGCCTTATGCGATCTCAGTAAGCGCTGATCAGCAACCAGCACTGATGGGGTTGCAAAAGCCTACTGGCCCAGAGTGGAACGCAGAAGAACCATGGTACTACTAGTTCTGAACATCACAGTGGACAAGCGTCTCTAGCAGTCCAAGTGGGTCTCGGGAATATCAGCCCATTTGCCTAACCTAAGCTAACCTAACCTGCAATCGCGCGTCCTATAGAAAAAAGTTATATGGCAAAGTTATAGGTATGGAAAACCTAAACAACTTTTGTATTAACAGCTTTTCATGTAACCTCAAAATTCATGTAAAAATTTCTAATAAATAAATGTTTGGGTTTCTTATTTTTATTTTGCAAATGCTGTATTAACGTGAAGGAAATAGTCCTCCGTGGTTGAGATATTTGTCTGAAATTTTGCAAATGCTCTTTTTTACCTAAGAAGCTACTCATTTGTCGGAATCGTTGATATCGGACCACTATAGCATATAGCTACCATACAAACTTAACAATCAAAATTAAGTTCATGTATGGAAAAGTTCTTTATTTGATAAGATATTTTCACAAAACTTGGCCCAGACCATTATTTCAGGCAACGGTACAAGCTCTAAAGAAATTTTCTAGATTGGACAACTATAGCATATAGCTGTCATACAAACTGATAAATCAAAATCAAGTGCTTGTATGGGAAACTTTTTTATTTGCACCGTTATCTTCACGAAATTTGAGAAAAAGGAGTCTTTATGATAGTACTATAAACTTCGAAGAAATCATTTGAATCGGACCACTATAGCATATAGCTGTCATACAAACCGACCGATCAAAATAAAGTCCTTACATAGAAAACTTTTTTATTTGTAAAGATATTTTTACAAAATTTAACATATACTATTATATTAGCTAATAGTATAAACTCAGGAGAAATCATGTAGATCGAACCACTATATTATATAGCTGTCATATAAACTGAACGATCCAAAACAAGATAGAGATCTGTTTATTCTGCTTTATGTTAAATTAAATGTTTCTGTGAAGAAGCGCTTTGGTGCAACCTGAGTTCAAATTTAACTGGTTAGTTGTTGTTGTCTTTTTAGTTTTGAATTTTCCAATTTTCCGCTAATTTATTCAGTAAAAATTTTAAAATTTCTTTAAAGTCCGCAGTATTGCGAAAAATTGAAGAAAATATGGAGCCTTATGAAAGTTAAAATCACTATTTTTATTTTGTTTCACATCTTGCCAGTTCCTCGAAACACCGTCGTCAGTAGAGAGCCTCTTGAAAAAGCAGATCCCGAAGTCTGGACCACCATTTTGTATCAAAATGTTTTTATTAACACTAATATATACTTAATGAAGCCTGAAAATGAAAATTCGATCTCGTTTTCTGGCGCTTAGCATAAATTGTCAAATTCGAAAAATTTAAAAAGCTCCAGTTAAACCTAACCTTTCAAATAGTTATGGGTATACATATATGAATATAATTCCAAACATTGCTCACTCATCTGTTTGTTCAAAAAACACTCTTTGTTTACACAAAACTGCATGCCAACCAAAAAAAAAGTGCACCGTAAAACGGTAAATTTACCTCCATTTGCGAGCCCTTCTTGCCCATCGAGCCGCTCGTGTGGCCGCCACTCTGTGCTGCGTTCATTTTGCTGGCGCTCTTTTGACTTTGTCGAGGTTAAAGTTGAAATGTTGTTGCTAAATTTGTCACCTATACGTGTGTTGTTGTTGTTACTATTATTTTTGCTGTTGTTGGCGCTCAGTGACCCAAACAACTAGCAGTTTTACGACGAGCTAGCTCACACGAACAACCAAGCAGCGAGTAGCACATGTCGCCGTCTACATAACACACATACTTTGCAAGTATTGCGCTGTGTGTTTTTTATTACTGTTGTAGGTTTTTAAACTTTCCGCTTAATCAACAGAATGTCTTTAAACTTTGCTGCTTGCAAGAAACTTGCTTTGCGCCACAACACAGCTGCCAAGCCGGGCTGTCCGATGAACTCACAGCAGGCCAAGCATAGCTGCTCCTGCGAGAGTGTGTGCGTTTATGTATTTGTATTTGTGCGCATGTGTATGTGCCGTGCACATGCGTTGCGTCGCCAAGCGAGCCAAGGCAATTAAGGTTTAACGCTGAGTCCTCTCCAGTTGTTGTTGTTGTCGCCGCTTAAGCACACTGACTGCTGACGTCGCTGCTTTTCTTGTTATTGTTGTTGTTGCACCTTCAGGCGTATTTATTTTTGCACCTTTCATTTAACTTGTACTTTCTTGGACTGCCGTCTACTACGAGTGTGTGCGCAAAGTGCGTTTGTTTGTGTTGTTGTTTGCTTGTATACTTTCTTCAGCTGTTAATTTTTGTTAGTGTTGCCAGCTTTCATTTATTTATGCAGATAGATGGCTTTAATAAATAAAGACGCTATTTTCTGCACGCTTACGCTCGATCGCTAGCTCAACCCACACACATAAACGCTCATAGATAACACACTGTTTGCTATTTACTTGAACGCTCGTTGGCTTTTTTGTTGTTATTTGGGTAGAACACACTTTTGTTATGCACTTTTCTTGCTATTTGCCTGCTGCGCCCCTTTATTTCATAATTAATTTTTACTGCGTTGACGGCAGTGTTCCACTTTTGCATTAATTACTTGTTGGCTCGCTTGTATTTGTTGTTGTTTTCGCACTTTTTGCACTGTTTACTTATTTTTGTATTCACCACTTTCCCTTTATGCACTTATTCGCATTTTAAAGCGGAAATAATAATTTATTTATTTTTATTTGCATAATTTATGCGCACTAACAGGCACTAAGCTTAACTTTTTCGAATTAATTATGAGATTAATTTTTTAGTTTTTCCACTTAACAGTATGATTACTGTAATTAAAATTAAAAAAATATATATTTTATACCACAATTGCCAGCTAGAACCGCCTGACGTCACTCGCTTCATGTATCAGACACACTTCCTTTACTCACTCTTTTCCTCTCTTTTTCTCTCACCTTTTTGGCCCACAGCTAATTTGATTAACTCATTCACCTAAATAATTGAGCTAAATTGAATTTTCGTCGAATTTTCCCGCATTTCCTGCAATTAAGCGCACGAATAATTTTTAAGCTCAACCGCAAGCTTTCCAAGTAAATTATGGCTCATTTGCGGTTTTCACCTATTTTACCGTTATATAAGTAATATTTAAGTGTGTAAGTGCCACAAAGACCGGAGCAAAATTTCGAAATCTAAAAAAGTAAATCAGCGTTAAAAGCTCTTCATTGAGCATAAGCAGTGGCCATTAATTAAAATCTTATTCAATAAATATCCATTCACCGCAGATAGTAAGGTGTGTGTGCGTCCAAGTGGATTATTCGGTGTTTGAATTTTAGATTATAGATATTTTATGTGTATATAAGCGAGTCTGAATGCGACTGAACTATTTTTATCTTCGACCTGTAAGTGAGCAAGCCTGCGGCAGCTTTGGTAAAGAGATTGTCTCTGGTTTAAGCATTCGATCAGACATGAAATGCATGAGTTCAACTGCACACTATTGACAGTTTTTTTCCAAAATTGGTAAATTTTTTTTCGTTCGAGTGAAATTTGATGACCATAAGTAAATTATTATGTGTTAGTCAACTGTTTTCTTGCGATGCGAAAAGTATGTCCGACGATTTTATCATGCAAAAAAATAAAAATTGAAAATCCAATGAAATCAAGGCTACCAAATCGCTGAAAATGCTGCAGTAAAGCATTAGAGAATAAGGCCGTCAAAACATGTCAGTGAGGGTCTAAAAGTTATCGCAAACTTGCCTCATGCAGGTCATCCATACTTTGTTAATGACGATAATATTGAAAAAGTAAAAGAAGCAGCAGTGAGACTTGAAAATTTCAAAACAATTTGGTTAGTGTTTTGGGCATGAATCCTGTAAATGATAGGCTCGTACCAAAAGGTCTGAGTCTTTTGCAAAAAATTACGTCGGGAAGTGGACTCAGAAAGATGCTTGACAACATATTCGTCAAACGCATTTTTACCGGTGACGAAACATGTGTTTTGTGAATACACAATCTTGCGGCAACATCGAACCTCAACGAGTGGTTGGAAAATTTGATCAATAATTGGCATGCTCAGCGGTCTATTTTGAAGATGAAGATAAAGATTTTTTTCTAAATACGTCGAAATTGTCGGTTCCGGTCATATTAGATCATAAGATTTTCGCATTTTATTTCAAGTGATTGATTCTGATCCTATACCAGTCACTAGTGATTATTAAGAAATTATATCTGCCACCGCTTGACTAACACTTGCTGACGAACAGCTCCCTTTTTTTAAGATGTATTTCGAACCAGTTTTATTCCCTTGCAACATGTTGCTACAGAGTACATGACAAAAAAATATCCGGAAATTATGAATAAAACTATTTAATTATTTAATTATACATCATTATTTATTTTGTCGTGTCCCAAGTAATCCTCATCAGATGTAAAGCACTTGTGCCAACGATTTTTTTCAATCTTTGAAACACTTTTAATAAGCACTTTTTGCGATGGACCTTCAACGAAATTAGTTTTATATTTGTGAAAAATCAGACGAAGCCAAATCTGGTGAATTTGGTTGATTGCGTTTTTGGCTCTAAATTCGGTCACAGCCGTACTCTTTTTGAAAAAAAAAAAAAACAACTTTATCATGCTGAATTGAGCACTAACGCATATCATTCCCATATTATACCAAAAAAATCTACAAAAATCATTCAAATGTGACAAAGGAGGAAAGAAGAGGTGAAGAGCAATTTGTGATTTATGTGACAACCCCAAAAGTATGATTGCAAGATTTTTTTCATATATTTAAAGCTTGGACCCTTAATAACATATCCTCCAAAGGATTTTTAAAAATTAAAGTTATTTTAAGAGCTACAGTTACTTTTGTGACGTAGTACCGAGCCTGGTTCGGCTTGACTCAAACGCGTTTTTCTCGAAACTACTTTTTTCCACACGGTACCGGCATTATCTCAAGTTGTTTAAAACCGATTTATGTGAAATTTTGTGTGAACCTTCTTTATATAATCCTTTATCGTTTCTACCAGCATCGTGTCAAAATAATTGTTTTTAAAATATTTAAAAAAATTCAGGAATTTCAAAAAAAAGCGTCAAAAATCATTTTTATTTTCAGGCAGTCGCCAGTTTTCAAAAAAAAAAATTGTGTTCCCTGAAGTAGGGACTAACTACAACAGCATCCTTACTGATCAAGAATTTCTTTTGATTTTTTTTAGACCACCAGGAGAGTCAGGATCAATGTCACCAGGATGCGCCATTTTTTACACCTGTTTCCCCCCTCTCTAATTATTTTAATTTTTAATATCTTTTTTCTCTGTATTCTTAAGATAGCAATAAAAACACCATAAAAAATGGATGGTAAAAATAATTTTTGGTTTTTTTTTTTTAAATAAAATTCAAAAAATTGCCCAAAATTTGATTTCTAGACTAGAATTCCCTCTTAAATAAAGATATTTGCTAACTATTCTCAAGTTGTGAAATCATGTGTATGACATTTACAATATGGAAATCACAGAGTTTTGTCGACAACTGCTACCGTCAAAGGTCTATATCCAGTCGAAGCCAGGTGCTTAAAAAAAATATACGCGAATATAATTGCAAGCTATTTAATTCCACTGAAGATCATATGTGATATTTAAAGTGGATTCTTGAGAAGTCAACAAAACAATTCGCAAAGCCAAGCACTTTACCAAGAAACCATATTGCATAATTTCTGCCTGAGAAGCAAAAAAAGACAAAATATTAAAATTGACTATAAAAATAATGACAGAAGCTGCGCAGCATGCAGCGAACTACAGTAGAGTGCGAATGTCAGCATAACTAAGAAAAACCAAAAAAATTGCTTAAAATATTTTTAAGAAAAACTGCAACAAAAAGCGCGCGTCAGTAAAAGCTGCTGTGGCACGTTCAAGTGGCTGCACGCGTGCGCTCTTCACACACACACACACTCTTATGTAATATGTTTATGTGCTCATGTGCCAAGCAGCTTGAGTCTGTAGTCTCGCCTTGAAGTTGGGATTATTCGCGTATAATTTGTAGCATGTTCAATGACAAAAACAAATATTTGCGAAAATAATAATAAAGCAGATGAACAAGTATATCACATGTGATAGCTGCTGGCCCCGCCACGTTCCACTTTCAGCCAGTTTGTGCTCGTTGCAGTCGCTGAGCCACTCGAGCACGTCTGCCGCTGTGCCATTGTGCGGAGGTGCGCTTGTTGATGCGGGTGTGAGTGTGTGTGAGTTTCGAAAAAGCTTTGCACTTCGCAACAATGCAGCGCAGGTCACGCCGCCGCCGCTCACTTCCTGCCCTCGCAGCCATCTGCTGGCGTTTACATTTTGTTTATGCTTTGTATGCACTCTCACTTATGCTTAACGGGATTTCCGTTCGCTGAAGCGCACACTTAATGGCGTTTTTCGTTCTCTGATTTCCGTTGTGCATTTAGCATCCAGTTTTCGACTTTTTGTTTTAGTTTTTATTTTGAGTTTTTTTTTTTTTTACTCTGCTTTGATTTGAGTTCAGCGAATGTGGGTCAATTAAGTATGCAACTTTGCACAAACGAATTCGCACTCAAACGCTGGCTTCTAAAACACTGTTGTAAGTCATGTGTGTGTCTGTGTGCTTGTGCAAATGAGTGGGCTCTATTGTGTGCTGAATTCAAACGGGTTTCAAGCCCGCGTCGAAGTTAAATTGAATTTTCACAACAACTTTGCAGATTTCAGCTGATAAGCCTTAGCAACCGCATAAAGGGTTATAAAGAGTGAGCAGTTGGTTTTAAAATAAGCCTTTAACCGATTTCGAGGTTGAAGTCTTGTTTAGAAGTTCATAATTAATTTAGAAGAGGTCAGAAACAGTTTTTTACATATTGCTCAAGCAGCTTACGACTTGCGGTTTTAAGCCAAATATCTTCTGGGTAGCCGAAGAACATCTGTTCGAAGGCAGCTAAAGTGAGAAGACGAAACATCCCCTCCATAGGGTTTGGGACCCACCACGTACAAAACGCTCCCAATGAAAAGCAATCAACAGCCTCTGATGAGTGACCCCCCTTTTGATGACGACCATGGCCAACGAAATAAGGACTACGAATTGAGGACAAGCACCTGGAATGTCCTGTCTCATAAATGGTATGGTGCCGCTGACCAGCGGGCTTACATATTTCCCTATGAGAGTAAAGGTTGACATCACCGCCGTCCAAGAAATGCGATGAACGGACAAGAACTGAAGTGAGTAGATCCTTGTGGCATTTAGTGCAGTGTTCATATCATCTTATTCTTTACTGGCGTAGACACCACTTACGCGATTATAGCCAAGTCAACAACAGCGCGCCAGTCGTTTCTTCTCTTCGCTACGTGGAGCCAATTTGTTATTCTAAGCGAAGCCAGGTCCTTCTCCACTTGGTCCTTCCAACGGAGTTGAGGTCTTCCTTTTCCTCTGCTTCTTTCGAGTGCGACGACTGTTTGTTTGATGACAGGAGATATTTTGTCTTGCCCTCGTTCACTGCCAGACCCACTTGCGTTGCTTCCGATGATATCAATATCATCGGCATACGCCAGCAGCTGTACACTCTTTAAAAGATTGTACCTGCTCGATTAAGTTCTGCAGCTCGAATAATTTTCTCCAGCAGCAGATTGAAGTCTCGTTTGGTATCGAAGGGCTCGGAGAGGTCCTTCCCGATCCTGACGGAGCTTTTGGTGCTGCTCAACATCAGTTTACACAGCCGTAATAGTTTCGCGGGGATACCAAATTCAGACATCGCGGCATAGAGGCAGCTCCAAAGGAGCGCTTATTCGGTGTGGGATTATTGACGGTAGAGAGACTCCGTCGACGAGTACTGTCATTAACCGCGGTGAATGTACGTCTAGCCACAATTCGCGTTGAAGAAGCTCTTCAACATATCGCTGATTTGCGCCCACGCCCCGACGGAAGAGAAGGACGTAATGACCAAAAGACGCCTTCTATAAGCGCTTGGAGCGCACTTATGAGAGATGCCCCCGTCACGATGTCAAAATCGTGCTTGACGCATTAACGCTAGAGTGAGCAAAGAAAGTATCTTTGGCACTACGGTTGGTAAATTCAGTCTCCATGACGAAACATCCCCAAATGGATCGAGGCTGATCGACTTCGCCACGGCTCAAAATATGGTTATATGTAATACTAGATTCCAGCACAAGAAAATGCATCAAGCTACCTAGCTGTCACCGGTTCGAAAAGCCACCAACCAGATCGACTGGAAGACACGTCTCCAGTGTTTTAGATGTGCGTGCGCTCCGAGGTCCTAACATCGACTCGGACCACTATATTGTTGCAGCCAAAATTCGCACCCGCCTCTGTGCAGCAAAAAACGCACGCCAACAAACACAAGGTTCGACGTAGAGAAGCTGCAATCACAACAGACAGCCGAACGCTTTTCTACTCGGCTTGCACTCCTGCTCTCTGAGAGCACTTGTCGACAACTCGGTATAAGGAAACTGTGGGACGGCATTTCAAACTTCTTACGTACAGCTGCAACCGAAACCATTGGTTTTCGGAAAGTGCAAAAGAACAGCTGGTACGATGAGGAGTGCGGTGGAGAGAAATAAGGCTGCCGACCTCGCAACGTTACGATCGACCACAACACGTGCGGGATGGTATAGATACCGAGAGTTGAAGAGGGAAGCGAGACGCATTTGTAGACAGAAAAAGATAGAGCCGATATGCGTGAGTACGAAGAGCTTGATAAGCTGGCCGACAGGGGTAATGCTCGAATTCTAACAAAAAAATTCGAATTCTACGAAAAAAGCGGCGACTAACAGAAGGTTTCATGACCGGAGCATACTTTTGTAGAATCAATGGTGATCTAGTCATCGATGCCAAGAGTATACTTGAATTATGGAGGGAACACTTCCTTAGGATGCTGAATGGCAGTGAAGGTTTTACGTCAGCAGAAGGCGAACCCGATTCTCCAATCGATAATGATGGAGCAGACATTCCATTGCCCGACCATGAAGAAGTTCCTATACCAATTACCCGTCTGAAGAACAACAAAGCCGCGGGAGTCGATGTCACTGTCAAATTTATTAATGTTAGGCAGCGGGGATAAGCAATATCTGAGTAAATTTTGAAATAAAAAAAATTTTCGTCTTCAGGACTTACAGCCCTTAGTATTTGCGTTTGGTTTATTTGAATAGCAAAATGTACACTTACAGTCTTGAGTACATTTGTTGAACTTCGGATAGACTTTTGTACAAGCAAATATATCTTCAATAGTATTATATTAATGTTAAGATATGGACAAAAGAGCTGGCGCATTTTTTACGCAGATCTGAATCTGTGTGTAATGGTTATTTCGAAAACAGAAACTTTCTCGTACATAAATACATACATTTAACTACATATAACATACGTAGCATTTCAATACCGCCGACGGTTGAAACTCTAAGTCAACTTTTGCACACCACAAAATTAAAATGTCATCAGACGTGACTCAAACTTTAAGCACATATGCACATAAGAGGTCAACCTGCTCAGCGAAGACTCGCAGAACTCGCATGACAGCAGTCAAGAGTTTCGCTCAAAGTTGACTGTGTACTTTTTCAAAATTGTACAAGACTTGATATGTGCAGCAGTTGCACATACACGTACAGAAATTTTAATACTTCCATGGATATAATATATATAAAGGAGTATATGTGTAATTAAGCGCCCAACCTTAGGCGAGGTCATTGCCATAGACGGCGGCATGTCAGTGCAAAGTTTCAAACAAACTGACTTGTTTCAGCACGCAGCGCTAGCGCTCATATGCTACTTGCTTGCCGGGCGCGTAATAAAAATGTCAGCGACAGCAAGAAAATCAACAACAACAACAAAAAAAAATGTAGCCAACGGCGTTGTTATCACAGATTTGCTGGCACGTGTTTCACATGAGATTATGCGGAGGACATATTATTTTGCACCCGTACACACATACATGTATTTAAGTAGCCACACACACTTACATGTATATAAGAAGATGGGTATGTGTGTATGAAAAACACAATTAAAGTTTATAAAAAGTAGAAAAAACTCCTCATCACGAATGGGAATTGCCAGAAAGGTGTTTCGCAACGAGTTCCACATAAACCTCTGTAAAGAAAATAGCAATCAGTACAACAACAACAATAAATAAAAAGCGGTCGTGAAACCCACACTCACTTCGCTGGCAGTAAGGTCAGCTAATCTCGCTTTGATTGTCGCGTAACTGTTTATAGAGTGAACTGAAGGAAAAAGTGAAACTTTGAAAACCAAAAACAACAAAAAAATTGTACAGAAATCGCAAAAAGTAGACTCAAAGCAATAAAAAGTGTGCTGCTTTCCGTTAGTTTTTATGCCGCTTGCTGCGGGCAAAGCATTTGTAATGCAAACATTTTTCAAAAGTAGGAATACATGCATATATATACATACATACACATATATATTAAACATACATTCACATAGCCACCACCTGTGTTAAACGAAAGCCAAAGCTGGTTTGCTACAAATGAGCCACCTTGAATTCGAGCCGGAAAACCGCAATTTGAAAGGGAAATACTGTTATTGTTGTTGTTTTTGGTGCTTATGATGAGCGGCATCAAAATTCAAAGCACACAAAAATTCAAAAATACTCGAGGTTATGCTTACGAATTCATATTCAAACAATAACATTGTATACACACATACATAGTCAAGTTACACACATACATGCACTCAAGCATACTTACAACATACATATTTTTATGCATTTCAGCCTTCTATGTGTGCGACTATGAAGAGCAGCCTGTAAATGAAAGCTCTGTAGGCATAATAGCAAGGAAATAAGAATTTCACTTTTAAGTAGCCTGCTTTTAGGCGCACTCAATGGGTATGCAGCAGTTTTTGTGGCTTTTACACTCGACACTTGACATGTCACAAGCCATAAATATAAATAAATTTGTATGTAATGTGAAATAAGAAAGCTGTAAGTATATGTAATATTTTTGATCAAACATGCCGCCTCTGAATAATATTTTGAAAAACGGCGGAGCGACATGAAAATAATGCTTAGACAGTGATTACAAATTAATGAGGTGAACATAACCTTGATGTAGACAAGTGAAAACATTCACTGCCTCAATGGCTTAGGTTTCAGGAATGCTAATTAAACTGTGAGCAGTCAAAAGAATGCAAGCGGCGCGTCCTTATAATTTCTTTGATTTTTCTTTCATGAAGAATATACAAAGCACGTTTTTTGTTATTGTAATTCTAATTCATTTGAGAAAAATTTTTATTAAACATTTTTTTAGTTAATTGGTTTAGTTAAGCGTTTCAATAAGAACAAACGCAGTCAAAGGCTGGACGCATAGAACAGCGGCAGCAGAGCGAAGATAACACTGGTCAACACTGTGTTTAGTAAACGAAATTTGTGATGGTTTTTGTTTATGTTGGTGCACCCTCATTAATAATATATAGTATATTCAGTATCAGTATATATTAATATAAATTCTGACCACATATACGTGAGACTAACTTAAAAACTCAGACGTAAACCATTTGTTTTACCAATAATTTGGTCCAAACTAAAGGATCCTGTAAGTGCTTGTTATTTCAATTTGGTTCAAACAGACTCTTCCTACATTGTGCCGAACTTCCTGTACCAAAGCCTCGAGTGGCAGTGGCTTTATATATATGTTTGAAAGAAAAACTTCCAAAGCACAGCGAAGAAAAAGTTAAAGAGATAATATGTGTAGGTCCAAAGATACGGACCTAATAAACAGTGAGAGCTTTAAAAAAAAAGTGATTGATCAGGAATAACTCCCCTGGAACCTATGAACGTTAGCCAAAATTTTCTTAGAAACCATAAATCGCAAAATTATAAAGGCTTAATAATTTCACCTAATATATGACTGCTTTCCGACAAACTTGGTTGCTGTTAGTGACGCACAAGACGAGAGATTCTATTAGGATATTTCCGCAATGGAGAAGTGTTTTCAAGTGAAATGGGGCACATAATGCTGGCAGATTATCGTTGAAAACATAAAAAAGCCCTCCAAGAAGCCCTCCATGAGAATCAGTATTTATTCTAAATTAAACAATAATTTCTCAAAATGACGTTGACGTTTATAGTTTTTAATGAAATATATGCTTTAATATCACAGGAAAACCTGACGTGTAAATTTTTTTCATTCGCACATTATTGCTTGGAGGCACATTCAAATTTTGATTTATGTTTGCATGCAACAAAAAGTGTAAAAATTTTATTGAGTAGTGTAATTAAGGTAAGCAACGTGGAAGAAGTATAAAATCAGTATTAACAAGCTATTATTTGTTTATTGTTTTGGTTGTTAAAATGACACTGAATCCTTACAGTTTTTTTTCTAAGAAATAAGAATGAGTTTTAAAGGTATAACTTATTATTTCTAAAGTTATCTGAATATGAATTCCGGTATGAAAGTTATCGTTAAATAATTCTTAAAGAAATTCATTTTTTTTAAAACCGAAGTAATTTATTGTAATTTTAGCAGAAGGACCAGCTAGCTAACCATCTACAAAAAAAATTCCTTGCATATCGTCTCATTTTATAGACTGGCTTCGGTACTTTGAGCTGGTGGCTAAGGTAAAACCATTTTTTTACAGTATTTTTGGGTAGAAAAATTTTTTGGAAAGAAGTAAAGTGAAATCAATAATGCTACGAACTTATTTTAAATATAATAAAAATAATGCTTATCATTTTTCTCTGAATCTATATACATATTTATAAATATATGCTGCTGAAACGGAACGAACTCGACCCATTTTTGAGGCGCTGGTGACTGGCGATGATAAAAAGATCACATACAACAATATCAAGCGAAAATGGTCGTGGTCGAAAGCCGGTGAATCGTTCCAAACAATGGCCAAGCCGGGATTGACTGCCAGAAAGGTTTTTCTGTGAGTTTTTGTTGGGATTAGAAGGAAATCATGCACTATGAGCTGCTCCTATTTGGCCAGAGGCTTTATTCTACCATCTACTGCGAACAACTGGACCGCTTGAAGCAGGCGATCGACCAGAAGCGTCCAGATTTAGCCAACAGGAAGTGAGTAGTGTTCCACCAGAACAACGCCAGACTGCACACTTCGTTGATGACTCGTCAGAAGTTACGGGAGCTCGGGTGGGAGATTTTATCGCAACCACCATTTAGCCTGGATATAGCGCCAAGTGATTCCCACCTGTTCCTGTCCATGGCGAACGCCCTTCTTGGTATAAAATTGAACTCTAAAGAGGCTTAAGAAAAGTGGCTGTTTGAGTTCTTCACAAATAAGGAGGGGGGCTTCTAGGAGGAGGGTATTCTGATGTTGCCGTCAAGATGGAAACAGATTAACCAACGAAACAGCGCATATTTGAACTAAATCCGATCACTGTAGCTCTTTTTAAAAAGCATTGAATTAAAAGCAAAAAGGCGGAAGGAAGATATTTGATAACCCAATGTATAAGCCAGATTAAATTCAAAATTACTTGGCCGCTGTGGTTTTTTTCATTCCTCAGTTTTTATTTTTCCTAGAAATTTGTTTTTGTTTATATTTTTTTTAATACAAAATACTTATTGTTGCTGTTATTATATAATTTCGCATTACTAACGTGCAGTCTTGAAAAATCTGTCCATTGAAAGTCCTTCAGAGACTACTGCAGGTAAATTTCTAGCTTATGTGTAGTAGTATGACATGGCGTATACGTAACCATTGAAAATGTATTCAATTATTATCAAGAGGTCTTGCTTCATTAATTTTTAGCACAGCAATGGCATTTTAACAACATTTCATTATCACCTTATCTACCTGAAAGAAGAATTTATGCTCATTAACTTTTTTCTTTTTACACGAATATTCTAAATTCTGACAGATGGTCGTAAAGGAGTTCTATGTGGCCGAATTGAGAAGTCTGCGTGAGAACATCCGACAAAAATGGTAGGAATTATGGAAGAAATATGCATGCATTTTACACGATAATAATGCACCATCACAGAGAGCTACGATTGTGACCGAAATTAAAGCCAAACCGTATTCCATAGATTTCGCTCCCTGTGATTTTTATTTTTGTTCCCCAAACTGAAATTTCGGCTTCGTGGAACCCGTTATCAGTCGATCGAAGGGATAAAACAAAATTCACTAAAAGAGCTGAAGGTCATCCCAAAAGTGCTTATAAACTGTGTTGACCGTTAAATTTATGCTTTAATAAGAATTGAATTTGAACTGAATGTTGTTGTAAAATGACTTTTAAAAACGTATAAACATATACATTTTTTTCAAACATTTTTTGTTTAATTTTTTTTTTAATTTTTTTATTTTTAATTTTTTCTGTGCGACTATTTTTATTCTCTCAACAAAATTGCTTTGTTGTCACCGAATTGTAAATACATCACATTTGCTTTCACCAGCGTTATTCTATCTTTAAATAAATCGACATGCTTGTCATGTACTCTGGGCAACATTATCGCCAGACAATAACCGCAGCACTTCACAAGCCAACAACAACAAATCTTTGCATCGAACACATGCGAGTTGAGTTGTTGTCGAAGAAAATCGCAAATAAATCGAAGGGATCAACGCGAAGTCGTTAAAGAAACACGCGTTTACATTAATATGTGTGTGGTAATTTTAACTTTTATCTCAACAGCAATATGCGTGCAAAAGCAACAGCAACAACTGCTGACAATGGGCATGATTACAATTGCACAGCGATTTTCACGCGTCAATTGAGCGCACACAGGCAGTAGAAATTGTGGTTTCAGGATTATTTATATATGTGTGTGTGTAAATATACATGTATATACAAGTATACGTGTATGTGTGTATGTATTTGTAAGTGTGAAAATAATGGAAGACGCGCTGTGATGAAAGCCATCAGCAGCTCTACAACTGTTGACTTTCATCTTAATTTAATTTAAATTTTGGTGGATGTTTTTTTAATCACAGAGAAAATTCAAGATTTTCATGTTTTCGAAATTTTTCATTTTTTGAAATTTTTTTAGGATTTCGTTAAATTTAACACTTGAGTGGAATATAAAAATCGCAGCTGCATTGGCAAAGACTGATTTTTGAAACTGAGAAAAATTAAAACACTTTCAATTTACCGTTTCCTTAAAGGAGGATGACGAAAGCAGTTATTTTTCAGGTGTTTCACTTTTTCAACATTTTTTATTTTTATTTTTTAATAATAATTAAATTTTTATTTTATATTTATATATTTTATTCCTTTTCAAATCAACTGCCACAATTCGTTTGCGTCCTGCACGCGCGTACCACCGCCGTTCTACCGTTATGCGTGCGCGAAAGGCAAAAGCTCACGAAGAACTGAATTTCGCAGAGCATGGCAGATGCTCGAAATGCAATCTCCGGCTGCGGTGCTGTGTTGCACGGCGTTTCGTACGGCGGTCGTTGAACAGCTGTGCGTGAATTCGCCGCAAGCTTTCGTGGGAGTGTCGGCTACTTGTAGAGCTTTTGCGCAATTTTGCGTTAATTCAGTGCGTTATGTGAGCGGGAGGGTGGTTGAGTATGAGCGGCGTCGAGTCACGTGCTGCCCGACATGCACGAGTCGCAGCAAGTGGACGAAGCTGCGTAGCAAAACAAAAGTGATTGGGAGTAAAAAAACGACTTACAATCCAACTGCAGCAACGCAAGCGGTGAAGGAGAGGTGGTGCGAGTGTATGGAAAGCGTGGGCGTGAGAGTGGTTAATACTAGATTTGTGTGTATGTATATGTGTGTCTATGTATGCATACCTGTGTGAGTATTTTTGTATGTGCGCTTTGAAAATCGCTGCGAATTTCTATGCTTTCAGCAGATTTATGCCTAAATTATGCGAAAATCTCGTGGGGCAAACGCGATATCAAGCACTTATTACCGTACTTGTAGAGATGTGTAGGCGTGTAGATGTATGGATGAGTATATACTAGAGCGGGTCGACTTTTTTTATAAAATCTTGTATGTGGGAATGGTCTACGGATCATTCTGTATAATTTTGCCTAAGAGACTTTGGGTCTAAAATCGGTTTTGAGCCAGCGATTTTTTAAGGTGAATTTACGATTTTAATTTTTTTTAATTTTTATTTTAATTTTTTTTTTAATTTTTAATTTTTTTTTTAAATATTTTTTAAATTTTTTATTAAATATTTTTTTAATTTTTTTTTTTCAATTTTTTATTTTTGTAATTATTTTTTCGTCAGTGTTTGAAATATGCTTTTACATATATATAATATTTAAGTGCCTTTTAATATACTATTGATCATTTATCGAAACCGATCAAATCGCATAACTCTAAGATATATTTCTCATACAACCGATTATTCAGATAATTTAAACTTCCCTTTAAAAATCGAGTTTAGTTGATTCGAAATGCTTTCAGACGCATCGTCTCTTAGGAAAATCTGTATAGCAAAATCCCCAGCACATATCGCTCATATGCGATCTTTCCTTTCTTTTGGGCTTCTAGTAAATCGACCCGCTCTAGTACAGTATATACATATACATGGTATTTATCTATAGGTGTTTGTATGTCTATATGTCGTTGGCATAATTAGCTTTGCTTTTGTCGCATTGTGGCTTTGCGCGAAATTTGTTTTTTTTTTTAGTTCGAATAAAAATCAGCTAAGCATGGAATTGCTTTAGAAGCTCAGATAGTGAAGGCCTCAATTTTATTTTGACAGGCGGAATAAGTAAGCTAATGAATATTTGGCTAATACTTGCTTACTTTTAATTATAGTTGCATATGCCGGTGCAGACTCAAAGCAAAATTATCTTGTTGAACGAATTTTAGTATATTGTATGTGTTACGTATACGCCGTGGCCCCCAATGTGAGATTGATAAGTGCATATAAACGTTGCGTATTCGCCAAGGTTAACGTTATTGTAATTTAATTCAAGTTAACGGCAAGTTTAATGTCACGACACAAAAATTTGCCGCCGGGATGGTATGACAAGGCTTCATAGGAACTGATTTAAATATAATTAATACTAAATAAATATGAAAGCTTCGTATAAAATGCATTATTGTATATTTTACAGTATTGGAGTTCCTATGCGCGAAAATTGCAATTTTACATTTCGGCAACATTTTCCTCAATTTTCGTATAGAAATATTTTTTTAAAAAATTTCATTACATAAAAATTATACTCAGTCATTTTTTTCACATATTTTATTTTAAACAAATACATTTCTCCTCAAGAAATCAATTGCCTCTCACCGCAGTCCCGCCAATACCCTCCCACTCACAGCATTTTGCGCTGTTTAAAATTGAACGGAACGCTCATAAAATATACCATGAGCAGAAAAGCAAAAACAACATTACATCCGCAAGCAGACAACGCAGTTATTATAACTTAAAGCAATAACTTTTGTGCTGTCGTTTGCATATAAAATTCGCTATAAAAGCGTACAATGCTTGAAGGAACTAATAAAATATAAAAAAACAGTAAATATGATAATAAAGAGATGCGCCACAACCAGATAATATATTAACAAATGCATTGCATATACAATAAATTTTTATTCAAATATATATTGTGGTATTAAAATGTGTCTTGGGTGGCTAGCAAGGTGTACTTTATTTTTTTCCAATATTTTTTATACATTTTTAATAATTTTTATAATGCTGCGTTGAATTGTTTTCTTATATATTATAAATAAAAATAGTTTTAATATCTTATATACGATAATTCTTGCTTTCCAGTTTACTGAGTAATTTAGGAGATTAATCTGGTCACATTAAAAATATGCGGTAGTTTTTGGATTTCAGCTTTGAAATATCGGAAATGTCTGAAGTTTTTCCTAAATTTTTATTACATTTATCAAGAAAAAATATTTGCGTGTGATTTTTCTGGAAAAAATGGCTCAAAAAAATCGTAGTTTCCCCTGCAGATTTGGCTGTTATAATTTTAGCGGCTTCAAATGCAATTTAATCCCCAAAAAGTTTAAACATTCATTCATTGTCAGGTAAGCTACCGTTTATCATGATTTAATAAACTTCGTCCGAATGCACGAAAAAATGATAAGTAATATCAGTAATTCTTAATGGCACTCGATAGAAGAGACTGTACGAACATGTTTAGAATACTAACTGGTCACTGTATGATGGCAACACACCCCCGCAATATGGGGCTGACAGAACGAGAAAACTGCAAGAATTGTCTAGAGTAGGGCGCAAGGGAAACGACGGAGTATCTCTTTTCTACTTGTCCCACATTGCCAAAGCTACTCTGTGAGCATCTCCGGTCCCCACGGTAGGATACGCTAAATGGGGCATCGATAAGGAAGCCGCAGAGACTGTTCGTTCACGTCAAACGCGTGCTAAAGGAAAAAGCACTACACCTCTTGGACCGCCAAATTGGTCTATGGGTGGCTTATTGGCCAACCAGATTAACCTAACTTAACATATATTCCTATCTAACAAAACGGAACTTTAAAGCATCAAAGATGAGTAAAAATTTCTTAGAATACTATTTCTGGTATTAGCATTTAGTTCTCTTTTAACTTCGATGTTAAAGTTGGCCAGATGCTTCGGAGGAATCGGTACCGAAAAATTCTTAAAAATGTAATAAAAAGAGCTTTTGATGGCTTTTGTGGTCAGTTCGAAGTCACGAAGGATTATTTTTATTAAATATAGGCGTCTGAAAAGCACTAGTTTACGGCCAAACGACCACCATTTTCCAAAATAACGAAAATAACTGTATGTGATTGCACATTTTTTAACTCAAAATTCAACTACCCCACAGCCCTCTGAACACTTTAGACAAATTTTTCTAATTCCAATTTTTCTTTCAGGATTGCTGTGTATGTGTATTGTATTGAATGAGAAAGCATGGACAGCGATTTGGTCGCGATCTGAAAAAAATCACCTGAAAATTTATGGTGAAAAAATACTCTTGAAGGGTTGAAGGACGCGCTGAAATATTTGTTGAGCACATACTGACGGTTTATAGTTAATAGAACAAGTTTAAATTTTTTTAAATACGCTTTGGGTATATTATTTGTTTTTCTTCAACTCATATCGAATACTGTGCTAAAATATGCTAACACTACATTCGATCTGTGTGACAAGTGGCTTTATATATTATACTGTGAATATTTTAAGAACATCTTGCCTTTAATGTTCATCTATATTATTTTCAACACATAATGACTCAGTAAATTATTTTTTGGTTATAAGTCAGCACTTTTTCCCTAATTTGGCCCTAAAGCCATCAATGCTTTTTATTTAATTTTTTTATATTAAACTCCCACCTTAGCGTTTTTTTCGCATTCCTTGAAATATAAATAACACCCCCAGTCGTCCTTAAGTCAAAGTCTTATCTTGCGGTTACATTTATTTATTTTCACAATCATATTTTATTAGATTTTTGTTCTATTTCTGTACATTTTTAAACGCAATGCCGCTGAGCTGAAATTGCTCCCTGAGATAGCAACAGGTTTTGCCGGCTTTATGGGCTTTGCGGTCCGCCAGCTTTCCTTCTTCGGATTACATCAGCAAAAAGCGGCTGAAGTTGACATCTGTCTCTATGCGCTTTTCACTCGCTTGACAGCGCAAATAAGACATTTTACTGTCGTTTTGCCGTTTTTATGTCGCTTCATTGAATTCCACCGTTTACGTTCTTGACAGATATACGGTGCTGTTATGCTGCGCAGTTCGTTAGCGGGGTAGGTAGCTTGCCGATAAAAAAATTCAACGAACTTAAACGCTGATTGTTTGTGCATATAATATGTACAGCAGCTGGAAACAATATTATTTGAGTAGACATCATAAAAGACGCATATAATGAAGGAATGGAATTTTGTGGTAGCGAGTAAGTGCGGATTAGAATCCTTTATGTTGCTTTGAGGTAAATAATCATTAAGGTTGGTATAGGAGCACATTGAATTAAGAAGAGTAGAGGATGTTAAGGAAAGAATTGAAGAAAACTCATTAAATGATTTTTTTGTTATTTAAGTATAATCTTTTCGGTAATAAATCAAAATACTTAAAGAAATACATACATTTATTCATATAATTAGAAGAACCGCTTTGGTCTATAGTTATGGAGTTGAGGTTTTAATAATAACCTTTTTAGTATCTCCTCTCACACCGCGATATGAATTTAAGTTTTTCACAACCCCGTTTAATTGCTGAAAGTCAATATAAGTATTGCATAACATACATAGCCATTCCACTGAATTCGAGTTCTTTAGTACGGCTTTTACTAATAATTAATTCATATTTAAGAAATGAGTTATAACGGCGTTTTTCCATAAAGAAATATTTCTGTTTCCTTTTAATTTAAATTTAAATTTTATTTTTGATTTAATTTTGAACTTAAATTTGAATTTTAATTTTTCTTTCGATTTTAATTTTAAATTAATTCTAGTTTTAATTTAATTTTAATTTTCCTTTTAATTTTATTTTTATTTTTGATTTAATTTTGAACTTAAATTTGAATTTGAATTTTACTTTTACTTTAAGTTTTATTTGAATTTGAATTTTCTTTCAATTTTAAATTTAATTCTAATTTTAATTTCAGTTTTAGTTTTAATTTTAATTTAATTTTAGTTTTAATTTTTATTTTGATCTTAATTTTAATTGAATTTGAATTTGAATTTTTCTTTTGATTTTAATTTTAAATTTAATTCTAATTTTAATTTTAGTTTTAATTTTAATTTCATTTTTAATTATGACATTAATTTTAATTTCATTTTAATTCTTCGTTTAATTTTAATTTAATTGACTTTGAATTTTTATTATTTTAGTTTAATTGTAATCGTAATTTGAGTATTAATTGAGTTTGAGTTTGAATTTGTTTTTCATTTTAATTTTTATTTTAGTTTAATTCTATTTCAAGTTTTAGTTTTAATTTAATTTTAACTTTAATTTTAATTTAATTTTAATTTTAATATTAATTTTATTTTCAATTTAACTTTAATTTTCATTTTTATTTTAGTTTTTATTTTAATCTCAATTTTAATTTTAATTTTAATCTTAATTGAATAAGACTTTGAAATTTTCTTTTAATTTTAAATTTAATTTTAATTTTAGTTTTAGTATTAATCTTAGTTGAATTTGAATTTGAATTTTTCTTTTAATTTTAATTTTAAATTTAATTATAAATTTAATTTAATTATAATTTTAATTTTAGTATTAATTTTCATTTAAATTTTTATTTTAATTTAATTTTTAATTATAATCTTAATTTTCGTTTTAATTTTAATTAATTTAATTACATCCTTTTTAGCAAATACAAATGCTAAAAGCTTTATGTTAAAAAATTCTAAAAGCCCTTTCAGCAGAGCCTGTAAAGCTTCCAAATTGGCAGCTGAACAACTGTATGGAATTGAATGGAAAGTTCCTTAGAATACCTTTAACAGTGAAGAAAAGAATGTTGCAAGCTTTCAGTTAGTACAAGAATACTGCATACAAAGCTCTTCCACTCGTGCTTTTATGGCAGGATATTCGTTTGAACTCTACGTGTCTGCTATAAACATTCCAAAAAAAGATTTATAGATACTCAAAGCTTGATTATAGTTACTTAGCTATAAGGAAATTATTACTATTTTTGCGAAAAAATGGCACAAATCGTAATTATAGCAAACACTTCAGTAATAGTAATTTGACTTAAAAATAGTTTATCCGACTTGTGTTAAATGTGAAAGAATTTAAGTTAAAATTAAAAAAAGAAAATGATTAGATAGAGTTATTTGATGTTTTAAAATAAATGGTATAAAAACATATTTAATTAATTTCTTTTTTTTTTATATTTTTGAAAAATATTGTGAAAATATGTTATACGGTTTATAAATAGGAAATATATACCTATAAGCCTCTGATAGCATTATCTTTGTTTTAGAACGATACTCTGCCTTCATCTCCTCTGGGGCACCAATGCGTATGAGTAACATACAGAAGTGGACAACAAGCAATAATTTTATTTCTTTGTGAAAATGAAATGCATTCACATCTAAATAAAATAATCAATATTCCTTAACGCATTCAAAAATAGAATTTTTGACATTTTCGGGATAACTGTACTATCTCAGCTCTTTTTTGGACACTCACAAAATATGGCAATAGCTTATAACTACTTTTGATTTAGTATTAGTGTCAGTTATAAAATCAAGTAAGTGTTCCTAAAGGAACTATTCAACACCAAATTTTAATTACTTCAAAGGAAATATATAAAAAGTTGTACTTAAATGACTTATTTCTATATTCTTCAAGAAAAAAAGAAAACACTATAATTTTCCCAAGTTTATCAGACTACTTTCCCGTACTTCACTAAGGCAAGTTCAGCACTCAAAAACGTTCTTGAAGAAGACAAACTCTTTGCAGTTCCCAGCTGCTACTTTCAGAAATAACTTCAAAACTTCTAACACAGGATTAATTCATCATAACATGGCTATGCATTCACCGCACTTTTCGAGGAAAACTTTACTCATCCGAGTTGGAAAAACTAATACTATAAGCGTATTAATAATATAGTAAATTGCACATATATCAAGCTTGTGCTTGCGCTTAAATGTATATGTAGGGATCCCTGAAGAAATAGTGCCATAGCTATTACCTCGGTGCAACAAAGCCATTAGGAAAGTTGGCACGACTAAGCAAAGGGAAAGTTGTTATTACAGCACAAAAACAACAACAAAAACTGGTGAATTGCTGCAGACGTTTCTGAGTTTCAACACGTCGCTGCGTTACGTGCGGTGTGTGGCGTCGTTTGCGGTGCAAAACAACAATAACAATCGAAGTGTGCTAATGTAACAATGACATTGAGCTTGTGTGGCAATGCACTGAAGTGGAAAGGGTGGTTCAAAAATGATTAGTTTTGGAGCTTTATTTTAATTTTAATTTTGGTTTCAGTTTGATTTCAGATTTTATTCTCATTTTTAATTTAATTTTAATTTTAGTTTTAATTTTAATTTAATTTAATTTTAATTATAATTGTAGTTTTAATTTTAATTTTAATTTTAGTTTTAATTTAATTTTATTTTTTTTTTTTAATTTTTATTTTAGGTTTAATTATAGTTTTAATTTTTTTTATTTTAATTTTAATTTTAGTTTAATTTTTATTTTATTTTAATTTTAGCATTAATTTAATTTTTTTAATTTTAATTTTAGTTATTAGTTTAGGTTTAATTTTAGTTTTATTTTTTTTTTTAATTTTAGTTTTTTTTTTATTTTAATTTTAATTTTTTTTAATTTTATTATTAATTTGGATTTTAATTTTAATTTTAGGCATAATTTTAGTTTAATTTTATTTAATTTTAATTTTAATTTTAGCTTTAATTTAATGTAATTTTTTTTTAATTTTAATTTTAGCTTTAATTTTAATATAATTTTAATTTTTTAATTTGATTTATTTTATTTTAATTTTATTTTATGTTAATCAAATTAGTCTTTAGTATCATTCAAGAATGCATACTACATATACATATGTATGCATGTATGGTGCATATGGACCACCCTTTAAATACTATTATACATACATAAAAATATTACAGACGCCACAGATGCGCTTATCGCATTTTAAACGCTTTTTCCACTTTTATCTTCCATTTTGGTGACAAACAATGCAATTTCGCCACGCCACCTGTGCGTATGAGTAACATACTGTAGTACAACGTAGACGATTAAGTTGTTTGTCCCCGTTGTGTAACCGACAACCGTTAATGTGTTGAAAATTTGTTTGCATATCTATAATTTTCGTATTTTGGAAAGTGTGTCAGATTACACGCAAAGCGAAGAATTAGTCATTTTGCCAATCGAGTTTCTTTTATGTGCAATTTTCGCATTACAAGCTTGATTGGAATATGGAATGGTGCGAAGGTAACTACTAATTTTCACGGTTGACAGCAAAACATTATGATTATTGTTATGAGAATATTAAAACATTCGCTGCAGTTCGAATGCGGAGCCATAAAATGAAATTGCCTTTGTGACCAGCTCTCTTGTCAATACAATGCTTTGTGTCCCGTTGGCCAATTTACTCTCCGCAATTGTAATGGAAAGCATTGTCCTTTGAGAATTGGCACTTTTCGAATTGCGTCTGCGTTATCTGCGTCAATTGTCATTTGTGCAATTCTCAATTTTCTATTCTTTGCAATTTCAAGCAATTTTGACATTTTTGCAATATTACATTGCACATCATTTGTCATGTGACAGATACGCTGAATGTTCCATATGAACAGGTGCTAATGTTTGAGCGCTTGCACTGATGTAAAAAATATGGATTTTTTAATTTTTGACAGGTCCATAACGCATTTCGCAAATACATTTTTTTTTAAGACTGAGCAGCTGCAGCTGACATTTAATATTTCAAATTTGTCAAGGTAGATGCGTTGAAAATTGCCAATGGGAATTTAAGATTAATATTAAAAGATGCTGTGGAGATGATTGAGAATGGTCATTCGTACTTTCATACAGTACCTTGAATGTATGTATGTATATAAATACTAGTATTATATATTATTTAGTTTGTTTATTTAATTTTACTTATAAAACGCATTTTAAACAAAAACTAAGAAAGCTAAGAAAGGAACAAACAATTTCTGAAGTTGAAATGTCGGGATCCCGAAAAAATACAAATTTTATTGTAATTTTTTAAACCAAAGGAATGCTTTAGTTAACAAAATATAAGAATCTCGAGCTGATTTTTCGAGATCCCGAAATTTATAAAAATTTTATTGAAATTTTGAAATTTTTTTGGAACTAAAAAATACTTTACTGAATAATATGTTAGAATCTCGAAGTTGAGTTTTCGGGATCCCGAAATAAATAAATATTTTATTGTAATTTTTGAATGTTTAGAAACGAAGGAATGCTTTACTTAATGAAATGTAAGAGACTCGAAGTTGATTTTTCGGGATCCCGAAATAAATAAAAATTTTATTGTAATTTTTGAACGTTTAGAAACGAAGGAATGCTTTACTTAATGAAATGTAAGAATCTCGGAGTTGAGTTTTCGGGATCCCGAAATATATAAATATTTTATTGTAATTTTTGAACGTTTAGAAGCTTTACTGAATAATATGTAAGAATCTCGAAGTTGAGTTTTCGGGATCCCGAAATAAATAAAAATTTTATTGTAATTTTTTAATGTTTACAAATTAAGGACCACTTTACTTAATAAAATGTAAGAGACTCGAAGTTGAGTTTTCGGGATCGCGAAATAAATAAAAATTTTATTGTAATATTAATTTTTTTAGAAACTAAAAAAATAAAATATGGGAATCTCAAAGTTAATTTTTTGGGACTTGGAAATTAAATTTCATATACCTATTCAAAAAATTTCTGACAATTCCAAATATTAAAAGTTTCGTACCAAGTAGTTCAGGATTTTAATTTATTCTATACACATTCCATATACATACATTATTATATTAAGCTTTGTTTGAAAGTTAAAATTTTCGGGATCCCGAGCTGCATATCTGATGATCTGTAAAAACGCTTTGTCTAACTTGAGTATCAAATTAAATGCGGTAAGAAAGTTTCATAGATAAACTTATGTTTTTATAAGAAGGTTGCCACATGTGTGAAATTATTTAATTAAAATTTTTAAATAAAAAAATGAGTTATTAGGATGTTGATATCAAACTTAAAGTATTTGAAAATGATTATGATCCTGCTGAAGTTTTTAACAGGATTGCCATCACTCTAAATCTAAAAATAAAATTTTAAAATTCATATATTAAAGTTGTTCATAGTACTGTAAGCAAAATTTATGAAATAAAAGAAAATATTATTTTATTTTCGAACAAAAATTTCGGGATCGCGAAAATTTGCGACATCTCAAACAAGCAAATAAACAATGTTAATAAATTTATACTTTTATTAATTTTGCAGTTTCGGTGTGCAGGTTGACAAATTTAAGCCGCAAACACACACATTCACACACATACGAACAAAGGAAATTTACTCTCTTTGTTTACCTATTCGTGTGGTGAATGAATGACGGAAAACTATTTTTGCAACATCACACCGAACTTAATCAGCGAGAAGTGCGAATGCATATTACATGGCTTTAAGCATGTGTGGGTGCATTCACACATATATACCTTCATTACTTTAAATTCATATATAAAAATGCAAACACAGCACATACATATACGCACAAAAACACACTTCGATGTATGTGCTTGGGATGATGCATTCATTTTCAAACCACACGCAAGTGCGTTACACACACACAAACACATCTTGACTTGCATGCATTGACATGCGCCTGTCTGTGCGCTGGTGCGCTTGACTTCCACACGTGCGCTCGCATTTGCAATTCTCGGGCCCTCGCTTCACTGAGTGATTGCATTCGGTGGCAAATTGTTGGTGAACGCGAGCGAAAGAGAAAGAGCGGAGTGGCGCTTAATGGCATTAAAAGTGGGCCTTCTGCCAGACAGCTTTTTTGTTGTCATATTTGTCATGTGCACCCACAGGTGGATGTGGTTTGTGATGCAATCGTATCAGTGACTGGCGAATGCGTCGCCTCGTTTGCTTCCTTTTTCGTTGTTTTTTCTTTCTCGCTAAAATCTGGATTTAATGAGTTTCATTTTATTTCTCGCAGCTGTAAATTGCATTTAATGCGCTTCATAGAATTTATAATTAATTACTCGTTTCTTTAAGTATTCAGATTAATTAAATTTTTAAGTTGAATAAGATGTTAATAGTGGTTGTATTGATGAGCTATATATATATATTTCTGGCCTAGGCAACACTAAGTATTGCCAGGTGCAATCTGACATTTCCATTGGAAAGTTTGACATGTTTTAGCATAACATCACTGAGAACGTTTTGTCATTTAATCGTGAATTGTTTTATTTACAGCGAATTAAAAAATTCATGTCGACCAAAAAATGGAATTAACTCGTGAACATTTTCGTGCGATCATTTTTCACAACTTTCGACGTGAATTATCACGACAAGAGTGCATCGATGAACTAAACTCTTTGTATGGCTATGAAGCACCATCCTATAGCACTGTGAAAAACTGGTACAACGAATTCAATCGTGGCCGACGCTCGCTCAAAGACGAATTCCGTGAGCCGTTGTGCCAGAAAACATCGATGCCGTCCGTGAACTGATAATGCAAGACCGTCATGTAACAAATATTCAGATAGAGGCATGCCTATGCATTTCTCCCACCAGCATACATTCGATTCTGCATGAACACCTGGCCGTAAAAAAGGTTTGTTCTCGTTGGATCCCGCACAATTTGACGATCGCTCAAAAAAAGGCTCGTGTGGATTGGTGTAAAGAAATGCTGAAAAAATACGATCGCGGTGCTTCAAAAGACGTTTATAAGAACGTCAGGTGACAAATCATAGATCTATGCGGATGAGCCCGAAACAAAACAGCAATCGACCGTGTGGGTCTTCCAAGACGAGCCAAATCCAACGAAAAAAAAAAAACATTTTCGTTGATAAATATGCCTATTTTCATTTTTAGGCCAGAAATATAGAAATATATATAGCAACCCTCGTATGCTACGTACTGATGAAAACAATTATGAGAATCTGAATTATTTGTATTATTCCTCTTTATGCCATCGTATTTCTATGAAATATTATTTTCATAATAGATTTCAATAATATAGACAGGAACATGTGAAGATTACTTGAAGCCAGGTCCTAACTATAAAAAAATACTCTTAGAACTTTATATAGTAACGAATCAAGTAGTCATCCATTTCGAAGTTTCGTACTATTTTAAAGAAAAAACGCAGAAACTTTTAATTTAATGGAAAATGTTGATTATCATTCGAAAGAACATTCTTTCGCATTTAATTTTTGAAGATTTTCTCTTTCGAGAATTTCGACTGGTAACGTGATGTTTTACTCCATTGTCTCAATCGAAGCGAGATTGTCCGTATAGACTTTAGACTTTACATACCCCACAGGAAAAATTCTAACGGTGCGATAGCGCAGTATATTGGTGGTCAATAGACCACCCGAAAACGAAAAAAAATTTCTGCTGATTCCATCGGCCTACAATCCACAACAAACCGTTGTTTTTCTAGTTGAAGTGGCAGCTCTTGAATTTCCTCAGTTTGGTCTTCTTGCCAAATGCAGCGGTTATGCGTGTTTACATATCCATTGAGCCAGAAATGAGCCTCATCTATGAACAAATTTTGGCTTGCAAATTTCGGATTTTTTTTGAACTTGTCAAGAGCCCAAACAGCGAAGCAATGTCGCATGGAACGGTCGAGTTCTTACAAAAGCTGTATTTTGTACGTTTTTAATTTCAGATCTCGACATAAAATGCATCAAGTCATTCCATCCGTCTATCCAAATTGCTGCGAACGGTGTCGAATCGACTCGCCACGGTATTCGTATTCACTCTCAGCTACGGCTGCTATATTTTCTTCACTGCATGCTGGACGTGGTCTACTCGGGCGAATATTATCCAAAATGAATTCTGGGTTTCCAGATGGGTGATGGTGTTTCGAATACTACGCTCAGTAAGCTTATTATATTGACCATAAGTTGAGCGAAGCGCGCGAAACACATTCTTCAGAGAACGAGAATTTTCGTAATAATTTTTCCACGATGAAATGCTAAATGTGCCATCTGTCAAAAAAGGCTATTGAAAAAAGTACCTCTACTTGGATCATCCGTTCATCGAAAACCAAGCAATTTTTTTAAATACCATAGTTTTATAGTTTTACCTTAGTATATAAAACTTGCTTGGTTTTCGATCCTCTGGTTGACGTTTTACTTTCTAACGTATTTCCTTGGCTTTGATTCTTGCAATTGCAAAAATATAAAATAATCAATTCCACCCGAACTTAGCTCGTCCTGACATGTTATGTAAGATTTTTCAATCAAGAATCATATCGTGCAATTTACTGCCAAACGAAAATTTCGGTTCCTTTTTACAAGGTTCAAATGGCAAGCTACAAAAGTAAGAAAAAAAATATTTTTTCGCTTGGTATTTATATGGATAATAGAAAATTAGAAACCGACACCTCATAAAAATAATAAAACAGTCTGTCAAGTAAGAGCGCGGTCGGCTTTACCAACAGTTAATGAAAGATTTTGCTTTAATTCCTTCGCGGGCCGATAGAGGAAAGCTTTGTCATTGATGCATTGTCAACAAACGTTCAGTTGTCGTTGATCTTTTGAAAGAGAATTACGTTAACCGCCATGAACGCTAAGTACGCGTCGCGCTACGAAACTGTGTTCCTATGCATCCACCCGAAAGGTGCAAAAATGTCGCAATCAGCGACTAACAAATATATGAGAAAGTTGAAGGCATTTGTACAGAAGCGGATACAGCGATATATAGTGGTTAAAAATGTCGATGATTTACCAGAACGTGGTTCGATAGGAAAAATGAACAAACAAGATGAAAAAATAATAGTGAAGCTGTTTTCGCGGAAGCCTGCTTTAACACTGCGGCAAGGACAAGCAAAATGAATGGCAAAAGGTTTGGATATATCCCACGAAACTATCCAAACCCTTCTTCATACACATGATCTGAAATGGCGCAACACAATGAAGAAGCTTCTGTTGACTGAAACACTTGTGACAAAGCGACTCACTTGGGCGCATGAGAATATTGATAGAGATTTTGAAAATGTCGTTTTTACTGATGAATGTTCTACAAGTATACGGGTACGTTCTGTCCTGCGAGCCAGGTGAACTTCCCTTAATAGGCTGGTTCAGCGGACCGTAAAACAGGGAATAAAGGTACATCTTCGGGGCTGCTTCTAACAGCAGGGCTTCGGCACTTTGTACCTCTTTACTGACAACCTAAATGCCGAGAAAATGCTAAAAATCTACAAAAAAAACTTTACTGCTATCTGCCAAACGAGGGTTCATAAGAAAAAATGAAGATTAGATTCTGCAGGAGGACAACGTTCCTAAACATGGCAGCAATCTCTGTATTCAGTGTAAAACTCAATATGGCATCGTTACATTGGATTGACCGTCGCAGTCGCCCGTTGCAAACCCTATTGAAAATGTGTGGGCATATATTAAACAGAAGCTTCGAGGAAGACACACATACACATTAAAGCAGTTTTCTTACGAAATTCCTCGGATCTGGAGATCCTTGCCACTAAAATACGCCGTCAAATTAGTAGAAAGCATGCCTCGTATATGCCAGGCAATTATCGATGCCGGTGGTGACTGGACACAGAACCAAATGGCATCATTGTTTGTTATGTGTACAATGTATGTATAAATATGAAAGTTTCATAAAAGATTTTTTTTATAAATTAACACGATCACGCTCTTTCTTACTAACTTATTCAAAGCTTTTGGTTTGTTCTTTTTAGCTGAAAAGCAATTCTAAAATAAAATATATCCATCAAAAATTTTAAATTTCAACTCAACTAAGAGAAATATAACAGAAGCTTGTCTTTTGAAAAATTTCTAATAAATTAAATCGAATTCATTACATCTCCCAAAAGTGCACTAAAATGTAAAGAATACTGAAATCTAAAAAATAATTAAGTGACAATTAAATTAAAATTAAATTAAATGACAAATTTCGGAAATCAATCAGCATGTAATTAGATTTCCTTTTAAATTCTCAACTTTTCAATTGCACATAAATTAATTCTCCGAAACACTCCACCAATTTTCTAGATAAAGTTGTGCACTAAATTCATTGAATTTATTTGCTTGATTACTACTAAACTATGCGGTATTATTCCAGTGAAATTAACGGCATTCGCTGCTCGCCGCGATTTCAGCGCTGCGCTCAGCTTACAAGCGTTTTTGCGCCGAGGCACACAGCAAGCGCCGAATAATCCACTTAAATGGTTACACCAGAGCAGGCCGCGTTGGCGCATGCCGCAATGATGCTTTGGGTTAACGGCACTCGGTGTGGCGGCTGCAACTGCGCTTGGTTAGCTGATTAGCTGATAGGGCGGTGCACAGCCACCGCTGATGCTCGAACAACTCTGAAGGCCATGCACTCGCAGGGCAACTCAAACACTCACACACACACACTCATGCATACAAAAACACACACTCATACATACACAGACATGCACCACATAACGCACACATACAAATACCACAGCATGGAAAGTTACCCACGTTGGCAAACTGGCGGTTTGGTTGTTTGAGTGCGAGTGTATGGGTGTGGATTGCTGTAAATTGAATGCAATGCGCTACTGATTTCATTTCAGCGCGCATATATTTATGCTGTCATGTGTGTGTACGTGTGTTTTGCGTTCGAACTTTGTTACAAATGTGTGGTTATTTGTCTGGTTGCTGGTGTATGCATATATGCATGTGTATTCCTCGCAGTGCCTGATAAGCCACATTCAGCCAAATAATGAATACAAATTGCACTGTTAATACACATGCATATGTGTATATGAGTGTGTGATAGTGTGCCCAGTGGGTTGTAAAACTTGACTTTCGAATGCAAATAGGAAATTTTCAAAAATATTTATTTTCATGAAGTGGTTTGCTGAAATGTACTACTAGGTTCAAGGACTTTATATGTTTAGGGACTTATTCAGAGGTATTCGTATGCCCTATGAGTACTTAAAAATATATTAAAGCGTTTGAAATACGACACATTTAGTGCATAAAATAACTGGAATCCATATATCAATCTCCTTTCCTCTCGAAGAGCTGTAATTAGTCACTGGCAAACGCAAGGGCAACAAATCACCCGGCTTGGGCAGGAACCCTGCAGAAATCCTGAAAATATTCGCTGCAGAATGGCCGGCATTACTATTGAACCGAAGCCGAAATATTCCCCAAACCCTGCAAAAAGCAATGACTGGTGCTAATCTGTAAGGGAAAATGAGATTCCAACTTGACATCAACATACCGCCCACTATGCATGCTTGACACAACGCAAAATAACTCTATGAAAGGCTACTTAATCACAGATTACAAGCCACTATCACTGAAGCTAGATGACTCTCCCCTAGACAGTATGGTTTTAGACCCAACAGATCAACTTTAAGAGCTATAAAATGCGTCATTGAAAGTGTAGAAGCCGCACAGAGTGGATGGCATGAAAACAAAAGAATGGTGTTGCTGGCAACTTTAGATATCTGAAATGCCTTCAACAGTGCTAGATAAGTGGATATGATCGGCGTTCATGAAAAAAAATCCTCGACTACCTCAGAGCTGTGGTGAAGAACTATTTTAGTAACAGAAAAGTGCTGTACCAAATTAGAGAGGGATCACCACAGATAGCGGTCACGTTAGGAGCAGTAAAAGAATCCATTCTAGGTCCAGACTTGTGGAATATCGCCAACGACGCTATACTAAAACTTGAAATGCCTGACGATTCGTACTTAATTGACTACGCGGACGACATTGCAGCAGTGACAGCAATGATAATTGACCTTCTGGCATACGAAAGGAAAGAACTGTGGGAGCTAAGGAAACGGTCTGAAAATAACAATAGCGCAATCGAACAAATAAAGAAAGATACAATAACAATATGGCAATGAAGATGAAAGCTTGAGAATCCTGGCAGATGGAGAGCCTGACTAATAATAGACTTGAACTTATGACAAGCCGTAAATTCGGAGAAGTCGACTTTTATATTACCCAGCTGTTATCCGAAAACGGTTTCTTCAAAAAATCCTTCTCAGAATGGGAAAAACCGAAGAGCCGTTATGCTTATACAACGACGAGACAGAAGACGACTACGATTGGCCCAATAAACATGGACACTTTAATCAGAGCCATGCTGGCAGCAAACTAGCGGATTATTCAAAAAAAAATTTCCGCAGCAAAAAGCGGCACTTGCATGTAAATCTTTCAACGAGAAAAAACCCTGAAGTAATGCAAACACCGTTCCAGGTTGGGCGACGGTTCCTTAGACGTGGGGCATTTCGTGATCTGCTGGTGGCACATACCGCTGCTGTGAGGAGAGCACTGATGATGCGGAAGGCGTTTTCCACCCATTCACCCGCAAAAAAAAAAAAACAGAAACAATAGAAAAAATCTATCAATATATTCTCTGAAAGTAGACCAGCATTGTTGGCTCTTTGACAAACATATCCACCGTTTTATAGAACATTTTTGATATTTTGAACAACTTCTCGGAGTTAAAATTAGATGAAAATTTAGATTTGTCTTTATTTTTGAAAATGCAGATGAACGTAATTTTACTCTACGTCTCGTTGGTACTTAACCAATTTATTTTGTTTATTATTTTTTTTGTTAACTAAGAATGATTGTTAATACGAAAATGAAATTTAAAGGCATGGGTTGATGTCTTCATTATATCTTCATCTGGCAACTTCTTAGTTGGTTTTGTGTCGAAATCAATCTTCAGAATGCACGAACATCGAAAGTTGTCTTCATTTATACGTCTGACCTATTGCTAGTATCATGTCCAATAAGATATCCAATTCGACAGTCATCATGAAACTCTATTGGCTTGAGTTATAAGCAGCAGAAATGTTCTCTTAAAAAAATAACTAAAAGTAGCAAAGCATCTTGTTTAAATGGCATACCCAACAGAGCCTTCAAGGAAGCCATGACTTTGAAACTAAAACTACTCGTAAAATCTACGATTCGTGTTTAAAAGAAGAGGTGCTCTCCAACCCATGGAAAGTCCAGAGAATGGTTTTACTTCCTAAACTTAAAACGCTTCGCAATTGCCAAAGTGTACGAAAGTATAGTAAGAAGCCGCCAGGAGTTAGCAATCCAGAAAGCTGGCAAAAGAAGTCCACCATTGATCCACTAAACAATGTCGGTAAACAGTAAGCAGTAAACGGCAAGCGGTAGAAAGGCGAAACAGAAAAATATTGCGCGCTGGTCACCCTGGATGTGAAGAATGTCTTCAATTCAGCAAAATAAGCAAACATAAAATACTCCACATGCGATCCTCAATATTTCCTATTATTATTATGAACTATTTTAAAAACAGGCGTTATTCAATACAGGTAAGGGTCCCAAGTGGTACTCCATTTCGCGTGGAGTACCGCAAATTTCGGTTCTAGGCCCCCTTATATCGAACCTAACAATCAAAAGCCGTTAAACTGATTGCGTACGCAGACATCCTTATTGTAGTAGCAGTGGCACCTAGATGAGCTCGGAGCAAATGAAATGAGTGCATAAACGGCCTACGGCAATGATTTTCCTCCATAAGTTTAGAACTGGTTGTACAAAAGATAAAAGTCTTTTTTGTAAGTACTAGAAAAGTAGACTATAAGAGAAACACTAGGTGGAGAGGTACCTGGCTACAATTCGAATCCTCAATTAGCGAAAAGGAAGAAGGACTGTCGTAAGCTCGATATAACCGTGTAAGCGGTGTCTACGCTAATAGAGAGGAACAAGTATGTATACTCAAAAAGGAATAGGCAGTACATGACAATCTCTAAATTTTCGCGAAGCAAGTTCATGTTTATTCTTTTATGGGTAAACGTTTAGTTGGGAATACCTATTCAAAAATTAGATCGATTATTAAACTGAATCCTCTATCGGACCATTATTTCTTCGATACCATTAAGATACATAGCAATCAAAATTTATCACTTCTTCAGTATAGTGGCCTCCAAACGCCATTGGTAAAAATAAAAATCTGATAATAATATATCACAAGCCTTCAAAGCTCATACTCTCTGATTCAAATAATCCTAAGTATGTAAAATATGAGTTTAGAGGTGAGCATACCCTCACTAAGCTACCGTAAAATGTAAACAGAATGTAAATTCAATAAAGTCAGCAAAATGGTTACAATTTCGTTATAAGACAAGCAAAAACAAGCCGGAAGCTAAAAATACATTTTCACCCACTGAATATGTAAAAGAAAATACTTTGTATGCTTCCCTTGAATATTTTGTATTTATAAACCTTTTAAGTCATTATATACGCATATGCTTGCGAATATTTTTTAATATTTCCCTGCTTTTTATGTATATTTGCCGCTGTCGCCCTTATCTGCCATCATACAAATGCCTAACGTACGTGCCTTATTTGCTTACGGAATTTCCGCCTCTTCGAACCCACTTAACGGCCACCAACAACAGCCAAGCATACATACACATACACACACCCACTTTGAAATTACAAACAAACACAAAAGCGTTTAAGTCACTTCGCCTGCCGTGGAGGGGATATTATGCGCCTGTAATATACAGACTACCGAAGTGAGGGGCTGAAGTGGCGGCGGTGTGTGCGAGCAATGCGTCCCAGGGGTTGTAAATTATTAATAGGCAATTTGCACTCTGATGCTGATACTGTTTTCGAGTTTTTTTTTGCAATACTTCGATTTTGAAGCAGCGCAACAACAACAATAAAGGAAAGTTTATGAAGTGTTAAATGGGCGATAAGTAGGTGATTTACTAAAGTTGGCTACATGAAAACATATGCTTAAGTGATATGAAATATGGGTAGTGAGGCAGAGTACTTTTCAGTGCGGACTTTAAGTTGCACAGAACTTTAAAAGCTGTAAAGTTTCTTGTATTAAAGTATTATGAACTAGTACTTAGGATGTGATTTTTATTTTTTTTTTTGGATCGGACTTTTCGTTTTTCAATTACAAATTATCTGTTCGAAAATGTTTTTAATCTTGCAAACTTCTGTCTTAAAAACATACCCTATGAAAGCCTTCAAATAATAGAATTCTTTCTTATAACTTAAGTGAGTAGAACGACGGCTCGAATCGGAATCATGAATCTTCAGAAAAGAGGTAAAGGGCCTCAATTCAAGGAAAAGCAAGGTGATTTAAGATCTCTCTAGTGCGAGACCTTGTTTTTGTGTAGTGGTTAGAAACGATCTATATTTGTTTCTTTTTGCATTTGAGAGTTTCCAACGCAAGATCTGGTGGTGGTGCAGGTGAAGGACAAGAAAAGTTTTGACTTCGTTCTTGCATCGGCCTACCTTCCAAAGGAAGGCAGAACCTAATCATCTTTAACCGCGAAGACGAAAAGCTTCAGGAAATTCTGTGACAACGTCGCCTCAGCCCCACTATTGAATTAAAGGGACATATACGACCAGCTCAGAGGAAACGGCAATGGTACTCTTGCTTACGCACTTCCCGGAGACGGTTTTGGATGACCAAATTCCACCAATAGTCGCACATAAGTCAGATCGTTCGGATACGACAGCTGTAAGGAAATTATTTACTGCAGATTTAATCCAGCGGGCACTGGCCTCCTTCTATAACTATATGTCACCAAGGCTGACGCCATCTTCCTAGCATGTTTGCAACAAGCAAATCTTGTTGGGATGATGAGGGATAACCATGGGAAATAGTGAAGATAGTCTTCATCGCTAAGATAGAACGGAAGGACTACTCGTTGGCCAAATCGTTCAGACAAATTAGTCTTATTTCTTTCATGCAAAAAGGGATAGAAAAGACTGTACACAACTACATGCTAGTCAGCACGCGTACAGAGCAGGCAGATCCACTAACACTGCTCTTTATAAACTTATGGCTGAACTCCAGAATTCGCAGGTTTTTACGATATGCGTCCTTCGTAACATCGAAGGTGCTTTTTATAATGTGTAAATGGATAGAGGCTGTGCTGCGAAAAAGGATAGGTGAAACCACTACAGTGGAAAACAAGATTCGTCTTGATACTACGACATGTGGAATTAGCTCGTCCAGAGCCCCCAAGGCGCTCACGACATGCAAACTTATAGCCGGTAGAGACTGATGCTGCAAGTTAGGTATTCTCAGGTGGCTGCATACCATGATCATAAGGCTTATTGCCACTTATGAAGTGATTACTTGGGCATCGAAGGCAACGCAGTCTTCAGTAGGTCTTTAACTATCGATGCTTCAAAAACTCGCCAGCGTCTGCGCTTTAGGGGCAATGCGCACTTGCCCAATTGCAGCATTTGAAGTCATGTTCGAGGTCATACCGCAACATCTACTGATCAAACAGACAACGAGCCATGTCGGTATTGGCAAAGGGAAGATACTGTCGTCTCAAGGAATGTAGGCCATAGAAGAAGACACAACACTGGTCCTTCTTCCAAGAGACAGCGTTACGAAGAAATTAAACTTCACAAAGTAGGTTGAATTTACTCTCGACAGTAAGGTGAAGTGGAACGATTTCACGTTCGACCTACTACTGAGTAGCAGCACTATCCTGTGTTACACTGACTGACCATACTATTTTGTTTCCATGACTGCCATAAATGGCATAGAAATTGTTTATTTGTGAATTTTCAGAAGAAATATTCGCTTAAAGTTAAAATACACCGTTATAAATATTTAGCAATTATACTTTTCCAAATATTATAATTATTTTCGGAGTTTATTTGCTTCAAATTTAATAGCTTTTATGAAGCTTTAATTTCATCGAAAATGTTCAGAGCCACCATAAAGGCAGGTATTTCGTATTTCAATCAGAAGTAAAACTTTCCACCTAAACAGTTAATAAAATATCAAAAATAAAATTTACAGCATGTACCATAACCACACTTACCACCACAACAAAAGCCGCACCAACAGGCACACACACACGGACGGTAAGCAGTAATCGAACATTGGCGTTTATTGAATTACGATTATGAGTGAGTGAATTGCTCTGCAAACTCTGGCGAATTTAGTTGAAAATTTCGAAACTCAATACACAAATGTTTGTGTGGGTGTGTGTACTTTGCTTTACAGCGCGTTCGTAGCTACGCTTAAGTGCAGAGGCTTAACGGAAAGTAACATTCTCCAAAGCAGGCATCAGCAGTGTTTTCATTGCTGCACAAATATTTGCCAAAAATACTAACGGTAGTCCATAAGATACACAACGAAGGTGAAAGAGGCATTCACTTTAATATTCGCGTTGAATTCAATTTCGGCCTTTCAACGCTGCCATAAAACCAAGCACACTTCTAGGCGCAATTTAAAGTTATGGCAACTATAGATACAGTTGCCATCATTGTATAGAATTATGTGTGTAAGAGTGTGTATCAGAAGCCACTCTTTGCTGCTTATGTGGGCCACAAGTGCACGGCTTACATTCCCCACTGCACCAGTCTTTGGAACTCCTCGAACGCGGCACTGCAATTAGACACCACTCCACTGGTTAGTTACCGGCATAGCGACTAGCGCGTAATCTCAACGCTGTCAGCTAACGGGAAATTAAGCCCAAAATTGTTTTGACACAAACAAAGCGCAAATGAAATTCGACCAAATATAAATCTTATAAAAGCTTGAAGCAAAGTGAACTTCACAAGGTGGATTACTGTTATATTTTGTTGCGTTATTTGTTGTTGTTTGTTAGCTGTTTGTTGAGTGTCTAGCGTAGCGCCTAAGAGAAATTGCTTTGAAAGCGGATAAGTGCGTGGCAACTAAGCCGCAAATAAATTGGTGCTAATGTGGGTGTGTGTGCGTGTGGAAGCTAACAGGAAAGTAAATAAATGTATTTCGCTTTTGTGTCAATTGCCTGCGGAAATAATAATATATAATGGGTGCGTCAATAGAAGATAAATGTACTGTAATATATTTGTATGTCTGTATGTACATACATACTTGCGAAAATATGTGTTGTGGTATAATCCGGGTCAAATTTGATCAGACGTCATATTAGTAGATAATTTGAAAAACAAAAAAAATTCTAAAGATTTGAACCCGAGACTCTTTAGAAGTTGTTACAAACTGAACTCATTTGCTTGCCATTGCTCTACAAAAATAGTAATGGATAAAAATGGATGATAAAGCTGGTTGGAATATGGAATCAAATGTAGAAGTTCACTCAAGTGAGTAGAGTTTTCTGAGCGCCATTCACTTGGCAGTGGCCAGAAACGATTCTCTTACATTTGGCTCAAATAGCCTAGGACTTTCGGTATTTGAATAAGTATTCTCTGGGTAACTAAAAAACCAAAGACGAACTAAAGTGAGCCATCCTTCCTTAGGGTTATGGGCCAGGTTGTGGACTCAACCCCTCAAAGAAAATTAAAAAACAGCATCAGATGAGAGACCCCGCTTTTGATGACGACCCCTGCAAATTGTTAAGGATTACGATTTAAGGGCATGCACCCGGAATATCTGGTCTCTTCATTGGGAAAGTGCTGCTGGTCACATGATTGATGTCCTCGTAAGAGTAACGGCTGAGATCACAGCCTTCCCTGAGCTGCAATCCTTGTAGTATTTACTACAGTGGCCATATAAAAAAAGACAAATCGGTGTAGGGTTCGTGATGGGAAAGAGACTCCGTTACTGCGTCTTGGAATTTATCTCGGTGAGCCACAATCCGCATCAAAGCGAAGTTCTTCAACATATCGCGGATTTGCGAAAACGCAACGACGGAAGATAAGGAGGATGTGACCAAAGATATTTTTTATGAGTGCTTGGGACGCACCTACGAGAGCTGCCCACGACATATGGTTGTATGTAGTACTAAATTCCAGCATAGAAAAATTCACCAAGTTAACTGGCTGCCTCCGGATCGAAAAGCCATCAATTAGATCGATCATATTGTGAAAGACGTGCGTACGTTCCGTGGTCCTAGCATATATTCGAACCACGATCTTGTTGCAGCCAAGACACCAACCCACCTCTGTGTAGCAAAAAAAGCACGTCAACAGCCGCAGTGAAGGTTCGACGTCGAGAAGCTGTAATTATGGAGGGAATAGTGTGACAGTGACTTACTTTGCTTGAAATTTGGTATTCCCAACGGAGCCATAATTATGTATTCGTTGAATATGTTGTATCCTGCGGAGTCAACTTTATTGAGAAAATGTATTTGACTGGCTCGAAATACTCAGTGAAGGTTGAGAAGTCATCGACAATTAGCGTCATGTGAATCTTAGTCGAAAATAACATCGAAAAAGTTACAGAAACAGTGAGTGAAAAGCATTGCTTTATCATCGGAGAGATAGTAGAGCTTCACAACATCCCGTTTGGTTTGACTCAACTCATTTTGGTTAGTTTTGGTTAAAGTTTTGTGTATGAAGCGTATCAATGCTTGACTCGTACCAAAACCTCAGAAGCTTTTACAAAGGCGACATTGAAGTGAGGCCGTAAAAAAGATGTTTGAAAAGTTAACTGCGCATTCAAGTGTCTGATGATGAGAAGTGAGCTTATAAATATGACGTAGAAACTGGCCTACAATCTAGTGAATGGTGCTCCAAAAATGAAAAAATGAGCTGAAACGAAAAACCCAAAATTGATAAAGGCACAGAAGGACATTCCAGATTTGTGTTAAAATATGTGTAAATTTAGTTTTCTTCTTAGTTCGACTCAGCTGTGATCAGGTGGTTTATGTATTTCATCTAACTGAAATTTTTTTTTTTTTAAATAGGGCTGCCACATATTATTTTTTAATTTTGTGAAGTTTATTGATAGAAGTGTAGGCCCGATTTTTTAATAGGAAATTTATCTAAAAAACTTTTAACATCTTACTCCTGTATTAGAGTTGCCACTTGTTATATATTTCAATACAAAGAATAAGTAAAAATCAGCAGGAAGTGCTAAGCCATAAATAATTGAGCTTAGGTTGTGTTTTGGTATTTATAAAAGACTTACCCTTCTTTCTATAGAAAACGAAAAAATAATAGTTTTTACTAAACTATAGAAGTGTAGGTTTCCATTTTGTCTTCAAGTGATACTCAATATATGATATTTTTCATTCAGTAACTAGATTAGTTAATCGTTAAACTCTTGTAACATGTTTTTGTTTTCTTTTTGTAGTCAAATTATTTATTTATGATTAGAATTGACGGAAGGAAATGCTAAAATTTCTTAAGTTTTGCCATTAATACCCAAAGTTGCGAATTATGCCAAGCACCAGAAATCTATTTCGCTGTAAAGGCTTACCATAAAAAATAAGCTCAACCCTAGCTTTACTGTTATACTCCTTTTCTAAATGCATCCAGCTTTTAAAGCTTCTTAAATAAATCCTCTTCACGGTACTTCGACGTAAGCAACTATTTTTTCCAAACATCCAGCAACATATTTTCCCCTCTGCCAATCACCTGCTCCTATTAACAAACATGATTACATGCATGTAAATTCAAGTACTTGTCAAATATGTAGAAATATGTTGTCTCATATGCGAGTAAGCCGCCACATGTTTGTATGTCTGCATATATAAGTATGTAGGGCTATGTATATGCCATAGCTAGCACTCTGCTAAATGAATGTAATGACAAATATAAGTACATATTTCCGGCTTAATATGTTATTATGCCATTCCAATGTCGAAGGCGACGCACGTGAAGGGCGGAAATTCATTTTCATTTCCATTTTGCGGAAGCCGCCACCTCGGCTCATATGCATATTTACAAGCTTTCAGGAGACTTACAGCTCGTATGCTGATTATGTCGGTGCTCAGCGCAGTGGGAAAATGATGACATGATGTTGCAGGGATAAGAGAAAATAATGCAAAGATGAAATTCAAGAAAAATAAAAAGGAAAAAATCAACAAAAAAAAAAAAAAAACATAATAATAAACAGCAAGGAGAGAGGAATGCAAATTTGGGTACTTTATATGCATATGTATATTAGAGGGGTCTGTCATTTCACAAATTTTATTTTTAAGGTTACAATTTTTGCGCTAAAAATAAGGATCCAATATAAATAAGCTTTTTAATCTCAATTCATAACGTGTCTAAGTCATTTTATTTTTCTCATCTACAGATATATCTATGTATATGCATATCATATGTATACATAAAATGCTATTTTTGGCTAATTTGTACTAAACAAGTCAACCTATAACTTTGACCTTCGCCTACAAAATTTTCCGCTCTACAAAAAAGCTCTTTATATTTGTTTCCATAAAACCACTCATTCAAAAGTTATAGGCAGTTAAAGTGATACATCAAATGACATGAGCATTCATTTCAGTGAATTATGCATTCAATGTATGTATGTTGCTCATACGGCACGGTGTACTATATGAATACAGCACATTTGATGCTTACATTTAACTGCCTATAACTCTTAAAAGAAAGATTTTATGAAAAAAATTCTTTTAACCTTTTTTGTAGTACGAAGTTTTTTCTATTAGACCATCATTGACCCAAAGTTGTAGGCTTATTTGTTTTGGAGAAAAAATATTTTTTGCAAAGAAAGAAAAACTTCATATAAAATATATGAGGAAAGTAATGAAGTAGACATGATTTGCATAGAAAATTAGATCTTATTTACATTGAATACTATTTTAATGACAAAAACTGAAACATGAAGGGACGTTTGAAAGAAAAAAAAAAGACAATCAAATTCATAAAACGCGGACACCTTAATGTACATGGAAGAAGGTAAGCAAATATGCATGACTCTGCGCTCGGTTCTGTTTCAATATCCGCACGTGTGTTATCTGTTTACATACTATATATACATATGTATTTATATTATAATGCCGGAAAACTGCCGAAAAGGAAGTGTGAAATTCGCTTGTGGATTATTGCTATATGGGTTGCCATAAAAGGTTATTTGAAATGTTTTCTTTCCTTTTATTCTTTTTTTATATGTAAAAACAAAAACCATAAGTAACAGTGTGAGAACCGACTTTCTTTTCCACGCGCTTCATTTCAATTTAATCATTTACATTTCCGCAATTTTACGTAAAACAAAATTATAAAATAAAAATACACGCAATTGTTGAGCAACGCTATGAGCTGTTTACCGTTAAAAATCATCAATTTCATTTCGCTTTATTAAATATTGCCTTATCAAGTGGGGATGTGTGTATGCAAATTTACTTTTCTACCTGATTTATTTGAATTGTATGCCTTACGTGCAATTAAATCTTCGCTTTCACCTTATTGGATATTAAATTTTTATTTTTATTTGGCCAAAGTGATAGCTTTCATTACGATTTTCAATAAGCTATGCTTCATTAAATGATGAGTGTTATATGAGTGAATTATAACGACCAATAAGTTGTTAATAGTCATAAGCATAAATGCATATATGGAATTTAATAGTCATCATTAAATAAATAAATAAAATGGATTAAAACGAATTTCCCGCGTTGATAAAATATTGCTTTTTGAAGAGTAAAAATATAATTGAAGCGAAAACTTGGCATCATGTTGAATTTCTGTACGCTGCCTCAGGAAATTCAATCATCAAGAATAGGTATGCTAAGTGAACACCGTATCCTAAGAATGCAGTGAACGTCCAAAAGACGCTGCTACCGACAAAACAGGAAAAAGTGCATAAAATAATTTTGGATGACCGTAAAGAGAAGTTGGTTGAGTGCAGTTGATATCATTAGAGTTTCTTCCATACATTAAATGTGTACATCATATTATTCATGAACATTTGGATATGAGAAAGCTCTACGCATAGTGGGTACCGCGTTAGCTCACTTTTGACAAAAAACAATGATGAGTTGATGAGCAGTGTTTGGGTCGATATGTGAAAATGGATAAAACAGGTCTCCAAAATTTCAGTGCGAAATTCAATGGATTTTTGAGTGGTCTACACAAGTTGAAGCCGCACCAAAACGTTCAAAAGCGCAAAAGTCAATTGGCAAGGTTATGACGCCTGTATTTTGAGATGCGAATGGAATAATCTTTTTTTTTATTAACTGCCTTTAAAAAAAAAAAAACATCAACAGCGACTATTGTATAGCATTATTAGACCAACTGGAAGACGTCAAAAAACGGACGCGTTAAAAAAAAGTACTCTTTCAGCAAGACCCCCGTCCAGAAGTCAGTGAAAACGATGAAAAAAATCCACGAACTGAATTTCGCATTGCTTCTGCATCCTCTATATTCTTCAGATCTGATTCCTGGCGACTATTTCATGTCTTCAGATCTGAAATAAATGCTCGCTGAGAAGAAATTGCAACGAATGAAGGGAGATCGCCGATACGGAGACCTATGTTGAAGCAAAGGACAAATATAAGACTATAATCCTACTTTATGGTGTCCTTCATATTGTTCGAATTTACTAAATTTAAGAGTTTTCAAACTTTTGATGTTTTTTACGTTTTACGTTTATGTCAGAAAAATTCAATGAACCTTGGAAAATTTTCTTTAATTGTAAAATCATTGATATATTTGATTATCATAAATGCAAGTTTATAAATCTGCTAGAGCTAGATATCTATTTATTCGCAAATAAGTAATTAGTGAGAAAAACTCGGTGAACAAGTAGATAGTTTTAGAGAGCACGGGTTCGGTATAGATATCGGAACATACTACTGTGCACAAAAAATAAGGACATTTATTTATTTTGAAAATTCTTTATTTATTCTTCCAAATCAATCTCATCCTCTTCAAAGTAACTCCCTCTCGATGCAATGCATTTATGCCAACGGATTTTCCAATCTTCGAAACACTGATTGTAGTCACTTTCCGGGATGGCCTTCAGTTCCGTCTTCGCTGCGGCTTGAATCTCCTCTATCGTATAAAAACGATGTCCCCGGAGCGGTCTTTTGAGCTTGTTGAACAGCCAGAAGTCGCACGGCGCTAGACCAGGTGAAAACGGTGGTTGCGGAACGATATCGGTTGAGTTTTTGGCGAAATGATCACGAAGGCAGTATGGGACGGTGCATTATCGTGGTGTAAAAACCAAGAATTGTCTTTCCACAATTCCGGCCTTTTTAGGCGGATAGCGTTACGCAAACGACGCATAATGTTCAAATAATGTTCCTTGTTGACTGTTTGACCGATTGGAAGGAATTCATAATGCACAACACCACGATAATCGAAGAAAACAGTCAACATGACCTTGATTTTTGAGCGACATTGGCACGATTTTTTTGGTCTGGGCTCTCTTTTGGCACGATATTCGCTCGATTGATCGGTTGTTTCGGGGTCGTAAGCATAGATCCAAGTATCATCGCCAGTTACAATGCGTTTCATGACACCGAAGTAGTCGGAAAGCATCGTTTCACACACTTCAACGCGACGCCGTTTTTCCAAAAAATTCAATGTTTTCGGTACCAGTCGATATTTGACGCGCTTGAGGCCCAAAACATCCTTCAAAATGGTATTGGCTGAGCCTTTCGATATGCCAACTTCATCACCAAGGTCGATCGCTTTTTCAACACCAAATCTTTGATTTGTTGAATGTGAGCTTCGTCGGTTGAGGTTGATGGGCACCCTGGGCGCTCTTCGTCTTCGACACGTTCACTGCCGACTTGGAACTCACTATACCACTTGTAATAATTTTTTTTAGACATAGCCTCATCACCAAAGGCTTTCTGCACCATCCTCAACGTATCCGCAGCAGAAAATTGCTTCCGTAAATAAAACTTAATGCAAATTCTTTGCTCAACAAATTTCGACATCGCAAAAAACGAAAAACTCACTTTTAGCAGCTCACAAAACGACACGTATCTCAAACACTAATAAATATTTTGACATGAAATTTGACTTAAATGTGACTGATAGTACTACCAACCTAAAAAAAAAAAAACAAAATAATTTCCCAAATCCTTCGACGCGCGCAGTTTAAATTCAAATGTTACCATATTTTTTGGGCATAGTAGTATGCTTCAATCACCATTGTGTACTTCGAAATTGTACTGAAAGTTAGTTCATCTTACCGAAATAATATAAGATACTAATTGTATTTTTTTTTAATAATTATAAATAATAATATGTATTGTGAAAGGATAAGAAAAGATCTGCAATTCTTGATCTAATACTAATTGAAAGAAAAATAAGGAAGACTAGTAGCTTCGGTTACGACGAGACCATAATATGCTTCACAAACACAAAAATTTCCTTACTAGAACTCGATTGCGATCGTTCAGTTCGTATGACAGCTATAAGCTATAGTAATACGATCTAAACAATTTTTTTGGAAATTGCACTGTTGCCTTAGTCAATAATACACACCAAACTTCTGGAAGATATCTTGTAAACTAAAAAATTGTCCATACAAGCACTTGCCTCAGTTCGTTTATTTTCTATGGAAGGTATATGCTATAGTGGTCCGATTTTGACGATTTCGACCAATGAGCAGCTACTTGAATAGAAACGGACTTGACGTCAGATCGACATCTCAAAAACTGAGGGACGAGTTCGGAGGCAGACGAGCGAACAGACAGACAGACGGACGTGGCTAAATCGACTCAGCTCGCTAATCTCTTCATTTTGATATGTAATCGTTGCCTAAAATGTAAAATAACGTAACATCACATTTCACAAGAGGCGAAGAAAAAACGATATAGTAAAAACCACTCATATTGAAAGAGAATTTTAGTTTTGGTTATAAAATAGGTACACGTATATTGATGATTATATCTGACAGCGATTTTGGAATTTTTCCGATGATAACTACCTTGTTTTGCATTTTAGGTGACGGTGAGCAGATTTATGGGGTCTCAAACGTTTTCTTATGATTTTTGTAAACATAGTGGAAAACTTAATATATCCTGTTCAGGGTATAAACATGAAGCATATGCTTATGTGGAAATCATTTTTCAGTGTTGTATTTATCAACTCAGGCATACATGGATTTATAAGCATACTGGCCATTCTTGATTAAAGGAATTGTGTTGACATCTTTCAACTAGATTAGACAGTTGAGCTTAACTGTTGCTTTCATTCAGCATAATATTGATATATCACTTTCAATCTTTAAGCTTCTAAGCCGATGCAACCCTGCAAAATTTAAGCACTTTTAGAAAACATCAATTTCGAAGCCATCACCAGCAGACTAACACTCAGCCAAGAAACCTTCAAACAAAGTCACAAATAATTTAAAATTGCTACTTTGCTGCTTCGTGCGAAAATTAAATTCCTCAGAAAGAAAAAAAAGGTCACATTTACATAGCGAAGAAGAAGAAAAAGCAAAACAGTGAAATTCTAGTAAAAATTGCTTCGTGAAAAAATTGTGTGTATGTATGTGTGCATTTATGTAGATGTGTCAGTGATGACTGCAATAAAGAAGACTTCAAAAAATGCTGGAATTTAAAATGAGTTTACACTCACACACACACATATGCAAATATATAATGACAATGTCATGGAAATCTTTAATTAAGGCGAAAGACTGCGCGCCCGCTGAAAATACAGCTAAACAGAGAAGTTTGCAAGTGTGTGCGTGACATACCTTCAAAGCTGGAGCGGCGCTGAGAAAATAGCTAAATTATGAATGAAAAATGTGTGACATTTTAATGCAGACGCATGTAGAAGAAATACACTACACACACACGCAATAATGTTTGTATATGCACAAGTATGCAGGTGTGAGGGTGTGTGTGTTTATGCTCGCTTGAATTCATATATGAGTTGCCATGTTGAGGTGAATATGTATATATGTGTCTCTATGCAGATCCATTCTCATTATATGTATGTGTGTGTCTTTCTCTTAGCAAGCTTCAATTATTCTTTTTTAACATTTTAGCTGCAAAAAAGCGTAGACAAGGCCTTGCTGCAGTTGAATGCCGAGCCGTTTTCTGAGCGCTGTCTGCTTGTAAGTGCTTTTGTTGTACAAGCAAACACATGTAGACAATCAAATAGACATATGCCCGTAAAGTCTCTAACATGTGTAGGTTGCCGTGAGCGCCAATGTGTGCATATGTGTGTTTTTTACTTGCTAAATCCCCAGCCGCCACAAGGACGCGCACTTTGAACTTGAACTTTGCTTTGGAATCTAGCGCGCAGTCCCTTTCCACAATTCTTCTACTTCTTCAATTTTTTGCTTTTTTCATAACAGTTTTTCACTTCCGTCTGCCACCTGTTCGCAATTACAGCAAAACGAGTTTCAGACAATTAAAAAATGTGGCAAAAATTAAAAAAAAAAGTCAAGCTTCTGCTGGCAAACCGCCATTGTCAGCAGCAATGTTTGTGGCCGTTATTCTTTCCTGCGTGATTTTCTAGTTTTTTTTTTTGTATTCATATTTTTTCAAACTCTCACTTTTTGTGCTGTCTGTAAGGTCGCAATTCAGTGTTTGATTTTGTGACCGAATCGCCGGTGACGATCGTTCGTTGCTTGGATTTAAGTTGAAGCTTATGTGTCGACAATTTTCGTTAGAGTGTATAAATGTGTAATTGTAACAATAAAAAAAAATAATTTATTATTCTATAAAAAATATGTGCTTCCAAAACTAAAATAAATTTATAAATCTGTATCTTATCTTCCAAAAAGGTTTTTCATATTTTGGTCGAGTTTTTAATTACCACCTCCAACTCGATTTTAAGGTTACTAAAAACGCTATCAAAAATGTCGTTTATATACAAACATAGAAACAACTATTTTCAAGTAATTACGAGGTATGACAATTAAGTAATGAGACTGATTCCATAAAAACCGTATATTTGAAAATTATTTTACAACTCTGCCATCCCCTTCAAGTAGTCCCCTAAGCAGAAAATCATTTTCTTTTAATACTATGCGATGTCTAAATAATTTTTCTTAAGTTTCAAAGCAATCGAAGAAAAGTATGGGAGATGCAACCTTTGGGAAAGTAGCTCGTCTGGTTAGATTGATCTGTTGCTTCAATGTTTGTTCGTATTTTTCTCAAAACATCGTTTTCAAAGTCGGTGGTCACAATTTCTCGGCAACTAGTAATGCAACTTCTCACGGTTCTCCTAAGTAGGATGATCTGGCGAACGACTGAAGCATTCTTTTGTGATCACAACTAGTTTTTTCAAGGTTTACTGGTAAAAAGTAGCTCTAAAATCACACTCTTTTGCAAGCGACTTTGCCAAAAGTAATTTATTTTCTAAGTCCTTCGATTAATCACTAACCGATAATACTAACCGATGATTTTTTGTTTTTTTTTTTTTGATTCTATATGAATCCCTTGTCTATGATGCTAATCACCGAGAGGCGAAGTTGTTGAGCGATGTCTCCAAAAACCAGCGGCCAATGGCTGAATTGAACTGAAAACTTCACAAAATTTTATTTAGGAGCTTCTCTTTTATATGTTAAAAAGTTGTAATAAATTTCTGAAAATAGGTGAAGATATGTACTTTTTCGGCTGTCAAATCACCTTAACTAACTAAGTACCACCATTTTGATAGGTTGTGGAATGCCTAAAATACTTAGAATTAAATTCTAAATTTCTTTGAGGTCATAAAGGAAAATCTACATAGTCACTGAATACCATTAAAGGCGAGCTTAAAGAAGAAACGTTTTTTTTTAGTTTCCTTAAACGTGGTGCAAAAACCCAGAATTTTCGTCCCATAATTCCGGATTCGGTTTACGAATGGATTCGCGCAAACGATTTTTACCACTCAAATAGACTTCCTTGTTGATAGCTTGGCGGGTCAGAAGGAACTCGGAATACACCACGTTGATAATCGGAGAAAACTACCAATATATTATACGTATGTTTCCCGTCCGTGAGCATAGCTCCAAGACTGATCACGAACAATAATACGTTTCATGACATCCTGATGGTTGAAAAATATCGTTTCATAGAGGTTAACGCGACGCGATTCTTCGAAAAAATTTAGCGATTTTGAAACCAATTGTGCTTTCACGCTTCTTAGGCCCAAATGATCTTCAAAATTTTTTCACTCATTTTTCTGATATTCCAAAGATGCAAGTAATAAGTAATAATAAGTCTGACTAATTTCAAACGTTGATTGTTAAACACCATTTTCTTTGTTTTAATGACTTATTGATCATGGATTGATGTTGATGTTACCAACATTCTAACATTTCGGTATAAGAAATTTGATTTCGCACATAAAATTAAATGGAACTTCTTTGTTGAATAATTTCACTCATCGTAAGAATCGATGAATTCACTTTATGTACTTCAGAAAGACTAGCGTGGCACAGATGTCACTGGCAGTCATACCAACTTAAGCGGGCATTCTAGTCTAGAAGCATGAATTTCAGATAATTTTGAAAGTATCGTAAAAAAACAATTAATATTTTTACTATCCATTTTTTACTAGTTATTTTTTAATTTTAAAAGAATAGAGAAAAATATTAAAAACTAAAAAAAGTAAAAAATTTCAAAAATTATGAGTTGACAAAGGGGGGGGTCTCTAAAAATTTCCACGTGACCATACCTATGATTTCAATCCTCCTATTTACCTGAAACCACAAAAAAAAGATTATTAATATAGAATTATGTCGCAATGGCCGGAACTACGGAAAAGAGGAAAAAAAAAATTTGCACAAAATGGCGACTGCCTAAAAAAAGTTTTTCTGGATCACATTTTCAGACTATTTCGAATTTTTTAAAAATACTAAAAATAAAAATTTGAGGATGGGGCTAGTTTCAATCATAGACAAGCCTGTAAAGAAAACTCTATAAAAATTTCAAGTAAATCGATCCAGTAGAACCGGAGAAACCGTGGGTATCGTTCCGTCAGTTTTGAGAAAAATGCGTTTAAGGTTTCTCGTTCCGGCCGAACCAGTTTGGATGCCGAGTCAGAAAAATGCCTATATCTCCGAAAGTAATTTGAATTTTGAAAAGTCCTCTTGTACACATATTCCTAAATAGTTAAATTTTGAAAATATAAAAAAATCGATTTTTTTTAAATTTCTAGACTAGAATACCCCCTTAAAACAAAAATATTTTGCTGAATTGATTTTTGCGCGAAATTCAAATTAAAAAGTCTTAGTATATTTTCCCCATAGTAGTAGTATTGGCAAATGGTTTCGGATATTGCTTACAATTATTTTGATATTAAATTCAAATTTCATTAAAACCCTTACACGAAGCTCAAATTGATACTAGAGGCTTAATCTTAAAGACAAGTTTGGAATAAATATGTATATTTCTTTAGCCCTCCTTGCCCTTCAGTTGCTTAAAATCTGCATTTTCTCAGCAAACAATTACTGATAAAAGATTTATAAGCCCTCCTTTTACAGGATCTTGACCGGATAGTTTGGTGCTAAGCAGCTAAGCGCGGATAGAGAAGTGATCAATAAAGAAACGTAATATATGAGACTAGATAAAGGTTTTATTTATAACGATTAAATGACTGCAAAAATGCTAGATGTAATAAAATTCTTTGAATATTAGTTAAGTCTGCCCTTTTTTCAGAAAAAGTGTGAATAAGCTCCAAACTATTATAAATTTATTTATTTTTATTAAGATTTTGACTGAAGAAATATTTTCGCTTTTAATTTCATTGAGCATGAGGAAAAAATTAAATATCTTCATTTAATTTTTCAACTTATTTCGCCATACTCGTATTTTGCGCAAAAAGAACTAATTTCAACTTGCCTGCTAAGTCTATATTCATAAAAATAATGGAGGAGCTTAAACATTAAATATTCATAACATTAATGAGCAGCATTAAAGGCGTAATTATTAACTAAGCCAGCGGTAATAGTCTAGCTGCATCAACGATGTATTACGTGCATATTGTGCCAAGTAAAGAGATTAAGAGATTTTACAATTTATATGCCTGTGGGTATGAAAATACACCAAGGACAGTAAACATTTTATAGCAATTTGCTTTAAAATTTGCTGAAAATATGTAAGAATAGACAGGTTAGTTATATTTTGAATAAATTGATTTAAAAAGTCACAATGTTATAAACATAACCTCATTCTGAACTTTTCAAACAGAATTTCGAATCGAGAAGGTTTAATTTGACAATGCATATAGGCGTATGCTGCCTGGTAAATACTTGTAAAATTATAAAAAGTACTTACAGCCAAACGTAATTTAAGCATTTCTGTAAAAGACGATTCTTCTAGTAACTTAGCGGAAAAACTTTTTAAGGTTAACATTTCGATCTGAGCTTTCTTACGTTTTTCAAACAATACACTCAAAAAACAAACGGAAGGTGTAAAATTTTTTAAATACAATGTTTTCATGTTTCGATAGTTCATACTCTTAAAAATAACATATTAAAATTTTAAATCGAATGCTCAAAAAGTTTTCGAATTACAACCATTTAAAGAGTTAGGGGTAGCCAGAAGCACGAAAAAATGAGAATTTTCAGTAATTTTTTTGCTATTAAATCGTGTTATTTTACGAAAGTAGTAATATGACATTATTATAGAATGTGTTGACTTGAAGTTGCGAAAATTTCAAAAAAAAAAAATATTTCCAAAGATATACTGGTAGTTGTTTGTGTTGACCCGGTTCCAAAAAAGATACTTGCGGTGACAACCATAAGTCCTTGGAGAGTCATCTAAAATTAATCGAAAAAAAAATTAGTTTTATGAATAGATAATCCCGGGTCTGATCGAAGAATTTTATTTTGTTTTCAAAATTAACAAAATGGCGGCCTCAAGAATTTTTTTTCTAAATTTTTGGGCAAAAATCAACAGTTAATTGGTCTTAAAAAATCGAAATTAAAAAAAAACCCCGAGTTTATTATGTATTCTAAAAGCTGTACACATTTTATTAAAATTTACTAAGCGGTTTTCGAGTTACAGTTGTCACCAGTTTAAAAAACGTAGTTTTGAGAAAAACACGTTTAAAGTTTGCCTTTTTGCTTTGAAGTGCCCGAGCTCTTTTTGTTATTTGCCGAATAACTCAAGAATTAATTAACGTATCAACGCGAAATTTTCAGAGAATATTTTTAGGATATTACACTTAACAGTAATGCAAACAATTGATTTTGTGAAAATTCTAACTACCCCTAACTCCTTAAGGGGGAGCCTACTTTAAAAGCTTAAAGAAATGTTCTTTTTTTTTTGCTTAAATCTCTTTGAAAAAATTTCTAAGAATATTTCCCCAAAGCTATAAATGGAAATTCGAAATATTTTCAAAGCTAGAAGGAAAATAGTGACCGAGCGTCTAGTAGATATATGAGCGATTGAGCAGAAAGCGAAAACTTTGACGGGAGATTTTTTGGTTTTTCATTTTTACGATTTTACTGACTTGGCGTGCAAGGTAGGAAAAAAAGTAAACGTCTTATCGAAACGAATCAAAATACGTTGTATTTGGAATTAAATTCTCTTTTAGGTGAACCTAAAATACCTTAAAAAGGTTAACATTATTTCGGGTTTTAAACGATTTAAAGTAATTTTTTTTTCTAAAAGTTTCATTTTAATCAGACATTTCTTTCCTTTCCAAAAAAATCCTTAAAAATATTGATTTTTTGAAGCCTCTAAAGTAGGCTCTCCCCTTAATGGGTAGCCGCATAGTTCAATCCGATTGAGGAGTTTATTATTAGACGCTTTTCCTCAAACAACATTTTTCAAATTTACTGTATTGATAACCAAAATCACTCAGTTTGTTTGAAAAACTTCGTCGCATTAACGTTTTTAAAACAATGCTTTCCGACTACCAGAATGTAATGAAACGTATTATTACTCGCGATGAGACTTAGATCTATGCTTACGACTCGTAACCAGACGATCAATCAGCGGAATATCGTGTCAAGGGTTCCGTCCACCTTTCGGTGTGAAAGCAGGTCAAAAATCAAGGTTATATTGACGGCTTTTTTCGATTATCGAGGTGTGGTGCACTCCGAATTTAACGAAGTTACTGCTTTAAGGCGTGCCGTGGTTGGTAAAGGAAGAATGATGCACCGTAAGCATGAAGAATTCATTATAATCCACCATTATTTATGGAGCAGGTATTCCATTACCCAATTATCGGTCTGAAGAGCAACAAAGCACTTGAAAATTAGAAACTGGTCAGATATTCACTATACGCCAAATCTTCAAAAATACCAGTGAAAAGAGAATGGAAACTCTCCACCTCTTTGACGATTTCTAAACTGCTTTTGACAGCATGAAAAGGAGCTGCCTTTATGCCGCGAAGTCTGAATTTTGTATCCTCGCAAAACTGATCGGGCTATGCAAATTGACGTTGAGCAATACCAAAAGCTCGCTCAGCTAATACTAATTTAGCAACAACAACGACAGCCTGGTCCTTTGCGCATTGGCAACTGCGAATATCGCATTCCATGGAACAATGAGCTCTCTACTAGATATACGACGGGATTGACAAAGTTCTGTGAGTCAAGAGACAACGGCTTCTTTGGCTAGGTCATGTTGTCTAGGCATATCTCTCTATACGTCTACCGAACTCGGCTAGTATCTTCCAAGCAGAAGTACTGGGACATAGAAAAAGCCTGCGAAGTTCTATTGGAAAACCACAAGAATATACATAAAGCAACTATATTTGCGGATCGCCAAGCGGCACTCCAGGCCTTGTCTTCACCCATGACAAATTCCAGTATAGTTCATAACTGCAAGAGAGCACTAAGCTCAATAAAAGTCAAGCTCCAATTAGACTTGATCTGGGTTCCCGGTCACAGGAAAGTTTTTGGTAACGAAAAAACAGACGGCAAAGGCAGGAGTTTTCCTCAACGAATCCGAGGCGGAGCTAATACCAAGCCCGCTAGGATCGATCAAAAGAGAGATCAATAGACAATTTCAACAAATTGCAAATAACAGGTGGAAATACATTACAAAATGCGTCATAATTAAACAATTATGGCCAACAAATGACAGGGAAAGAACCAATGACTTATTAAATAAAAAATGGCACTGGCCATTTGAGGAACATGCGTCCAAAATGGGTATGCCCTACAACGACATCTGCCATGGCTGCGGAGTAGCAGGGTACAAGGAACCAATTTTCCACTTTCTCAGTGAATGCCCAGCTCTAGCACAGATCCGACACAAAACACTTGGACTCCATCAAGCACCAAACCTTGAATGGATTTCTACTAAAATGCTTCAGACATAAGTAGTTTCATCGAAACCTCAAAAAGGTTTGAGAGAGAAGGTGAAACGTAATAGCAGATAAAGGAGGTTCTACGAATAGTGTAACAAAATGGTATATCAAGTGCTAATTGAGCCCGATAGACAACATGGCTGCACTCCTACCTACCTACCTACGAATTTTGAAAGTTTTCGTTACAGTACCTGCCAGTGTCTATGCCAGTAGAGAAGAGAAAGAAGAAACCGATAATCAAATTTTACCAGTCCAACCAATTATTTTAAGTAAAAATTATTTTTTCTAAATAAATTAGAGTGTTATTAAAATAGATTAAGATATTGAAAATGCCGCAAATAGCGGTCCATAGCGCAGCCCCATAACGGTTTGAGGCGCAAAAAGTTGTTTTAAATAATTCATTTGCAAGTTTGTGGCAACTTTAAAGGGCCCGCTGCTGAAACAAAAAAAGACTGAGTCTGTAAAAAGCGGGCAACGGGAAACGTGTTTTTGTAAAAGAATCAGAAAAATATACATTACACCAAGCGCTTGCTGTCTGCTTGTACACGAATTCCTATACACACATACAGAAGTGGAAAGAGTACATAAACATATCTAATTTCAAAGTAAGGCGCGCGTACTTACCGGATGCTGCTGGCGTTGGTCGGAATGTTGCAAATGTTTGCATTTTGTTTTGAGTAATTTTATTTGCATTTTATTTATTTTTAATTTTCGGCAGAATTTTTATTTTATTTTTATTTTTTGCATATTTTTTTTTTCTCATTCGGTTTATGAATCGTTTTTGTTGCAATGTTTATTTGAATTCATTGCCGTTTATTTATTTTTCGTTTTTTTTTTCATTTTAGCAACATTTGACGTTGGTAAATTTCGCATAGTTGTAGGTGAGCGCGAGAGCGGGAGAGAGGGAGAGAGGGAGAGAGAAAAGAGGCATTATTTAATTTGCGCAACAGTCTGGCTTACAGTTGTTGTTGTTTTCTTTTATGTACAAATTTACTACTGGCAAAATCTATTTATTTATGGAAGAAGCAACAGCAACAACAACAAGATTTCTTAGAATGCAGCAAATGCTAATTAAGTGTTTCAAAGCAATTCTATTTAGTTACGGCCTTTGCATGCGTTTCTAGTGGCAATGGAGGAGCAGGAAGAAGAAGAAGAAGTATAAGAAGAGTGCGAATTAGTTACTAGGGTGAGCGTGAGAGTGAGATTTGTTGTGAGCGTGAAATTGAAAGTGTTAATTGAATAAATTACCGAATTGCTTTGCATCGCTAATGTGTCGGAAGGAAGCAGAGTTAAAATAAAGCGGCAAATTATGCATTCAGTCCGCTTAACTACAGTGAGAACTACGAGTGTATTCAATGTGAAGCTAATTATTTACTTGATAAAAGAGCTAAATGGAAATATTAGGCAGGCAAACTTTAAAGCGTTCTACATTTGGAATGGATGAAGCGAGAGCGGTTCAAATTTAATGGCTACAGTTATGTACTGCATGAGTAGTAGTGAGTACTAGTGAGTAGTGATGAGTATGAGAGAAGATTATATAACTAATTAAGCTGTAGTAAGTTCAAAATGAATGCGTTGAATGAGTAATAAACGAAGTAGATAGCACATTGCCCCAGTTTTCTATACTGAGGATGTAGAAATTTTTTAACTTTTTACTTAAAGCGTTAGCGCACAAGAGTTAATTGAACAATTAACTGATCTTTGATCAATCCAAGCACTAACAAAATACTATCTATGCACCATACGAAATAAAAACCTCATTTTACGGCATTAATTCTTAAAGGCTTACATGGATTTACGGGTTTCAAAAAATCTAAAAAATCGATTTTTTTTGCCTTACTAAATTCTACAATATCTCTAGGAAATTTTCCTCATTTTCAAGTAAATCCGAGTAATAATTTTATAGCTACAGCCTTGAGAAGTTGTGCGCTCGAGGCTAGCTAAGCTAAGCACGCCGTCTTTAAACGCGTTTTTTTCGAAACTGCGTTTTTGAACTCGGTTGGCAGGATTTCTCTAGAACTACGCAACCAATCCTCATGAAACTTTATATAGGTCTTTGAGCTACAATTCTTAAAGTCTTGGACGAAGGATTTTTTTGTTTTAGATTATAACTATTTGAAAAAAAAGTCACGAAATTTTCACTGAAGCTTAAATTTTTTTGTAAAAATGTCTACCAAAAATTAAATTTTTACTTTTTATCCTTTGTCCAAGTTTTAAGTTAAGACTTTAACTAAAACAACAAATTTTTTCACTTCAGATGATCCCGTAAGGAGTTATCCTGCCAACGTGGGCTCATCTTTTTTCAAGGGATCACCGCAAATGGCATCGCAATTGCCGAGTTGAAAAATATTTTTTCAAAAATTTTCAAAATTTCTTTATTAATAGTGTAAGTTTGTAACAATAAAAAACTCGAATAACCTATTTAATTTTTTATATGAGCAAAAAAAAAATCGTGAATAAAGGCTGTTTTCGACCGAGAAAACCCATGTAATCACTTAATAGAATTGAAACTAGAAAGCATCTCTACCGGTTGTTGTCCACGCTAAAAATTCGGTTGAAGGCTTTGATAAAACAGGAATCTGTTGATAAATATTTATTATTGGGAAAAAATGCAAAATGAGTAACAGAAGCACTTATAACAACTGATCGTTAAACGAACCCATAGTTAATCGAGTAACCACTACTACAAAAGCCAAAAACGCGTATCTCAATTATAAAATTAATTTGGCTGTTAAATCCATTTATCCAAAGCTGAAAAATGAGTCTATCAGTTTTAAGACAATAGAAAAAAGTTCCACGAAATTTTAATGGTTAATTTAGAATGATAATATTTTATTAGTAATCATGCAGTTTTGGTAGAGTATTCAGAGTTCAAGGTTATTATCTCACAAGCTCCAATAAAAAAAAGCTTTTTATTGATAAACATTCTTCTTCTTTTTATACCCAGAACAAAGAATATTAAGTTTGTCACTAATTTAGCTATACACAGAAGGAAACATCGGACACGTAAAATATATACCAAATACAAGTATTTGACCAGTGTGACGAGCTGAGTTGATGTAGCCTTGTCCGTCTGTGAGAAAAAGTATCTTTTCGAGAAAAAAGTATTTCTACTTGGATCAGCCGTTACAACTCAGTGTTTGAGATATAGCTCTGAAATTTTACACTCGTCCGTTTCTTCTCAAACACTGCTTATTTGTCGAAACCTTCCCAATTCGTGCAGGGTATTCTATAGTCTGCTCGAAAATGTCGATAAAGTTTTCAAGCAAATGTGAATACCTTGTGTATTCCATCAGATTTTGGGCCAAGTATCGCTTTCAAGATGAACTCTTTTTAAGATTTTCATTATAGATCCCAGTCCAAACAATATTCATTATATTTAGAAAATGTTTGTATAGTAGCGAAAAGTGGTACCCTAATAGGGTTCAGGAACAAATTACTGCCTCTTCTAAAATATTTGTACTCCACAAAATTCCTATAAGCAGGTTCCCTTCTATAAATGATACACAATTTCCTCAAGATCCGCACCAAGTATGTAGGAATAGTCTTGGACGGCAAACTGCTGTGGAAGCACAACATGGAAGAAAGAGTGAGGAAAGCTAGCACTTTGTATGCGGACAGGCAGATGCTCGGCACAACCTGGTGGACTCTCTACCTCTTCCATGCTCTGGTGCTAAACAGCTCTTTTTAGGCCAATTCTGCTCTATGATGCAGTAGTATGGTGTAGCGACATACGGAAATTTCCTTGCCGCAAGCTAATGGAAAGGGTTCAGAGGATCACTGCGCTGTGCTTAAAGGGGGTTTTGAGAACAATTCCAACGGCGGCTCTTGAACTGGTACTAAACCTGCCACCTATAGACCTCTTCACTGAAAACTGTGAAGCAAAATCTGCATAACTACTACTGTCGGTAGGTATCTTGCGTCCCCACGGTATGATATAAAGGCAGAGTTATCCATAGTGAGGCCAAAGAGTCTGTCTAAAATTCGAGGCAAGCGCAAGAATTTTTAACTCCTCATGGTCCTAGTAACCGAGCTCCACCTCGTATCGCAATGGTTCAAAACTGGTCTATGCGTGGCTTATTGGCCTACCAGTTTATTCTAACCCAAAGCATTTGTATCACCACTGATAATCTTATTCCTTCACTCTTTCGATGTAACTTATACTTATACGTATATTTTTACAAACCGTAAAAGTGTATCAAACCTAATTTTGAATTTATAGATTTGTTATTTATTTATTTTTTGTTGTTTTTTGTTTCTTTTTTATTCATTTTTGGGTCCAGACAGTTACCCAGCGTTCTTTTTTTTAATGATCTTGGAGGAAGCTTATTAAAATTTTATCTGGCTATGTTTTTAGTATGAAAAATGTAAATTGTGCTAATTTCGGGGGCATATAATTTTATTTAAAAAAAATTCTATGTATAAAAAAATAATTTTTTTTTGCAATTCTCAATTTTCTAAAATTCTACTTCAACTCAAAACTCTGTGAATTCTGTACTGCAATGCATAACTGGCTGTTAATTTCCCAACGGCAAACTTAAGCTGCTTGACAGCATATTTTGCGCGTCATCTTTCATTTGAGTCAACTGGTGGCATCATATTTTTCAGTGGCAGTGTGTGTTGATGAGCAACATTTTTAATCCGCAACTTGCTCCCACCCACTCGTGTGACACCAGCACCTTCATTTATAAACTGGCAAATATATAAATTTTTTTGTAGCAATGTCTGAGTCTATAACTATATATATGTTTATGTTGTTGTGTGATTAGAGGCGCGTCGACTCATTGATTTCCCTCGAGTAGTTTTTCGCATTTTACTCGTTTCAATTTCTCATTTGAACAACTGCGGCTGTTTACGATTATTGCCATAATTCAGCTGAAGAGAGCTGTTTGTGGGCGATTTGAGTGAGAAATATCGATTTCAACATAAAAATTATGATTTATAGTGATAGAGACACTTTCGTGAGTCAATAAGAAATGCCTCTCGACAAGGCTTAAGTTATTAAGCTTTCGCAATTTTATATGTCGAAGCTAGTGAAGAAGAAGAATTGTGTGTGTGTGCGTGTGCGAGAATTAACTTTTGTTTTTGTGCTTTTCATGGGATTAAAGGCTGAACTGTGAGATTTAACTTTTCTTACGGCTTTGAAAATATTTTATGGAATTGCTAACGAGCTTTCTGTTTAGTTTTCCCCTTTAAGGCTCTGAATAACTAAGTAAATATATAACATAACAGAATACTATATTAATATGAAAACATGAAATTCTGGGAAACTCTCACGAATATCTTGGGCTTACCCAATAGAAATTTAAAATTTTTTTAAATTTATCTATTTTTTAATTTGTTTACCCTCAAAACATATTGTTTGCGGGAAATGAATTTGTTCAGTTGTGAGTCTTGAAACTGAACAGCATGTCCAAACGAAATATGGTACAAATATGCCAAAATTTTTCGTACTCTGTTCAAAATGATTATGGAGTATATGTGACCTGGTCTACGAAAAGGGGGCTTAGGTGTCAAAAAAATCGATTTTTTTTTATTTCTATTTTTTAAATTTTTTTTTTTTTATTTATTTTTTTTTTTTTTAATTTTTTGAGACCTAAGCCCCCTTTTCCTAAACCAGGTCACATATATGTATATTGTATTGGGATTGATCTCGACTTTCGAAAATGGTTTTGATATGTTTCGATCTCATCAAACTTTTACTTTTTCTTTGGCGGAAATAGTGAGTAGTTGATTCTGAGTAGTTGTTCTATGAAACATATAGTATCAAATATAGAACAATATAATCTATCGAAAACAGACCTGCAATATAATGCATATATTGTAATACTATATGATCAAATTTGAACTGACAAAACATAAACTACATTTTCATGGATGGCCTTCAATGCCTTCAACGAGTTTTGAATTCTTGGTCTCGGCTGAGGTTTGGAGCACCTTTTCATAGTTTTCGACGTCACATTCATAAAACTACATCTCGTTACCAATAGGGATGTATTTGATAAATGTAGGGTATTCCGCAAAGCTGTCAGCCAACTCGTTTGCGACCTCTACTCGACGTCGTTTTTGCTTAAGATACAGGTATTTTGGTATAAGTCTGGCATTGCGTGTTGGAAGCGTGTTTTAAACTCACAACAGTAACCAGAATGAGTTCAGTCGATCCAGAGATGACGCTGATATCCTCTTTTTAACCTTTTTCTTTGTTTTTTTTAACATAAAAAAGGAGAAGAAGGAGGCAGTTTATGTAGATCATTCTGAATCAAAAGTGATAATTTTTTTTTGTCTTTTTTTTTTCGTTATAAAGGGTGGGCCCTGGTTTTGGTCAAATGTTATCACAAATGGACGTTATTGCTATATTTCGGCGCAGATGTTTGTGTTGAACTTTTCAGTGAAGCCTGTACAGGTATAACTGGTATTTTGATACATTGGTTAACCGCAAAAGAGGATTCAAGTGAGGAAAATATAGGGGAAAGGAATTTTTGTTGTAGAAACTGAATGATTTTATTCACTGTGTGACGTGGCTCATTGTTTGTAAAACCAGAGTGGCGATTCATGGATTATGAATCGATTTTAAGTTCCCAAATATAACCATAGACACTATTCCCTCAAGCTTCGACGGTTTGAAAGGTTATATGGTTAGAAAGATCTGAATTGAGTTTTGAAAAGCACGTCTACCTGTTTGCTAAATCTCATTATTTATGCTACGTTATAAACCATGGCGCAGCCTATATAAATATATATATTAGGTTGTCAAAAAAGTCTTGCGGTATTTTCGCTAGTTGGCGCTGAAAGCCGTGACATCATAGAAATTATATTTTTTAGAATAAACAATTGAATTTTACAAAAAAAAATTTCAATTTGCCGTAAAAGTTCGAAAATTCCAGAAATTACCCGGAAGTTAACTTTAACCTTGAATAACTTTTACAGGAGTGACTATATCAAAAAATTGTCCAAACTTTTTTTTATAGACGATTCAATTCTGTACAAGAATATGACTTTTTTATTCCTACAAACGAGAAAGTTCCAGAAAAAAAAAAATATTCGTAAAAAGTAGCAAAATCCCTCGAAATTTCAATGGGAAATGTATCGTGTTTGGGCCAAGATTTGTGATGAAAATTAAGGGCTTTTTATGGTCTGATATTTTTTTTAGATGGAAAACTAAAAGTGTAGGGGGCGTCTCGTCAAAAATAATCAATTTGGTAAATAACGGACACCCTAATATATATACATATTAACACTCAAAAGCGTTCCACTTTCGCACTAAAACTACTCTTGTTTAAGTTTTTCTTTAAATTAACTTCGAAGTAATATCGCCGAAAGTTATGAACAAACTGAATGTCTTATGAATATGCATTAATTTATAAGTACACACATATATACATATATATACATACATATATTTAAAGTACAAATATGTTTATATGCGTCCTATTAAGAAATCCGCATAAAAGTCAGCCCAAAGTTCATTCAGCTTCTGGCAGAGATCCCTGCCTTGATATGTATGCTGCTGAGTGATCCGAAGTTCGAAAATTTTGCTGGTGATGAGTTAAGTAGGTAAATAAATGTTTTGTATACACACACTAGTGCATATAAAAACTGGTAAGGGCACATTTGCCGCTGGATATGTAATTTGGAAATACATTATGGGGCTTGTGCCGCCTTCGGATTATGACTGTGAGTTATTTAGGGCCAAGAAGACTTTGTTTGTTAATAAATTTGTGGATTTTGCTGGCAGTTTTAGCAAATATGCACACAATTCAGAGCAGAGGCATTTACGATTATGGATTATGGGAGTCTATGGTGAGTGAATTGCTTACTAGAAATAAAGAATTTAGTAAAGAAGTTGAAGCTGAAAGGATGAGCATTCAAAAATTCATGTGTGCAGTGTATTATTATCAATTTTACTTGCCTAAGTTGTAAGTATGCGTGTGTGTTTCAATTTGCTTAGACTGTACATTCTATATTTAAAAGTTTTTAATGATTTTATAATAATATTAACAGCGATAAGTTGTTTATAACAGAGCATTTTTGAATTTTTTTTTCAATTTTATGAATTTTTTTTTTATGTAAATAAATCAATTCCAGGTACGAGTATAGCAAGTGATTTTAATGAACTCGTGCTAATAATATATTTATGTTTAAAATTAAAAAATTCACTTCCTTCATGAAGTTAAGAAATACCTGACTTAGAGAACTCAAGTGTAGGGTGGTAAATTTTTGTAAAGACGAAGACCCAAATCAAGTTTTTCTAAAATTTTGAACGGGCGCGGCACCTTAGAAAGCGGGCGAAGTAAGTTTTGTTGGCAACTCCTGATATAATTTCTTGTTTGGAAAGCTCAATACATTGTCTGAACAAATTTGTCGAATATAGACACGTTGAGGCCGCGTTTACTCAAAGATCTATAGTTGTAAACCATTCTAAATGATACTGCAATAGTTTTTTTTACACTTGTATTAAGGCCAGGTTCCTCTAAACAGCTTTGAAAATATCGAAAATTTTTTTTTTTCATAAACTGCTACTCTATACTCGTAGAAATAGTATAGAATTAACCCCGAAGGTCAGCAAGACCGAGAAGCAGGTATAAAAACCGGCCGCTTGAACGCCTTGGTAGCGGCAGCTACTTGTACTGCGTGCCTTTGGTTTAAACTGGTTTTTCGCCAAACCACGTTTTTTCGCATGGATGACACTGTCATTTCAAAACTATTGCACTTATCGATATGAACCAAACGGCATCTTATTCTCTAGATGTCTGGCTATGGCCTGAAGCAGAAGCAGAAATATTCATTGTTATTTAAAAAAGTTATAAACAATTAAAAGTGAAAAAAGGGTTATAAAAATTCAAAAGTCCGTCATTTTGTTTTTTTTTTTCATTGAAAATGTTTCATTCTGCTTTAGGCCATAGCTAATTCGATACAGAATATGAAACTGTTTTATTTTATGCTTTCAGATAATTTTTTTTCAAGAAATGATGTCATCTATCTACGAATCGTATGAGTTTCAGCTGTCATTTTCAGGATCGCCATTTAAAAACAAAAAAAAAATAATAATAATAAATAAAAAAAAAATTTCAAGTAATTTAATATATAGTGTGTACTTTCATATATAAAAGGAATTGATTACTCAACATGTTTCGTAATAAAAATAAAATTTATTAAAAAAAATTACGTTTTTTAGAGCAACCTGGCCTTAAGTATACTACGAAGTTTCTAATACCCGGAAGGAAAATTTGGTGAATCCATAATATTAATATACATACATGTACATATGTATATACCTATTTATATCATCAGAATGACGAAATAAGTTGATTTAGCCATGTCATTCTGTATACGCGAACTAGTGCCTCAGTTTTTGAGATATCATTTTGAAATTTTGGATGTATTATTTTATCTCCAAGTGGCAACTCATTTCACGGAATCGCCGCTATGGGACCACTGCAGCATATAGCTGCCATACAAACTCAACGAAGGGTGTTAAGTGTTTGTATGGAAAAATTTTTAATTTGATGAAATAACTTGATGAAAATTGGCATGGTTTAGTGAATATGCTAAATATACAATCTCCAAAGAAATCGTTCTGATCGAACTATTATAGCATATAGCTGCCATACAAACTGGAAGAAGAGAGTAAAGTGCTTGTATGGAAATCGTTTTCATTTGGTGAGATATCTGGGCAGAAATTGGCATGCATTATTACTTTTGACAGATAAGAAATCTCCAAGGAAATCTTTCCGATCAGACTGTTATAGCATATAGCTGCCATACAAACTGAACGGTAGCAATCAAATTCTTGTAAGGAAACTTTTATATATGTAGGTGAAGGTTATTACAGCTTTGGTGGAAAGTTTGAAATTTTTTCTTGTTTTTGTTCCTTTTTTTTTGTGTTTTGTTTTTTTTCGATTAATGCAATCAGTGTCTCCGCATTGGCCAAATATCTCTTTGCATTTACTAGTTAGCCCCATACTAACATTGAAAGCACTAGCGAGTATAAAAATAACAACCTCAGGGAATGAAAAGTTGAATCAAGAATACATATTAATAGATAAAATTTGAGTTTCAACTTAGATATAAATATAAATTTTGCAACAATTTTGCTACATAACTATTGGTTGAGATCATTTTACTGAAAGTTTACTTCGACAACAAAGCACTCATATCAATATTATATCCTTACAAAAATTATTCCTCCAGAAATCATAGTTGCTCGCCAGAATTTATAAAATGGTGCTCTTAGATATTTCCTTAATAAAAAATAAATCTCAATTTTTTATTCATGAGAAAAGCGCACTGGGCGAAAATTTGTTACTCATACGCACTGGAGGTCAGTGGTGCTACTAGTGGCAGTATGGATGCCGTGTCAGCAAAATACGTATATCTCCGAAAATGTTTGGAATTTTGGAAATTTATTTTGTAGATATATGTTTATAGTGTATATATTGATGATTAGTGCATTTCGCTGTACTTTTTAGGTAGAAAACAAATTTGGAATCGAAAGCTGAAAGTTATAATGAATGTTAGAGAGAGTATACAAACATATTTTCGAACTTAAAATTAACTTTTTTTACCATATTTGAGTGGAAAAAAAAATCGTTGAATCTTGCGTTGGTAATCGTGTCTTAAGTTCAAATTATCAGTTGTAATTTTGGAGCTATCCTGAGCAATAAAGTTAACTACTCCACTGCATCTAACTATTTTAAAATAACATTTTTGTGCATATGAATAATCAGATCGGAATTGAAATAAATAAATAGTGAGTAGCAAAAAAATTTTAGAAATTTCGAAGGTTCCAGGATCCTGTGGATTCACGGAAATTTGGAAAATATTTTTTTAATGGAATAAAATCCATAAACTCTCCATCAACTGAGCATACATGCAAACCTTTCCATGTTATACAGTTTCCATTGAGGAATAAATATCCGCCAGCAATGAGAGATAAACAAAATAAAAAACGAAATAAAATAAATCCACCAGGAATATCAGTGCCAAATACTTAAGTTACAAGGCTATGAGTTGAAACATTAGTTTAGTAGAGTTCAAGAAGAGTTGTAGTTGTATTGTAGATATTTGGAGATGCAAAAATGTCGAGTAAAAAGTATAAGTTTAATACTTAATTTTTTTGTTAGTGAGCACGCTAGAGTCTATATGCAAATAACTTGAAAAGTGAAACAGAAGACTAGCTGTTATAACAACTACTCGGCAAATGCCGCATACCATTACCAAAGTGAAGCAAATGAGGCAATAAACTACTGAGAACTACCAATACATACAAAGTAAATGTTGGCGTGCGCTTAGAAAGCAAGCAACTGTCAAGACACTAACTAATTATGAATTTTAAAAAGTATGATAAAATAAATATTCTATAAAAGAGCAGAGCTTGCTACTCACCCCAATGCGTCCCAGCAGCAACGCGTCCATTTCGCCGCCATTTTGCGCCACCGGCACCGAGGTGATCACCGACACCGTGGGCTCGTGTGCTACGCTCAGATCCACCGACATTTTCTTGCTTTATTTGTTTATTTTTGTTAAAAAGTGTGTATAAATTTTATAAAATTTTTTGATATTTTTTGGGGGAATTTTAGGCTTTCCTTGGGAGCCGGATATGGGTTACTTGGTTGTGGGTGACTTTTAAGGATTTACTGCTAATAATGTTGAACTTGTTATGGTGAGGCCTTCTGGTTGGTTAAGTTGGTATAAAAATAGCATATTTTGTTGTTCTTTATTATTTAAAAATATTGAAACTTTTTTATTTAGTTGTTTATTTTTTTGGTTTGTGCTGAGGGTTAGTCGCTCACATTTGATTTTTAAATTTTTGTTATATAAATGTTTTTGATTTTGTTGCAACAATGTGGTATATATATTTATTTCTTTTTTTATTTTTTATATTTTAATATTAAGCATTTTTGCTTTTTGCCATCAGATCAACAGTTAAAAAGGTGTGCGCTGGATTTTCCACTTGAAACATTGGGCATATAATTTACTATTGAAACATGTTGGACTTCCAGCAACAGTTATTGTAACTTGTAATTATTGTTGTTATTTAATGTTGATTTATTTATTTCCTTTTCATTATTTGCAATGTTAATAATTTGCATTGATTTTTTTTAATTACTCCGATATTTGGCATATATTTTCATAGTTGGTTTTTGTGATACTTTTTTCTAATAAATTTTATTTCTGAAATCTTCCATGAGTTGAAAAAAAAAAATATTAAATTAAGTATTTGTTATTATAAATTTGTATTTCTTTCTAATATAGTCTAGTTTTCAAGTCAAATTTATAAGATATAAACCATTTCACTTTTATTTTCCATTTAAACAATTTTTAAAAATTTTTGGTTCAGCAAAAATTATTTCTGAAGTTCACTTTTCTTCAAATCATAGAATTTTTTATGACCAGTTTTTGTCACTTATACTATATATCATATACACAATTTCTCGTTATTACTTTCTCTTTAGCCATTACTTAAGTTTTTCGTGCAAATTTAAGTGTTTTAAAAGTATGGCAACCCAATTTTAAAAGTCAATTCATTGGCAATGTTTTAATTAAGTGTGATGTTTAATATATTTTCATAAAAAGAAGTTTTAATGTGCCTTTGTCAGTTTTCGAATTGAAATGTTTATTCAATGTTGCAACCTGTTCCACAAGTTCAGTTTAATATAATAACACAAGTATATACATTGTGAAAAAATTCGAAACTCCGCAGAATGAAGTCTAATTTTTATATATTAACAAAGGTCAGATAAAACACTTCTTAGCTGTAACCTTCACGTAATTTATTGTCGTAGTCTCAAGCCGCATCTGGGCGGGCTGAATTTCAGCCATCCAGTGATCCAGTGAATGCTGGTGGTTTTGCCAATGCACACCCTTACGGTAACTGCTTTATATGTAAACTCAGAAGGAAGTAAAAGTGGGAATACAAAATTCAAAGCTCAGAAGCTTACTGGCGGTATGTATAAGATGTAATGGGTTCAGAACCCCGGACTCAAAGCTTAGTATGGAGAACACTGAAGAGATGAAACGCTTATAGAGAAAAGAAGCCGTTACAGCCATTTGGTTAGCTGTGCCGCCAGTGACCACAATTCAATTGCAACGGAATCAGGTTTTCTCAGTCCTCGGTACAAGAAAGCGCTGTGCATTGGTCGAATAGGGTAAAATATATTCGGCTCCTTGACTAATAAGGCATGTCCTCCTTCGAAGATTCTTTCGCATAGTAGATAAAGACCGGTCTGGATTAAAGACTTCGATAACCCGTAGTTCAATTTTAAATAAACTTAAATTAAGATTATTCAATATAAAACATAAAATCGTAATATAATGTTTTTATAAGTATAGGTAAAGTTGTGAGTTTTTAAAAACAAATTTCATTTCGAAAAACTGGTAGTTTATACTTTTTCAACCTTATGGAAAATACTTGTAAATTGCTTGTAAATATTTTGGGATTGGGCGCCTGTAGTGTTGCAATCTGGCAACAATAAAGTTGTTCGTGTAGCATTTTTGGCATTGCATACTCGGAACTTGTGTTGTTCACAGTAACTTGAAATATTTATCTTGGCCAAAACACAGGATTAAATTGTCAACATTTATTTTTTTTTACAACGCGGAGTATATCGATGAGCTTAGTCTAAATTTTGGAGATGACGCTTCATCAAGGTGCAGTTTTTGCAGATGGTATGGTGAATTCAATCGAGGTCGTAGATCATTGCGAGACGAATTTAGTGAAGGTCGTCTAAAATTTGTTGTTGTTACGAAAACTATTGATGATATGCACAAAATGATATTGCAAAATCGTCAAGCCAACTATTGGCACTGGTGGAACTAGCAAACGTTCAATACTGCTTGAACAATTGACTCTAAAAAAGTTGTCCCTGTTGAATCTGACACAATTTGTGAAAATTATAAATATTAAAAAAATATAATAGCAGTGCTTTGGAACTCGCTTACGGCATTGTGTCAGGTGATGAATCGTGGATTTGCTCATATGAGCTCGAAAGTAAGTAGAGTCGACTATATGGGTGTTTCAAGATAACGCGAATTCGCGGACGGGGCACTTCTAAGCAAATGGTTGCCTGTTTTTTTTGGAAAAAATGGAGATGTCGCAACCATACTACTGAAACAACGGCGAACACTAAATTCTGAATGATATATAATTATTTTTTTGCCGATTGCCAAAACAGAATATCCAACAACAGAAGACGGATCACTTTTCACGATGACAATGCTAGCTATCACACATGTGGTAAACTGAAACAACTGCAGTTTTGAGCACTTACAACATCAATTTGATGATAAATCAACCGTAAAGTCTTGACTTACCACCGAATGACTTCTTTTTATTTCCGTAAAAAAAAATAAACTAAGAGTATGTTTTGGAGATACATCAGTCAGAGTGGCAAAGCTGTTTCGAGAATTGTTTGAAATGAATGCAAGAGTATATAGATTTAAATAGAGAATATTTTGAAAAACAGCAAAAGTATTTTCGATGATTAATATTGGTTTTTGTTCTACAAACCTGAAATATAAAAGGCTGCTCTAGCAGGTGAGGTTTAAATACGAAGTTGTTTTTGTATATTGTTACGTTTAAATTGTGTATTCCATTTAAAAATGTTATTAAAACAAAGTTTCTAACAGTACATGCAATATTTTCTATGGTTGCTGCTCTTTGCCTTCATCACATAGTTCATATCGAACTGCCATGAATGGATATCTCCAAATTTTAATGCAATTATTTTCCACACACTTTGCCAGAGAATGAAGTAGAAAAGTTAGCAATCACAAAAAATTTAGAATAAATGCTTTTTGTAGTAACATTTTATGCAACTATGCATATATATGTGTAAAAACATTCATATATATTTGCATTCGAAAATTGAACGCCCGCAGCCATCAACTGTACATTCGTAGCCAAATAAGGATTTAAAAAAGTTCGAAACAATGAACTTTTCAATTACCATTTCAGCAATTGGCGCTACATGCAACTCACTCATGTGCCACAAATCTAAAATAATAGGAAAAGCCAGACTAAAAGTGAAAATCCACAAGCGTTTCATTTTGCCATTTGAAACTTTTCATTAGCATTTAAGGATTTACGTTTGGCGCCCAGCGGGCTTTACCGACTACACACCACATATGTAACATGTGGAGATATATATTCACATGTATGTGTGTGTGTGTGTGCAAGTGAGCGCTTATTTTATTTGGCTTATTGCATGCTATTTGCTGTGTACACACTTGTATTTGCTTTTAGTTTTTTTTCTTTCATTTAATTTACCTTTCCAACTTTTTCGCACGACTTTCGCCCAGCCACAGCATTATTCGCCAGAGTGCAGCTGTGTGCGTGCTGTGCGCAGCAGCGTTGCAGTTGCTCTTGTTGCTGCATGTTGCTGCTGTGTTGCAAGGTTACACAAGGTCAAACTTTAATCAAACATGCACAATGACTTCTGCACAAGGTTGCACAGTTGCAGGGTTGCATTGGCTGCTGTTTCGCTCGGCTTAACATATAGTTGCTGCAGCTACTGAGTTATTGCTGTTGTTGTTGCTGTTGTCATGTCACTGCTTATTTGCTTAAGCGTTGGTATTACAAATTTTCCGTTTCCTTTTTTTACGCTTTCGCTTATTTGTTTTGCTGCTTATTGCATTTGTGCCGTGAATTGCATGAGTTGCACGCACCTACAGTCATGTTCATACATATATAGGTACATATATTTTTAGAAAAAGTTGTGCATTTACATATTATTTGCCGTGAGCAATGCACAGTTAGTTGCACAAATGCTGGAAATGAGCAGCAGCAGCAGCAGTAAGCAGGTTCTCAGGCAGCAACAATTTGCCAAGTACACATATGTTCACGCTGCTATGTGAAGCTTCGCAAAATAATGAAGCGCAAAATGTGAAAATAACACTTCTTCCACTATTATCGGAAATTGCACATGTGCTTCATCTTTACATAGCTCAAATTTTCTAATTTTCCTGCTATTGGATGTAAGCTTCAACTTGAAAGCGTATATTTTGTGCTACAAGTTGGCAGAAAATGTTAGAACACGTAATATCAAATTTAAGTGTAAAAATAATTAATATTCACGAGTTTAGTCTCGAAATACTTTCGCAGTCCCGAAATTTCGGGATCCCGAAAATTTTTGATCGGGATTATTTTTAAATGTAATTTTATCTTGGAAATGCTAAGCACTTATAAATTCAAACCCAAATTATTTTGCAGTCCCGAAATTTCGGGATCCCGAAAAGTTGAAATCGGAATTATTTTTAATGCTAATATATCTATATTATTTATGAATAATAATTTTCTTCACAGGAAGGGCCTATATACATTCGTTTTATATATTTAGTCAACGTTTTGTAATTTTTTTCTTTGGGATATACATACATATGTACATACATACATATGTATGTATGTATGTAAATTTCTCCGACAAGTTGATCTTAGTAGGTACAAAATGTTAGAGCGCGTTGTATGAAATTTAATTTTGTAAATGCTTAGCACTTATAAATTCAATCCCGAAATTTTTTTGCAGTCTCGAAATTTCGTTATCCCGAAAATTTAAGATCGGTATTATTTTTAAACTAAACAAACATTCAAGCTTAGAAAAATTACTTTCTATAATGTTATTCGAAATTGTATTTAAGCTACAAGTTTAGTTAACATTTTATTATTTTTCTTCTTTGGGGTGTTCTCTTGAACATTTGCATACAAACATATATTTTTGCTACAAATAGTAAAAAAAATTACAGCATCTTAAATAACAATTATGAAAATAATCAACATTCATGAGTTCGATCCCGAAAAGCTTATGCAGTCCCGAAATTTCGGGATCCCGAAAACTTAAAGTTATCATTATTTTTCAATGTAACAAATTTTCATAATTTGAAAATAACTTTTTTTAAATTGTTAGCTATTAAAATTTTGAAATTTTTACACTTTGGGATGAATTAGGCTCCCAATTGAAAACAACTCATATTTGGTGCTACAAGTTGGCAAAACAATTACAGCTCAGTAAATCAAATTCGCTTATATTAAATTCAACACTCATGAACTCGTTCCGGAAACATTTTTCAGTCCCTACATTTCGGGATCCCAAAAATTTAAAATCGGAATTTCTTTTTAAATATAGCATATATATATTTTGAATGTTACATATGTACATACATATGTATACTTGTATTCAAGAATTTTAGAAAAATAATTTTTGCTATGGAAACTGCAAAAATCTAATATACTTAGTCAACGTTTTATAATTTTTCTTCTACGGTATATACATATGTATGTAATACCTTGTATAGTACGTATGGTAAGTTGCCTCATAATTGTGCTCCGAGTAAAAAAAAATATAAGCTATCGTTTAATTTTGGAAATGTTCAATATTCTCGAAAAATATTCCAAAAAAATTTCGCAATCCCGAAATATCGGGATCCCGAAATTTTAAAATCGGGATTAATTTTAAATATAAAATACATTTATGGTAAATGTGGAAAAACGGTGGAAAATTTAATAAGCGCTTGGATCTATTAGCCTTTTGTTGCTGTGGTGTCAATGAAAAATCCAGCGAAGTGTTCATCTTATTCACCCACAGAGTGTGAAGTACAATACCGTCTTACAACTTGCTTACACCACCTCCGTGACACCCGCATGACATTCAAAGCACTTAATTAAAATCGCGCATTTACTCGCGTACAACTCATACGGGATTAATTAAATTATTCATAACACTTAAGTGAAATTGCCGACAAACAGCAATTATCCAAATACTTCGCAGCAAATTTGCGTTAAATGCACGTCAACTGAATGCCAAATATTATTTTCTGCTTTGTGCACGATATACATACCGTATGTTTAATATATGAGCCACTGTGATTTTAGTTGAAGTGAAATTACATGCTAATTTATTTTGAAATAACTAAACGCACCACACGCAAAGGCTTCATTGGGCTGGTAGCACAGAAAATAGGCATTTTGATATATTTTATTCTAAATTATTAGCAATTTATCTACTTCTGTATACTACAAGTTTCCAATCTTATCAAAAAATAGCGCTTATACGCAATGTAGAACGACATTTTATCTACCCGGCCATTTTTTTTTATTATAAAACTATTTCTGTTTCCATTAACTTCATTCCTTAGCAGCCATTACCTGCCAATACTTTGCACTAAAACCGACCATACTGCTCTTCAACAAATTGCTTGATTGGTCAACATGTCGTATGAGTTATATTTAAACTTCACTTTCCTCAAACACTTAAATTATTCTCGATATAGCACACACTTGGCACAGCAAACCAACACAACAAGCAGCTGAACGAGCGCAAATACAGCAAGCATAAGTAGAGCAAATTGTAATAAACGTTCAACATAATTGGGCGAGCATGCCACAAGAGCTCGAATACCAATACAAATACTAGAAATGTAACTATTGAATACATATAAACATATATATATATATATAAGTAAAGCACACGAGCGTACTTGGAATGCGGAGAATTCTCGTGTTTAAAGTGCTTGTACTCGATAAAGCGCACGGAGTAGTATTTTATGGGGCATGACTGTGCTGCCTTCGTTTCTTCATATATATTTGTTTATGGTTGTGTAGACTTTGGCACAAGTAATGCAGTAATAATGCTGATTGGCAACATGCTACCTGCCGCAGCTATTCGCTTTAGAGCCACTCAAGGGTCCACCACGCGCTTCCACTTGGAAACGTGCTGAGATGTTTTCTACACTGACTGATATTTCTTAAATGTGTGTGTACTTATACATATGTGATTATGTCTGTGCTAGTTGGAGCTTAATAATCCGATTTCGTATTTGCAGTTTCAAAATTTGGTGAGGTCTTTACAAGAGCACGAAGAATTTTGCGGCAGCAAAAGTATTTCAAAGTACTTAGCTCAAGTCAGCTTTTGCACTGTCCCAAAATCCCTTTGACCCAAATTGAAACGTAAGAGGTCTAGTGAGCTCCTCACTTTAATTAAAGTTAGCTTTTCTTTAGTTATGAGGATTCTAACTTGTCATTGGCAATATCCGTGTTCGTGCGGTAAGGTCGAGAAACTAAACGAATGCCAGTTGTAGAAGCTATTTGGAGAAGGATGAAGTCGAAAATTCTGAACACTTCCTTCCAACTTTCCATCACGGCTTTGATGAAGAACCATTGAACTTAAAATAACTTAATTTATGTTATATTACATTTATATACTTTAGTATGAAATGTATTTGATCTGGTATAAAACTGGTATAAATCAAAAAGACTGGTATAAAAAATAAATGAAAAAATAAAAAATGTGATGAAATATCAAGAATTTATACCACTTTAAAAGGTATTTTGTCATTTGGGGAACAGTCGCTGGGAGAAGCAAATCGAACTGCAGCTGGTATAACTCAAATATATTGGCATAATCAATGTGAAACACAATAAAGATATGTTAAATTACTGCAATAATAACTATCTTCGATTTTCAGATACGAATCGAAAAAAAAACTAGTATAAAAAAAACAAACTGGTATAAACAAATAAAATTGAAATAAGCAAAACTGGTAAAAAGAGCTGTCTTTAATTTGCTATAACCTTAGAAAAAACCAATACAACAAGCAACTGGTATAAATAAAAAAAACTGGTATAATACATTTGATAAAAAGTGAAAAGTTGCTAAAACATTTTAATGAGAGCTATCTTCAGTTTACAGAAATTAACTTAAAAAAAACTAGTATAAATCACAAAGATTAGTAGTATTGTCAGCAAAAAGATCTAGAATAAGTACTGTTGTACGAATTTAATAGAGGCTACTATGGTTTATTTGTAAAATTTAAAAGAAGTTTTCTTTAATTTACCAATACCTTAAATAAAACTGAATGCAACTGGTATAAATAAAAAAACTGGTATAATCAATTTGATATAAAATTTAGAATTGTTGAAACATTTTAATGGGAGCTGTGTTCAATTCTATAATAGAGCATAAAGAATTGCTAGATTTCAATTCAGAGAGAAACCAATGGAACAGGAAACTGGTGTAAATAAACATTACTGGTGTAATTCATTTGAAAAGGAATAAATAATAAAGAACTGGCAACAAATTGTAGTGAGAATCGTTTCCGATTTGCAGAAATTAACCAAAAAACAAATGGTATAAAGCACAAAAAGTGGTATAATCAAAAGAAGCTCTAATAACCAAAGGTTTTACGAAATTAATGAAAGCTACCTTCGATTCACCGAATTAAGAAAAGTTGCTAAATATTATTGTGAGAATTACCGACGATTTGCAGAAATTAATCTAAAAAATCTGGTATAAATTTAACAGACTACCAAAGAAATTAATATGAAATAACTAAAGCTGCAATCAAGGCTTTTTTCAATTAGTCAAAACTTTAGAAAGGAAACATGAACAACGGGATGTTAGAAGCAACTGGTATAAAACAAAAATACTGGTATAATCACTTTGACGTAAAATTAAGACAAAAAAATTATAACGAGCACTGCCTTCGATTTGGAGAAATTAATAAAAAAAAACCAACTGGTATAAAATACAGAAAGTGGTATAATTAAAAGGAACTAGAATAAACAACTTTTGTAGAAGTTTAATGAAAGTTAACTTAGATTGAACAAATCTTTAGAAAGAAGCCATTAGATCAAGCAATTAGTTTAACTAAAATATACACCTGTGAGAATAAAGAGAGAATATCACGGAGTTATAACCACCAACTAATTTCTTTGTATTAGGAAATTGTTGCTTTCTCAAGTAATTTTTTACTAGTTGCTTAGAAATCAAAATCCTTCAGAGAATACAGAGTAGTAAGTCAGCGAAATTCTATTTTGTAAGGTTTTATCAGTTCATAGGAAGATCAAACGTAAGCATAATTGTAAATAGTATTTGAACTATATTTTGAACACAAACTGCTTTTACAAGCGATCTGCCGGAAAATGTGTAAATAAATGTCTTTATTATATATGTTCGTATATAGTATATAAATATACACTACCTCCCATCTGGTACCAATATAAAATTCATTTATTTCATGGTTTGCTTCGCTTCCTTTCAAAGACATTTATGTCTTTACTACATCAATACTCATTGCCATTTCAAACAATCTCTTACAATACTTTCCCCGCTTTCAACTCGCCCTTGTTTCACAACACAAAACATTTAAGGAGCAGCTTACCACAGAGCCGAAGCTTAGACTGCTTGTTTCCATTGTTGTCTACAGCATTGCAACACACCAACATATTTGCAACACAATGCTGCGCCTGTTGTGCACTTTTGTTTGCTTGTTGTTGTGGCAAATATGGCAAAATGTCTTACACACCAACACACGCATACACACATTTTTATTTATACCGGTACTTATAATCGATAGTCCATCTCGGTGAGTGGCAAGTGCCAAATGGATTCTGTAATGCATGTGCGCCCACAAAACGTCGATAGAAGTTCAAAGCAGCTTGAAATTGCAACATATTGTTTGTAAAGTATTTATTTATATATTTCTTTTATTTATTGCATTCTATTGTGGAAAGTACTAGTAAATGGTGAGCAATATACATTAAGGAATGGGTTTGTTGAAGGTCGAGTTTGACATGATGATTATATAAAAGTAGAAAATGGTGAGTAAATTGCTTAAAAAAAAAAAAAATTAATTAATTAATTAATCATGGAAAATACATAAGTGAAAATTTAAAAAAATGTATAAAATTAAAAAAAAATATATATTGAAATTATTGACATAAAATTTAATTAATAAATACTCTGTGTTTTTTTTAACATGCAAACGAACTAAAAATTGTTTTTAAAATGTTTTATCAATAAATAAAGAGAAAAATTTGAAATAAAAATTGAACCAGGAATATGGATATAATAACTTTGAGTAAAAATAAAAAAAGAAATAAATTGTTTTGAAATCAAAAATATTTATTGAAATAAAAATAAATTGCAACAATATAGCTATTTTTTAACTTAGAATATCATTGTCATCAAAAATGTTACTCATACGCCATGCCGCACGAATCTCTTATTGCAATGCCTCAAAAAGCTTCAACTTAGCAGAATCAATGTATGGTATACCTGCAATAAATACAAAGTTGGTTGCTTAATATCCCTTGTCAACAGTCTATGTCGTTATTTGCTCTCAAAATCTTGACATCGATCTTCACGAAATTGCTTGAGTGGCCAACATGTCGTATGAGTTATATTTAAACTTAACTTCCCTCAAACACTTAAATTATTCTCGGTGTAGCAAACACGTGACGCAGCAAAAAAGTACAAAAAGCAGCGGAAAAAGTGCGAATACGCAGAAAATTTTTTTATATATAGTATACTTAAGGTTATACGTGGGTTTTGACGGACGAAAAAATCCTATTTCCAACATTTTGTTTTTATTAATTAATAAATTAATTAATTTGTTGCATCTTGTAAGCATGTAAAGAGCAATATTTGAATAATGCTTTGTGAAATAAATATAAATAAAATAAAATAAAATTAAATTAAAAATTAATTAAAAGCTGGCTTCCGCAGGCACCACCCAAAAACGTCTCTTTGCGGTGGTCAGCATAACAGATGAAGGATTGAGCTAAAATCCAAAAAAAAAAAAAAATGTTTTACAAATTGTCTAACAAAGTGGTAGTTATCGAAAAAAATCATTTTATCAATCTTGATGTTATTCTTTTAATTATATAACATAAAATATGTGACAAACGTCAATAAAATCACATCACTTATTTCTGAAAAATTGTGACCACCGACTTTGAAAACGATATTTCGAGAAAAATACGGTCATTATTAAAAATGAAAAAAAAAAAAACAATTTTTTGAAATTTCGAAACCCACGTAACCGCTTAGAATATGCATAAATACGCCTTTGAAAGAATTCATATTATATTTTTTTATTTTAAATTCCCAATAGAGTGCACCGCTGAAACTGTGACTACTTTCACTGCGAGCATGTTTCTTTTATTTTTGGTATATTCAGACAATTATCGTCTTAAAGGCTCAACTTATGTGTCACATCCAAAAAAAGTTATATTGACTAAGGTAAAAAACGCTTTTCACGACAATGCAGAAAAAATGGCACAAAAAGTGGCACTAAATACTAACTTCTCTGAAACATACAAATTTTGTGTTCGAAATTTATAATTATTCACTTCTACTTATTACGAATGTGATATTTTGCTTTAAAGCTTTGGACGTGAAACTCAAAGTAAGTACACTTTGAGCCTAAAGCGCAAGCTCACTGCTTCTGCTTATCTCGCTGTCACTAATATAGTTAGCTTTCCACATTGCTTGAAATTTGACACAAATTGTCAGCTTCGGAGCAAATTACATGCTGTCAACCACATATAAATTTAATTCACTTTCATTACGGCTGCATCTGCAGATTTATTTTGATTACACATAGAAAATTGCTTTGAGCAAAGGCAAAAGCAAAGGCAAAGCGAAAAGAAGCCAAGCGATGATGTGTAGCAATTGGAAGGTGAGTGGTTTGCAAGCATATAGAATTACAAGCAGCGATATTTATGAGTGTGTCTCTGTAAGTATATGTGTGCAGCGGCGTATGTATGTCTATGTATGTATGTATGTGTTCTATATGTCACATTAATGGGCTGGATTGGTTGGCAAATGTAATTATTTGTACGAATTTATGCAATTACTATTGACAGGTATATTTAATATGAGGTAATTTTTTTGTAATTAAACCAAGAAAATTGCTGTTGTCGAATTTCATTAGGAAATAGTACTAACTGAAGTGTTTGAAGTTCATAGATTAGTTTAATTCGTTAATAATTTAAGCACAGTTACCCTTGAAGTTTAATATGGTATATGATGAGAGTAGCTGTTACAGGGCGTATGAGTAACATTTTGTACAGAAAGAGTACTAATTGAAGTGTTTTAAAATAAAATTTCAAATAAATGTATGCAATTTAGCATAGTTAGCTATAAAGCGCAATATTTGAAGAGCTTTACTGTTGAAAGTGCAGGGCGTATGAGTAACATTTTAGTTGCAGAATTTTACTTAGCTTGATGTAAGTGCCAAAAAGTCAAAAAAATGTAGAATCATACCGAAAAGATGACTAAATTCATCGATAAAAATATTATCAAAGAATAAACCAAAAATTTTGTTCTAAATTATTTTCCATAATCTTTCTTCATTAGCGTCTGTTTATAAAATACCAACTTTTTAATAATGAACCCAAGTAATATGCAAGGCGAAGCATTTATTTACTGTCTCTCACAGCTTGAACCGCTTTAAAGCGACCAAAAAAGCCCAAAAAAAAAGTCAAAAAATTCTGAACAAATTCATTTAATTGTCACTCATACGCCCTGTGCACCCTTTTGGCATACAAAAATGGGTTAATTTTAAATAATTCATTTGTTAGACCTTACTGCAGCCGCAATTACCACAAGCGCAAATCTGTATGTATGCATAATGCCATCAATCTACAATTTTTGGCAGCCGCAAAACAATAAAAACAACAACAAACGCCCAAGCAATACACAGAGTCTGCAATTTAAGCTGCGCAAATATTTGCATGCAAATAACGAAATTTGAAATTGCTTTGATGTTTTGCCGCCAAATTGTTGAAATATGCCAGCGAAGCCTTTGGCACCCGCTGCGAGTTGCGTTTTTCAGCAATTTTCCATTAGAATTTTTGGCCACTTTTGCTTTAGGGTTTAACAGTGTGGCACGTTTTTTTACTAAAACAATTCTCCATTATTCAGCGCGCAGGAAAAAACCAAATCTAAAATGTTTTGTAAATTTTTTAGCGCAATTTTGCATAGTGGGTGAGGGTGCACATGGCGTATACGTAACGTGAATTTTTAATAAAATTGGCATTTCGACACATTGTTGCCAACAGAGGTCAGTATTTGCTTGCGTGCAACATATTTGCTAGCCAAGGTTGTTGCTGTTAGTGTAAATGTGCAGGTATTTGTTACTCACTATGTGAGTGTGTGTGTGCGTGGCGTTGCCAGCAAATGAATACGCAACCACTTTATTGTTGGCATGACAATTTCATTTCGTTGACGAATGGCTTTTAGCACACACACACTCACACAAACACATAGTGTGCCACAAGTATGATGCATATCAACGGCAATGACACTAGTTAAGTTTATGTGCGCTATCTCGTCCTCAAACGCACACACACGCACCCGCACGCACACATTTACATTTTAACGACCGTGAATGCTAGCATTAAAGGACATTGAAGGCTTGTAAACATTTAAGAGACAGCAAGTTGACAATGCTCTGCGCGCTCGACTGCGTGTAGCCGCTCGCCGCCGCTCACATTGTGTTAAGTCCATTGTTTTGGCAATTCAACCGAAATGAAATGCGGCACATCACGCAGCCATTGTGCAGATTTTAGTGCATGCAATCGTGTTTTGTTGCTGCGACGAGTGCCATTGAAGTATGAATGGCTCTGTAACACTGTCGAGGAATTAGTAATGTGTTTCCTTAAGTGTATGTAGTTTAAGTTTATTTAAGGAAATTGTTGTAAGTGATGTTAATTTCAGAGTTGAGGAAATAATTTCATTAAATTAGTGTATAAACTAGTTTTAATAGCCAGTATAGTAGTTATAAGACAGTGAGATATTAATTTACATTGTTCAGCGCAACATTTTTCGACTAATATAACCCTGCAAAGAATTTGAATTTACTCTACAATAAAATACTTAAACTGCCACCGAATTTTATTTGCAGCTCATTCCTCTGTAATAAGTTTCTTTCACTATGTAAATAAATAGATAATTTGATTTTTTCAAAGTATTAAAAAAATATGTTATTTTATCGTAGTGTCCTTTTCTAATAAGTATAAAATCTCTGGTTCATCGCACTTGAGAAATATTTTGTTCCACGCGTGAGGTATATTCAGCCCTTAGAATAAGATACTTTAGAGGTTTTCCTTACTTCATTAGAGTGCTGTTCAACCTACAGCAACTTAAATTCGTTGATCTTTATCTTCCAGGTGTGTTCAAAAATTGCAGGGGCGTGGTGCATCATGAGTTCTTGCCACAGGAAAAAACGGTCAATAAGGAATATTACCTGCAAGTTATGCGCGATTCGCGCGAAGCAATCCGCCAGAAACCTCCGGATTTGTGGAAGAACAAAAATTGGCTTTTGCACCACGATAACGCCCCTGCTCACACACATCGTTGCTTGTGCGCGACTTTTTGGCCAAAAACAACACACTAATGATGCCGCAGCCACCGTATTCCCTAGCCCTGGCCTCCTGTGACTTTTTCTTGTTCCCTAAACTGAAGAGGCCCATGAGAGGACGACGTTACGCTTCTCTTGACGAGATAAAGACGGCATCGAAGGAGGAGCTGAAGAAGATAAAAAAAATGATTTTTTGAAGTGCTTCGAAGATTGGAAAAACCGTTGGCACAAGTGTATAATATCTCATGGTGATTACTTTAAAGGGGACAAAATAGATGTTCATGAATAAATAAATAATTTTTGAAAAAACACAAAAGTCGCGATACTTTTTGAACACACCTCGTATGCTACATTTCCTTTAGATATTTATATGCAAACTTAATAAGTTTTTCATACCCGAATCATTCAAATGGGCTTTTGTAGTGTTAAAAGACGTTGTACGCTGAAGTGTAAAAGCTTCAAGCTGCTCTCCTCTGGATTAGTCTTAGAACATCGATTGAATTATAATCAACATTTTCTGATCTAACTTCCAATCAACAGCGTAAGAGCCTTAGAAAAATACTTTCTAAATAGTTATTGCCTCATACATTTTTCCGAGATGTATTCATGACGTTATTACATAACTGTATATTGCCTTTACTTTATTCCTTTATTTTATACTTTACTGTTAGCATTCCATGTAAATAAATTTACAAAATATACCACAAAAATACTCTTTCCCTTCCTTCTTTGCTTGTATGACGACATTGCGTTTTTGAGATATATATACATACATATACTCTGTTTCTATATTCTTTGAATGTAACTACATAACATATAATCCAGCGACTTTGCATACTTCTTACAGTTCATTTTTGCTGTAATCAAGTATAGTGCCAGCTTATGATGGCAGGTAAAGTCAATTCATACCATTACAGAACCTCCTTCAAATTTGTATCTCATTCACGACTCATATTATTTGTCGGTATCCCACCAAGAGTAGCTCAAGCCATCAGAATCATCAGTATTGAAATTCTTCTTGTATGAAAATATGGCGCTCTTTCTTCCACTGTATATACTTTTGAACAAACTCAAACTTTTTACTTTTCACATATTCGACAAACTTCGGCTCCTGATAATTTTTTTTCCTATGTATGTCTTCAGTTTCACTCAAAACACGCGCAAAATGTCGTTTAGTTACAGGCAGACATAATTCTTATTTTTTTTATACTTTATCTCGCAAGCTCAACTGTTTGATACCTTGGGACTTGGACCGTAGATAAAGAGATAGATAAATAATTGAGAATTGTACCGCGAGGTATGGTCTATTATGTCCAATATGCGATCGTTGCGCTTATGCTTTTCTTGCGGCACAGAGTCGGGAGCTTACGAGCGCACTGCCCAACGATCGATGATCCATAGGTTTTAAGAGCGGTAGGGGGACAAAAAATTCACTATCTTTAAAACATATTAATGAAGAAACTTTTTTTTTTGCATTTTATTAAAGGTGAATATTTTCCGCGTTGTGTCACATACTTTTCGTTTTTTTTTTAGCGTGAAGAAAAGCGTGAAAAATTTAAATTATTTAGCAAAAAATTATGTAAAATATTATTATTTAAACAAAAGGGCCTTAAACAAAATGTTTGTAATATAGCCCGAACAGTTTTCTTTGACTTCACAAAAATTATCCACTTATCTCCAGTAGTTTATGAGAAAATAATTTTACAATTTTATCATGCTCTAAATTTTAACCTACAATAACTTTAACAAAAAAAAAAAAAATATTTTGACGAAATATTTATATCACGGGCTATGAGTCTAGTTCCCTTCCGAATGAACTGCTAATTTTAGAAATCGTAGATTTTTCGAAATTTTCATGGACCACTTGACGTGGTTTGACTCATTTATATTCAAAAGGACTTCCGTCTAATCAGATGTCTCTTCACGTACTGACTATCCACAAAAATAAAACCTTCACTACGACGAGACAAATTCAAATAGTATAGGTTAAAGAGTACACCTCCTTGTTGTAGTTTATTTTTAATAGGAAAAATTTCAAAAATTGCAAGTACGTTTAATTAAATGTCTATATTCTATAATACGCTTCAAAACTTTGTTTGAATATATTTTTATTACCTCAAGCGGTCGCAAATCTCGCGGTTTGAAAAAATTAATTATACTCCTGCAGCATGTTGCTACAGAATATTAAAAGTTTTTTAGGCCTAACGGTTGTTTGTATCTCCTAAAAATAACTGATATATGTGCATATATATTCATACATATTTTTAATGGCTTTAGTTCCGATCCTCTGGTTGACGGTTTGCAGCTTAAAGTATTTCCCTGGCCTTGATTCCGGCGAGTTGCAAGCGTAAAAAAATATTCGGTTGCACTCGAAATTAGCGCTTCCTTACTTGTTCCGAAATCAAATAATTTTCTGATATTTAAGTATTTTTCTGACCCGCCTTTCTTACTGATTAGACCGGAACTGAAACTTTTTTTCTAGAAATCGTCTTTTCTAAGCGTTACCTCTCAGGTTCTATTGCACCGATTTATTTGAAAATTTAAGAAAATCTTCCTTATAGTTTTTTTATAGTTTGTCTATGTTTTGTTCGCATCACAATAATTGAATTTATATTATTTTGAAAAAAATCGAAAACCAATATGTTCGAAGTTTTCCTTAGAGCCAGACATTTCGACTTTATCCATGATTCATAATTTTTATTTTATTTTTTTGGTTTTAATTTTCAAAAAATAAATGTCAAAGAATGTTTTTTCGAATGATAATAAACATCCCCTATTAAATTTGAAGTTTCTATGTTTTTCTTTTAGAAAGTAGGGAACCTCGAAATGGATTACATTTAGATTGCTAGGAGAGTTGAATCATTTGAGATCCCCTACTTCATGAGCTGCTAGTTTTTGGAATATTTTACTTTATTATTTTTTAATTTTTTTGCTGAAATTTTTTATTACTAAATTACTAATACAAAAATGGACAAAAAAAGACTGTTTGTATTTTTTGACACTTTAAAAATTTTCTGAAATCAATGCCTGCTTATAATCTTGAATATGCCCTTAGTGATCCCTTTGATGATCGTTTGGGTAAGGCGAAACCACAAAGGAGATATGTCCATCATTTTCCGTTTACTCCGTTGTGAAAAAATATTAAGTAACAGTTTTTTCAACAAATATAAATATAAATCTGCAACAATTTCTGAGTTAGTATAAATCTATGCTAACCTATAGTATCAAAGCACCTGAAAAATATGTTTTAAAATATAATTTATACAATCGCTCTGCCAACCCATATTAATTATTTAATTATCAGATTTCGATTTCGGAGCAAACAACCATTACTTTCCCACTTAGTATAACAGCAACACGAAAATCAATCTCTTCATTATTTCAAAATATTCAGTCTGCATTTAAATAAGTGATTATTTTCAACCCAACAACGTTTTAGTTGAGTTGTCAATCCTTATTAAAGACGGCATTTTCGTTGGAGCTATCAATTACGCATTTGAGCAGATATACTTACTTCTATCACGACAGCAACGCACATACCTACACTGAAGCCTACACACAAATTAACATAAATATTTCACTAGAAAAGTACTCTGCCTCACCACCCCTCTTAGGGTGACTAATTCAATTTCCACGTACACTTCACTCTCCCAACATTTATTTATTTATAGAGCGCTGCGCACAGCAGCGCCGAGGGAGGCGAAGGAGCGCGTGGAGGGCGGGTTGGCGGCGCACAACACTTCATTACAATTTAATGACTTGATTAAGCTCGTTAAAGCGCTGCGTATTTTATATGCAGTTACGACTAGTATCTGCATGCACTTGACATTGCGTCAGACAGACACAACGGATGGAATTGTAAAGCACAAAAGCAGCGACAACAACGACGGCAACAGGAGATATTGCGCCCCGCTTCACCAACAAGCGTTGCATTTATTTAGCTTAACTTCAAGGCTGACGCAGGGAAATGCAAATTGCGCGTTGTCGCCAAAAAGGTGGTTGCCACATAATACACCATGGTTCTTTGTTTGCGCGTCTTCATGCAGCACGTTAAGCGATGGTGTAAGCTCCGACTCAGGACCAAAACACCAGCGCACTGACGTATTAACGGTTTTCACTTACTGTTGGCGGCGCAAAGACAGCAGGTGGCAGGTGTACTGATGGCATGTGGGAAGTGTTAGTCGGAAAGTGGCAGGTGGGCAGGTAGCAAGTATTAGGTAGAAAGTGCTAGGTGGCAAGGGATAGGTGGTGGGTGTTTACCATGTGCGTCAGTGCCAATGACGGCTCTTGTGCTCATCGCTAAGCACTTTGCGAACTTCAATGCATCCACTTGTGTCACCTTTTATGTTGTCCTCCCGTTTTGCGTACTTTTCAACGAAATTTACATGCCTCGTAGCTGTTAGGAAGGCAAGTGCCTTGAACGCAGTGACAATGCAGCATACTCTAAGTGCATTATTATGATAAACGAGGTGCATTTGTTGCCTTGGAGTTCCAACAGCTAAACTCTCTACCTTCGCAATATATGACAAAAGTTGGGTTTAGGAGACTAATACAAAGTAGATGTGGAAGTCGCACACAAAACAGCGATTCTTCGATAACCCGATCATACATGTTCTCAGTGGCATTTCGGCGGAAAAAATAGAATTTTTCCACTTCCAATTTCAAAACTTTAAGGATTTTGTTTTGTAAAGAAATATTTGGATAAGAAAAATTCAACAATGTTTTTTATAAAAAGTGAAATTTTATAGTTAAAAAAACTAACAGAAGTCGACGGAAAGTTATTCAATAAAATCAGATTAAAATTATTGTCCAAATAAAGAATTTTTTTGTGTGTAAGTTTATAGCTATGGTTTTTCTTTTATTTTTTAGTGAAAATATAGCACCTACTTGTTTATAAAAAAAAATTTATTGAAATTGGCAAAGTAAGCAAATTTTTATAATTTTTCAAAAATTATACTAAAACATATCAGCTTTTCATTTTTTGATGGAAAAAGACTTTATGTGCTTTGCCTTGCTTAGCCCTCTTACTATAAAAAAATGAAAGTTCAGAGTCTACACTTTCAATTAAAAAAAAAAAAACCGCCAATTACCGTCCCGTTTAGTAACATGGATTTTAATCTTTGATGATTTGATGTCTTCAACAGACTTCTTATAACTTCGGATCCTTACATAAGTAGCTTAAGGCGTCATTCGAACGAAATTTCCTTAGAACTAGATCCCATTGTTAAAGATATGGTGCTTGCATAATATTACAAATAAAAAATAACACAATTTTTCGCCTGTTACATATTCAATTAAAACATTGCATTATATTGGATTTTTATCAAGGTAAAGGTGTAAATAACGTCACTTTGCGTTTAAGTTTAATTTTTTTTCATCAGGAGAACTCAATTAAGAAGTGTCCCGAATTTCAAGTCCCTAGGTCCAAAAATAAAAATTTTGGCAATTGCAGTTATATGGGAGGTGGGTGTGGCAGTGGACGGCTTTCCAAGATTTTTTCAAAATTTCTTAACTTAGTCCAGAGAAGTGTTTCTGCAAAGTTTCATTGTTGTACGACCACTCCTTCTATTTTTTTCAAGAAATGTATGGAGCGGTGCCACTGTGCGGCATATTCATAAATTCATAACATCAAGTTAGGTGCATGCCTTATAGTGTTGCCTCTTCATCCACTTTGTCAAACTCCGATCTTGCGATCTTTACTCCACGTACTTTTTGCAAAAGACTCAAATTTTATAGTACGAGTCCAACAATGAAACGCTTTATACCCAAAACAATAACAAAACGGGTTAAGTCGATCCAAAGTAGACGTTAATATTCTATACTCTGCTCTCTATCTGATGCTCTTTTTATTGAATTTTTAAAGCCGATTGGCAAGATATCTCGAGAACTACTCAACGGATCTTCATGAAATTTTACACAGGACTTTGAGATACAATTTTTAAAGAGCAGAAGGAATTTTTTTCGATTACAACTAATTGAAAAAAAAAAAACATTTTTCAGTGAATATTTTATTTTTTTTTTTTTTAATGTCTACCAAAAATTAAATTTTACTTTTTTTCCTTCATCCAAGTTCGAACCTTAGTTTCAACTAAAACTAGTATTTTTCCAGTTTAGATGATACTGTAAGAAGTTATTTTGACAAGACGGGTGCCTCTTCTTTTTTCCGAGGGGTCATCGGAAATGACGTTGCAATGGACATGTTTAAAATATGTTTTTCCAAAAATTTTGGAATTTCATTTTTTTTTATATAGAAGAGGTGTTTTTGTCCGAGGAAACCCATTTAGCATCCATGACGCTACATTTTTCGAGTTTACAGAGGTGGATGGACGACTCACTTCAGGCAACTGCTCGATGACGTCCACCGAATGCTTTGTGGAATTCAAATACTGGCGTTCGTGATGAAGAAGACTTCCCAAAAGACTTCTGCAACATTTTGATCGATTCTGTAGCCATGATTCCATGGGAAATACGAAATTTCAAGCAAAAATGTTGTTAAATTTTTTTCGATGATAAAAATCGCCAGACAAATTTTTCACATCAACAGCTTACCAATCCATACCGATTTACATTAGGGAATCAAACGTTACACATATTTATAAAAAGAAGGTTGTAACAGTCTAGAAAATTTTGAACATTCGAATTTGACCAGACATACGAGAGATAGGTGTAAAAAAAATGGCGCATCCTGGTGACATTGATCCTGACTCTCCTGGTAGTCTGAAAAAAAAAAATCAAAAGAAATTCTTAATCAGTAAGGATGCTGTTACAGTCCCTACCTCAGGGAACGCGAAATTTTTTTTTTTTTGTTTTAAATGGCGACTGCCTGAAAATAAAAATAATTTTTTACGCTTTTTTTGAAATAGGTATTGCGTCACTAAAGTAACTGGAGCTCTTAAAATTATTTTAATTTTTCAAAATCCTTTGGAGGATATGTTCTGAAGGGTCTAAACTTTAAATATATGAAAAAAAATCAGAATTTTTCAATATTCTAGAGTAGAATACCCCCTTAAGGACCTTCAAACACTTCTCAGCAATGTGCGTTTGCGCGGTATCAATTTTGCACAGAGCTTTCTCATACCCAAATAATCATTTGAAGTATATTCAGTATGTTGCACTGATATCTTTACAGTCTCAGCTGCCCCAAACAACTTCTCTGCACGGCATCGATTAGGCACTTTTTTGATGTTTTCGTCGGTAACAGCGTCGTCTACCTCCTCCTCATTCAAACATAGCAAACCACTTATCAATGGTTGATTTCCCTGGTGCCGAGTACAAATAATGTTGATCAAACCATACCATGGCTTCAACAGCATTTTGTCCCGTAAAAAGCAATATTTTATCAACACGAGAAATTCGTTTTTGTACACTAACTCAAGTTGCTTCACATAAAATGCTTTATCTCATAAACCGATAGTTCGGCAACTCTCAAATTGGTACAACAGATTTTTATTGTGAAGGGCTGACTAAAATTCGTATGAATTCGATATTAGTAGTACCAGCTATGTATCAGCCTACGTACTTCGCCTCACAAAGTGCACCTGTTATTGTAAAAAATGTTTACCATCAAAGAAGGATAAATTTTCACTCTGAAACCAATTTTAACAAATTTAACTCAAATCCTTTCAGAAGGCTTTACAAAACTCATTCGCTTTTTGAATTCGAAAGTTTTTGAAACAGATTTGCCATAAAACGAAAAGAGTTAATCTCAGCAACATATAAATATCACTGCAATAAAATATTATTCTGTTACATAATAAATAATAAGTATCACATAACCTCACTTTCAGCATTTTTGAATTAGCAATAATAATAACCACAACTCAACCGAATATTGATACATAAAAATATAATAATTGCCATTTTATTTCTATTCTCTCGTTAATTAGTTTCTCAACAACAAAAATATATTTTTATTTCACACACTGAAGCGCAGCAGCATAGATGTTCATTGCCAGTGAAATGTTTTTATTGTGGCTTCAGTAATTAATTGTGTCGATGTCCTTAATATAACTGTTTAGTTATGACAAATCAATGCCGGAGCAGTTGTTGTATAAAAGCACATAGTTTTTGTTTTGCACTTTTATGGATTCTTTTCCCCATGTATTTTCACAGCCAACAAATTATTTCACTTCGATTAGGTTTAATGTCTTGAATTAAAATAATGAAATATTTTATTGAATTAACTTCAATGAGTTATGTAATAAATTAAAATTTTTTTTAGAGAAAGTATAAGTTACATGAAATTAGAGTCTTAGTGGTCACTTTAAAAAAAAAAACAAAAAGAAGTAAAAAAATGTCAAAATAGCAGATGTTACATAACATCAAAACTAAAAATCAAACCAAAATGTTTTAATGCCTGAGGATAATAAAAATCTAAAATTGAAAGAAAAATACCGCATTTATAAAATAAAGTGGAATTTTATGCAAAAAGTTGCAAATAATCGAATTTAAATATGCAATAAAGCTTATGGTAGGCTACGAATTACAGCTGGTGTATGCATCAGCGATTCGCTTAGAAGAACACCAAGTTAGACACTAAAGTTCATTTAACATTTACCGCTAACAAACTTGTTCTGTAAGCAACTTGTACTGCAGTTAGCTCATAGATTGATAGAATGTTTGCCAGTAGTCGCCAGTAACAGAGGCTACTAAGTTCTCTTTGACTTCCAGGGCAAGCAAATGTACGACTAAGTTGAAAATAGATAACCGAGTTGAAGGTGGTGTCTTTTCTGCAAAATTAGATAGCAAAATCGCTTTCTATCTACGGGACCGTTACTTCTACGCGGAGATCCCAGCAATTAAAGAAAGCCATCTTGATCTGACAAGGAGAGAAATATATTTTTGTATATAAAAAGCCTTTAAAGTCTCCTTTATCTTTCCCAAATAAGGTGAAAAAATGTCTTTATCTAACATTATATCTCAGGAAAAACCTGCAATAGGTTCCAGGGCATGTCCTTGGTAACTGTGAAGCAGATAAACTAAAACAGGCACCACATTACAATAAGGCTCCAAAAAAGAGGGAATTTATATGCCTATGGCTACCTGCAGATATATAATCCACCAACCTCTTTCAATTTCGTTTTAAATACAGCTCAGTCTCGGTGGAGTTGCTCTATAACTTGCTCAACAAGCAGACATTGAATGGAATGATAGGCCGCACATGTGGGCTTCGTTCAAGAAAACATACACAATTATACGAGGGTTTCTAAATAATGCTTCGAAGGTTGCACAATTTCAAGTTTTCATGTTGATGAATTTCATCAGAAGCACGAGCTGGTTCAGAGATAACCCGTTAGAGTGAGTGGATTTTAGTCAAGGTGGTTTCACAATGGGCGTCCTAAAGGTCTCGCTGCATCGTCAGAACTCAATTTTTTACCAGATCAAAAATTGATAAAACACCTTATGGAGATGCCTTTCCTTGTGAGCTCATAAGCTTTATAATTGCCTGCGTTTCCGCTGCGTTCTGGCACCCATACCAGTGTTATTACAAAGACACTCGATGCTATTGATTACCAGGTTAGGCACTCCTTGACGAACCTTGAACGTACTGTGATGAGTTCAAGGCACGTATCGCCGCCCTGTTAGCTGAGTGGATGGTCACTTCTCTGAAGGAAGCTGCAGACTTGGTAGAAAGCTACTGACAGTAAACCCCTCCATCAATCTTTCCCACAAGCTTTGACCTATCCGTAAAGAAGATCACTGCTCCTCTTCTCCAACGGATTATTCGTACCCACAACGCCTCCCTGACGTTAAATGCTATAGTTGGAGTGGATCATATTATATCACGCATATTGATAAATGCCAGCCGTTGAATGCTCTCTAGTTTCTTTGCAAGTGTAGTCCCTTCTAAAGCCCTCTCCTACGTAAAGACTCCATAGAACATAATGTTCTTCACTATGGTGTCATAGAGCCAGGGAACCACAATTAAAGGGTTATTTCTCGCTCGTAGTTTGCTACATACCTATAATATAACGGTGTATTTCATGTGTGCCTTTAAACGATGTTTTTCACTTTTTTTTCACCTTCCCTCTCACATCCAATAAATAACGCACTTCTCCACACCCAGTTTTTCGACACATACTTTGAGACTACAGCGCCACACAAACAAATTTTTCCACCATTTCGTCCACCTTTTATGGTATTTTCGCGCTTCTCAGGCTTCGCAAGCGCTAATTTGATTTATTACCTCAGCTTTAACGCTTTAATGCTTTGCTGGCAGCGCTGCCACCCGCCAAACAAGCGCTCGACGAGTGCTTTAATGCTGTTGTATTGTTGTTGTTATGTTTTGTTTTTGTGCTTTTTCGACGGTTGACTTTAATTAAAATCGATATCAGCGCCAGCTTTAAATTGAGTGATTGTCGGCGCTTGAAAACATTTTTATTAATGCTGCGCACTAAATTACTCGCCCCTACGACCTTCAAGAGCGCCAAAAGAAATTGGAGATTTTCGTCAAGCAAATCGATGCCAAAGTTTTATTGCTGTGATTAGCGGCGTTTTTGTTTTTACTCTCAGAAGTTGTTCCCTTTCGCTTTGCTTAGTTGGCGTTTAATGAGGCGAATATTTTTCTGGGGTCACTATAGTGAGGAGAAGAAGGTGGCATCTTTCAATTTGAAAATATTTGTGTATAGTACATTGGCATGGGATATAAACAGTACAGTACATAGAATATTTGTAAAGCAGTTTAGTTGATTATTGATTAAAATTGCAGTCTTACTTGGATCAACTACTTATTATATTTATCAATTGTTTTTAAAAAAAAAAAATAATTTATTTTTATGTTCAAATATATTTTTTAACAAACTAGAAAACCTTGTTTCTGCCTTGCTCATTCAAGTATGTAATTTTACCGTTTTCTTTAAGTGGCAACTCTCTAAAATCCACATCTTAAAGAATAAACGCACTTGCGAGATTTTATCAAAAGCCCTTTGTTAGGCACATGTTTTTCTTATATACATTGGTATATATTTTCACTAGGTGGCAACTCTGTTGGGACAATTTTATGCGAAAGAAATATTAAACGTGTCTGAGTGGGATTTCAAGTGTTCAATTAATATTTAAAAATTCTTTCACTTTTATTTTATGCCACATGTGGCAACTCTATTGCTCTATTTTTAATTAAAACGATGGAACATCTTTCAATTTGGTTAAAAAAAAATATTGCAATACTATAGTAAAATATGTCAAATGTGAAGAAAGAAAATTTTTAGTTGAATTTTTCCATTGGTGGCAACTCTTTTGGGAAATATGTGTAAGTAAAATATGCCAAAAGCCGTAAAATATGCCAAAAGCCGAAACGAAAGTTTATGAGTTGAAATTGTAAAATTTTTTTAGTAAAAAGGTGGCAACTCTACTGTAAAATATATGTAAATTTACAAATTTCTAAATATTTACCAATGCCTTTGACTAACTTTATGCCAGCAAATATTTTTGTATGCTATATTTTAAATACATGTGGCAACTCTAATGGAAAGAATTCCTAAATCAAAGAATTCAGGTTCTTTCAATTTCTATTTTAAATTTAATACAATACAATACATACAACAGTAAAATATGCCCAAAAAAGCCAAAATTATGCAAAAGAAAATAAATTTGCGTTGAAGTTTTGAAATTTTTTTCTTCAAAAGTTGGCAACTCTATAGCTAAATATATGTACATCCACAAAGTCATGAATATTTACCGTAATCTTTGCTAAATTTTATGCTGGCAGCTATTTTATTATGCTATGCTAATTTAATCACATGTGGCAACTCTATTGAAAGGAGCTCCTAAATAAAAAAATTCAGGTTCTTTCAATTTGGCTGTAAAAATTAGTTGCATTACATGAGTAAAATATGCCAAAAGTGAATAAGATAAGTATTTTGAATTGTATTGTTCTCAAAAGATGGCAACTCTATTATAAAGTATTAATAATAATATTATTAATGAATTCGGCAATCTGTTTCATAAGTGTTGTTCAATTTTATGTCGATTTGTGTATTTTACATGCTATGAAATTTTACCCATATCAATATCTGGCAACTCTGTGAATAAATACATATGTATGTATATCAAGTTTGAAACCATATTCCATAACAAAAAATATAAAAAAAAATATATATACAAAGATTCAATATTTTCAGATTTTCTTTTCTTAATCATGTGGCAACTCTGTTGAAAAATGCGTTTAAATTGAAGAAATCGCGAATATTTTCAGCACAACTTTTTAGATGCATTTTATTTATAAAAGCAATTTATATTTTCAGATTTACTTTTCTTTTCTAGGTGGCAACTCTGTTGAAAAATGTTTCTAAATTTAAAAAATCATCAATCAAAAATATTTTTAGCACAAGTAATTTGAAACTCAGTTGGAAACACAATTTTTAACAAGTTATGTGGATTTGCAGGTGGCAACTCTATTTTAGATTTCATTTTGAAGGATTTGGAATTATGATCTTCTTTTATGTTGTTTGATTTCTTTAGTTCAAAAACTACAATTTTAGTTCCTTACATATATTCACTTATTAGATACCAGATACATATGTACATACATACATACATATGTGCATATGTGCATACAATATGTGTCCTTCCTCGACTCAAGTCTTATAAAAGTCTAACTAGTCCATACGAGTGTATTATCCAATGATCAGCCAAGCACTTAAATCTACAATATTTATTAATATTTGCGCTCTTAATTCACCACTTCTTCATAAACGCAGCCAATTAAAGCACTAACAAATTAAATACTGCCGAAGAACGCCTCTAAAGCTCCGAAAGCTCGGCTGCCTTTTAATTATTTATAATTCGGCGCAGAGCTCAAACGCACAAGTGCTTGCTGCATGCATCAATAAAGCAATGATTGCTCCATTTTGACGCAGAAGTGGCAGTGAGGCGCACAAAGAAAACTGCAGCAACAGCTACAACAAAAAAAAAAGAAAAAAACCACAACAACAACACCGCAAGACTTCAACAGTGACAGAAGTGCCACTCGAATGAAATATGAAATTTCTCAAAAACGCCGTCTGAGTGGGCAATTTAAATTGAGTTAAGCTGCAGTTCAGCTAAGCCTCCATACTCAGACACATACACATGTATATTTTACTGCATATACACATAGACAAAAATATATAGAGGCTAACTCGGTTGCAAGCATATGAAATGGAAATCCGAAAACCTGAGTGCCTGCAGATGAATTTAACTTTGTGTGTTTATTAAAAAGTAAATAGAGGCAAAGAGGCAAAAACTCGCCGGCCTTGAGCGACCGCAAAACGCTCCCAAGCGAGCTAAACACACTCCTGAAACTGTAAGTGCCGTTCGCATTCGGCTGCCTAATGGGTCAAGGTTACTGTCACGGCGTATTCGAGGTGGTAATAAAGAGGAGCATTGAAATATATAACGCAGAGGCATAAGACAGTTTCTTGATGTAAGTAGCAGACAGTTATGGGGGAGATTACGAAATAATATAAATAACATTGTGTAGCAAAAATGCAAAAATAAGCATTTCTTTAATTTTCCCTAATTTGTGTGAATCTATGTAGAGCTGATGATAATGTCATTTTAATGGCAACATAGTGGCGTGAGGGAGAAAGTCTCGAAAACAGGGAACAGCTTGAAAAAAATACGAGTTGTGGAATGAAGGAAAAAAAAAAGAATGAAGAAGAGAAAAGTCAATGCATGAGCCTAAGGCGTTCTAGGCCACTACTGACTATTCAGTGGGACAAAAGAATAGTTATAGAAAGCAAAGTCACAACAACATGACATGCTGTAGAACTAGAAAGGGGGAGAAGACATATTGCAGTGGATGGAAAGTGTAAGGGTATCGTCCAACAAACCAAATAGATCTGGATAGCAAACAGCAATGAAAATATACAAATCAGAACACAAAAAGACATAATTAAGTCAACAGATCGAAGACAATAAATACCTCAATTTCGCTGAAGAGTCGGCAGGCGGAAGTGAAATCGAATAAAAACGCATAGATGTTATGGTGCTACTATGTTATGTATGCCTTAGATCCGGAATATCAAGGAAAGGACTCAACTCTGAACCTGAAACCACCTAAAAGAGATCAATGCAGATATTTGAAGGCTTTAATAGACAGCACAGGTAGTGTCATCAAAGCAGCATTAATTAATGAATATTATTCGAGCGAATATGACACGTCGAGCAGGAAGGAAATTATAGCAGCTGTAATTGAGAGTGTACACGAAAATCGTGAGAAGTCGATTCGGCGCAGTTAGTGCAACATACCTCGACATCTTTAATTGAAAGCGTACAAAATGCAACTAGTGCAAGAGCGGAAGCCACTCGAACTTCCCAAGCAACATTTTTTCGCATTTTGGGCTCTTAAAAAGTTCCAAAAAGATCTCAGGTTTTCAAGCCAAACTTAGCTCTTCCTTACTTCTTCTGTTTCACGTTAAGCCTGTTGCTTCTTCATAGCAAAGCCACATGTGCGGAAGTTGTTCGGATCTAGAAACCTTCAAACTTTCAGGAATACACTGTAACTAGTGTGCCTAATTTTTTTTTTGCTCAATATTTCTTTCCAAAAGAAGTTCTGTGACAAGTTTTGTGATATTCCAGAAGAACTTCAGATAAAAGCGTTAGAACGAATTTTAATTCCACATTTCCTCAGATGTTTGAAACTTTCAGCTTTAATGCAGTAGTTAACGAGCTATTGACACAAAAATTGCACAAATTATATTAAATTTCATAATTATTTTAAGAGCTATTCAAACACGGCGGCGAAGAGCTGATAAGGTGCATGCATCAGCTTCTTTGCAAAATATGGTCGGACGAAAGTATGCCCAACGATTGGAATTTAAGTGTGCTATGCCCAATCCACAAAAAAGGAGACCCCACAATCTGCGCCAACTACCGTGGGATTAGCCTCCTCAACATCGCATAAAAGGTTCTGTCGAGCGTATTGTGTGAAAGATTAAAGCCCACCGTCAACAAACTGATTGGACCTTATCAGTGTGGCTTTAGACCTGGTAAATCAACAACCGACCAGATATTCACGATGCGCCAAGTCTTGGAAAAGACCCGTGAAAGGAGAATCGACACACACCACCTCTTCGTCGATTTCAAAGCTGCTTTCGACAGCACGAAAAGGAGCTGCCTTTATGCCGCGATGTCTGAATTTGGTATCCCCGCAAAACTAATACGGCTGTGTAAACTGACGTTGAGCAACACGAAAAGCTCCGTCAGGATCGGGAAGGACCTCTCCGAGCCGTTCGATACCAAACGAGGTTTCAGACAAGGCGACTCCCTATCGTGTGACTTTTTCAATCTGCTGCTCGAGAAAATTATTCGAACTGCAGAACTTAATCGAGCAGGTACAATCTTTTACAAGAGTGTACAGCTGCTGGCGTATGCCGATGATATTGATATCATCGGCCTCAACACCCGCGCCGTTAGTTCTGCTTTCTCCACACTGGACAAGGAAGCAAAACAAATGGGTCTGGCAGTGAACGAGGGCAAGGTGAAATATCTCCTGTCATCAAACAAACAGTCATCGCACTCGCGACTTGGCACTCACGTCACTGTTGACAGTCATAACTTTGAAGTTGTAGATAATTTCGTCTATCTTGGAACCAGCGTAAACACCACCAACAATGTCAGCCTAGAAATCCAACACAGGATAACTCTTGCCAACAGGTGCTACTTCGGACTAAGTAGGCAATTGAGAAGCAAAGTCCTCTCTCGACAAACAAAAACCAAACTCTATAAGTCACTCATAATTCCCGTCCTGCTATATGGTGCAGAGGCTTGGACGATGACAACAACCGATGAGTCGACGTTGCGAGTTTTCGAGAGAAAAGTTCTGCGAAAGATTTATGGTCCTTTGCGCGTTGGCCACGGCGAATATCGCATTCGATGGAACGATGAGCTGTACGAGATATACGACGACATTGACATAGTTCAGCGAATTAAAAGACAGCGGCTACGCTGGCTAGGTCATGTTGTCCGGATGGACGAAAACACTCCAGCTCTGAAAGTATTCGACGCAGTACCCGCCGCGGGAAGCAGAGGAAGAGGAAGACCTCCACTCCGTTGGAAGGACCAAGTGGAGAAGGACCTGGCCTCGCTTGGAATATCCAATTGGCGCCACGTAGCGAAGAGAAGAAACGACTGGCGCGCTGTTGTCGACTCGGCTATAATCGCGTAAGCGGTGTCTACGCCAGTAAAGAAGAAGAATTATTTTAATTTCAATTATAACTAATTCCTTTTTTGATTTTAATTTTTTTTTTTTTTTTGTTTTATTATTTTACCTTTTTATAAAATATTTTAAATAAGCAAAAAAACAAATAAATCACACACAAAATTATATAAATATATTCGCAAACCACTGACGCATTTCGCACTTAGCCAATTGAAATGCAGTGGTCGACGGTTTACCACAATATAATCAGCTGCTTGTTTACAAATGAAATGCATATTATATTATACTGACTTTGGTTGAGGTAAAATATGGAAATATTAATTTTATTAGGTTACATAATTATTATGCGAAACTTTTTCATACATGAATTTTACTCCAATTTTAATACCAAATAACATCAAAAGTCCTTGTGCCTTTGTGTGAAATTCTGATCCTTCATGGCTTTATTATATTCATTCAAACTGATATTTTCGTGAAATCCATAGAAGTTATGCAAGCGAATTATATTTATCGGAATTTTCTATAAAAATAAATTACATTTTTTGTTTTCTAGGAAAAAGAAAAAAACCACTTAGAACTGAATTGTCAGATGAGGAGCGTGGAAGGAGTAAAGAAATAAGTCAATCTGGAATGAAAGTTGACCAAATTGCTTTTCACGTAAAAAGACATTAACACAACAACCAACTTTATTAAATTTTAGACTTGATATGCAGAATAAGCATATATCCGTTGGCGAGTCAAAAAATACTCGTCTGTCGTGATGTTATTATTTTTATTTTATTTTATTTTATTTTTTTTTTTGAGGCGTTTTATTGTGATAAATTAAATAAAAAGTGCTCATTTATAGAATTTAATTAAGTTTAGATGTGATAAAATAAGCACCGAAGACAGTGATCGCAGTGGGTGCACAAGATACTTTGTTACCGAAGAAAACATCGAAAAGTCCACAAAACAATTTTGGATGACCTTCAAGTGAAGTTGTTCGAGATAGCAGGTAGCTCCCAAGATATACATTGAATGTGTACATCATATAATTCACGGATATTTGATTATGAGAAAGCTCTGTGCAAAGTGGGTGCTGAGTAAGGTCATTTTCGAACAAAATAAAAAGAGTTAATGATTCGGAGCAGTGTTTGGAGATATTCAAGCGAATAAACCCGAGCTTTTGCATAGAAATGTAACAATTAATGAAGTATGACTCTATCATACTACTTCGAAGTTCAATCGACAGTCAGCTGAGTGGACTGCACACTATGGACCCGCTCCAAAGCGTGAAAAAATACAAAAGTTAGTCGGTGAAAAAATTACATCTGTACTTTGAGATACGCATGCAATAATTTTCATTAACTATGTACCTTGAAAAGTAAGGATCACCAACAGTGAAAACTAAATGGCAAATTATAAAATTTGATAAACGAAATCTTCGAGATGTGACCGCTTTTGAAAAAAAAAAAAACAAACGAAAGTACTGTTTCACCGTGTATAAATCAGTGAAAACGATGGCAAAAATCATTGAATTGTGTTTCGAATTGCTTCGGCATTCACTCCTTCGTCAGATCTGACTCCCAACGACTATTTTATGTTCTCAAATTTCAAAAGAACGCTCGCTGAGAAGAATTCTTTGCCGAATGGAGACGTGATCGCCAAAATCTTTTTGTAAGCAGAGGACAAATAGTACTACAAAAAAGGCTTCGATGCCTTTGAATGGTCGCTGTATCACCCTCGAAGAAAACTACGTTGGCTGAAAAATGAATTTTGCCAAAGAAATGTGTTTCTACTATTTTGTGCCGTGGACGGCTCAATTGATATGGTGCTAAAATGCCGGCTTCACCATTTCAGAGTAGCTCCAAAAATCGAAATTATCATGAGGAATCCTATTTCTTCGATCATTACCAAAAAATATATCACAGAAGGTTCAAAATTCCAAGTCGGTCGGTTTGACCTTTTCGGTAAAGGGTTAAAAAATTCATACTTAATTATATTTATAAGCGGTCATAACTATTTGTCGCAACAATTTTAAATTATCGAAATATATTTTCGAATATTCGATTCATAAGCAAAAAAAGATATTTCTTAATTTGCAAGAGCATATAACGTGTTAACGAAAATGTTGAATGAAGACTAAGAAGAAACTTGCCGGTTGCATGTTTTCTCTATTTTTTATTTTTTTAAAATGATCCAAAAGTATATTTTTGCAATCCTTTGTAGCTAATAAAAATTGCGAAATACTTTGAGTAAAAAAACCTTTTTTGTTGTCAGAAACAATAGTGGCTAAAGCATATTGTAAGAGGGTGTACATGACATATGCGTAACATTACATAGAGTGGCAACTAATGGATATAAAAAGAAACTTTCAGGTCTGAATTAAAAATATAATAAAAATATATATGTATACTAAAATATTGATTAAAAATTTTCCAGTATTTTATGCTACTTTTGCACTTAGTACTTAAGGCATTATTAAAGTTTAATATACTAATCCTGACTTAGTCAAATAGAAAGATAAATTATTGATGACAATTGCAGCATATTATGCTCAATTCATTATATCACTGCCTTTATCAGTATATCAGTTTCAAATTATCATTAAATTACATAGAACGGAGCAAAGACACATGGGCCATCACGTCGTATACGTAACTTTTATAGCAAATCGGAAAAAAATTAAAAAAACAGATTACAATCGCTTAGAATGCGAACGACTTTGAGCTCTCCCCTCATTTATCCATAAACTAAATACATAACTGCACTTACATGCCGCTACCCGCCGCCCTTAATGTCATCGGGAATCCAATGTCAAAGCCAAACAGCTGCAAACTGCCGGACAAATCCACTGGCGATTCAATGCAAATGTTGACAAATGTGCTGTGTAATCGCCTACGCAAATTCCAACACACTGCGGATGGTGGCAAGCAGCGAATCCGTGTAGTGCGAAATCAATAAGCTTGCAACTAAGCCGCATTTGCTTGTTTGTGCCGACCAAATCCACAGCTCATGTCAAGTCAACTGAATGCTGTCCGCCGGCCGCAGCTGAGCTAGGCACGCCATTAAACACAGTAGGCCGTGGCAGCTTGTAGTCGGCGCGTAAGGGTATTACGTTGATTCGATTACAAGCTATGTGGCAAGCTTAGACATGCGTTGCGTGGGTGCGGTCTTCTGTGGAAGGGATAAGGCAAAGCTGCCATGGCTCGTTGGTAGTGAATGGAGATTGTAGCGACTTATTTTAGTAGCTTAGCAGTTTAACTTTAAAACGTTGAACAAATATGGGGTGTAAAATATGCAAGCTATTAAGTAATAAAGTTGCTCTTTAGCTGTGATAAATATTCGAAATGTTGCCAAATTTTCATAAAAAGTAATCAAAAACTCGCATGAGGAAACTTTCTGACACCCAAAAATTAGCAACAGCCACTTTCGAAGATATGCTAAAGTAATTAAATTTTCATCGAATTGTTATTGAGTATCCCAAATGGGGTGGAGGCGATTGGGTCCTTTGTGGTTTCTCGTCATACATACTTCATAATGCCATTAGACCCTTGCCATGCCGCACACATATAACTAAACTCTTACTTTAGCGTTTGCTTGCATGCTTAATCGTAGTTATCTACCGTTATTCGCCTAATAAAGTGCACACACACTTACAAATATACATAGAGAAGTATACCTTTATGAGCACAGTACCAAGTTAGCCGCTTTAATGTGCCTGTTTGTGCTTGACATGTGTCATTTTGTTGCTGTGTTGGCAGAAAACGCCAGCGCTTCAGCCTCACAATGAAGTCCTCGCTTTGGCAGGCCTGTTACATAACAGAAGGGTTTTGCAGCTATAATTGCTTTCCGCAAAACTACATGAACAAGTGGGCACCACTGCCGCCCTCATCCACGAAACACAGCCACAAACATGCACACATACTCACATACGTGCGCCCTTAACGGCAATTCATGTCGAGTGTAGTTTGTGGTTTATGTTGATCACATCACAAAGTGCCTAAACTTGTTCCGAATACATTAGAGTTCAGCCACAAAGGTTTGTAGGTGTGTGCGTGTATGTGTTTTAGCTAATATCTGCACACACATGCTGTTATGTCACGTGGCCGGTTTACTCGAAAATTCTGAGGATTAATGCCCATTGTTAATTTTCATACTTAATTTATTGACTGAGTTTGACAAGTGATGGCTGAGCAGCCAGAGCTGAGTCGATGAGAATGTAATTTGCTGGTATGTGAAATAAGGCTATTGAAAATTGCTTTTACATATGTACATACATATGTACGAGTAGATGTGGATGCCGTGCATGAACTGCTTTAAAAGCATATGAAACGTTTTTGAATAGCATTAAGATTTTTCCTACACAAATTGGAACTATCAAAATAATTTGTTTAATAAAGTAATTTTTCGGGATCCCGAAATTATGCGGATCAGTTTCGGGATTTTCTGTAATTATTGCTGTGTCCAAGTAAGATTTGTAAATTAAAAAATTTTATACAAAAAATTAATGTGCGGAATCCAGAATTTATCGCTATCAGTTTCGGGATTTTGCTTATTTCTATATATATTCAGGGAAGTTTCTTTAAATTAGAAAGGGTGGTAAATAAAATTAATTTGCGGGATCTCGAAAATTTCGGGATCAGTTTCGGGATTTTATACAATTTAGATTTAGATGAAATAAATTTTGCTTACATTTGAAATAAAAGATACTTAGACGTTATTTATATACAATACATCCATACGTGTATATTAGTTTATTGCTATACCACATAGTGCGCCTAAGAGAAAGTGATAAGTGTTAGAGGCAAGCGGTCAATCATGAGTAACAAAACCAAACTAAAGCTGGGAACTAAAACGTGGTAGGCTTAAAAAGTTATTATTATCAATAAAACCGAATAATTTAATTTTTGAGATACATATATAGATGTATGCACATACATACATACATACATATGTATATATGTACATATGTATGTAATTGGAAAAGTTGTAATACATTATATAAGGTAGAAGAAGCGAAATTTTACAATTTCTCTGGGTAGAATAGGAAAAAATTTGTAGCCTAGTTCAATAACTTGTATAATTATAAAAATAAAATTTCGGGATCCCGAAAATTTTTCGGGATTTTGTGCAGCATAATTTTGGACACATAAACAGACGAATTGGTTTAATCTGATACCAAATTCCAATATTTAAATTATTTTAAAATATTTCTCCCGATAGGTTATAAACCGTGAATCAAACAAAAATTTCGAGATCACGAACCTTTTTGGTAAATTTACATATGGTGAAATGAAAAAAATTACATCCTAGTTTGATGACTTGTATAAAAATTGTCTAATATAAAAACAAAATTTCGGGATCCCGAAAATTTTTCAGGATTTTGTTCGACATATTTGAAAACTTAAATTGAATTAATCCGAAATGCTTTTTACTAAGTTTCAAAATAACTATTATTTAAAAAAATCCGAAAAATCAAGCTTCTAACTCGAATGTTGTCTAATAAGATTCTATAAACTTAATCCAATGGTAATACTTCTAATTTACTTAGATGCACACGTGCTTGTATTTGTATTTACTGTTGAATTGTGCACTCAACTGTCAGCATAACAGCGATTTCGACATTTTGAAAGATTAAGGTAAGAACGATTAATAGCAGATTGTCAATTAAACCAAAGCTTCGAAACCCTTGTCAAATGACAGAGAGACAGCAAATCAAAAACAATATTAGACTTTATGAACGACTTCTGAATCAATCACGAAGACAAAAACGGTTGTGAAATAAAAATAAATGTTGATGGCAAGATGACTGTAATTTATTTCCAATGCGACCTTTTTTAAATCATTTTTTATAGGATTGGGGCAAGCAGCCAAGCAGACTCAATGCAACTGTAAGTTTTTTCCAAGAAAGTTTCGCCATAACGCATATAAAATCTTAAATTAGAAACTTTCCGCTGCCAACTCAATAAATAATGAAATGAAAAATTATTATTTTTTTATAAAAATCATCCTTCTACTCAAAAAGTCTTTTATGTCTTGTTTTATGTTCATCCCTTTGTATTAATTTGTGCATAAGAGCAGTCAAGGTCCCTGTAATATGTAAAATAATGTCTTCTTCCTTTCATCTACTTGTGGTCTTGGTAGATATGAGCGCATATAATTTTCACGCCACAATAAATACACTTTCTCTCAGCATATATTTAGGCGCACATATACAAATACTGTTCCGGCGCCTGCTGCTTTTCACTTTTCATGCTGTGTAATATGCCACTTTGCGTTGTGGAATTGTGTTAAGTGCAACACTTTATGCGCTCAAGATAATTTTTCATCACTCATACGCCATGGCGACGCAGATGTGATGTATACGTATTTGCACACCAGCCTATGGCGAGTGGGTGAAATATATCTACATAGTTGGCTTTGCTTCCTCATTTTGAGAAAATCGATGTGCGTATGTGTATAGAAGCTAAGTTGTCAGCATGTTGATAAATGAAATTCCTTTACTTTATTATCCGAGCTTTTTTGTGTTCGTTTTTTACATTCGTTTGCAGCATTGAACTGCCTACGTTCATGCACACACATATGCGAAGTTATCTATGAAATATTCATACGTGAAATATTGAGCATAGTAGTAGTAGAGGCCGTAATGATTCAGCAGAATTACAGGCTGGAGGCCAAAGTTCAATATCTTGATGGAAGGTTTGACAATTGGAAATATTTATGTGCGTCCACACAATTACTAAAGTAGATACGTTTTTGGAACTAACAGGAGTTGCAAATTGTTAATGAAATTCTCTTTTTTTAATATGTACCGGTAAAAAAAAAGTTGTATAGCTTTAAGTCCTTCAGACTATATTAGGGCAGGACTCATTAATTGCTCTTTATTACTTTGGTCTGAGTAAAGCTAGGACTCGAACTAACAAAAAAAATCTTCAACAGAATATGACTTTTCGGGATAGAATTTGAATTTTCTGTTGTAGGTTTTTTGTGCTAAGTTGTAATCCTAACTTTACTCGGAACAAAGTAATAGTTTAGTTTGGAGACAAGTTAGTCATCCTGCCACCAACATGGCAGAGGAAAACTCTGCATCAAAATCTGTCGCAAGACTGGCAGCAGTAGATAAATTCTCCACACCTTCATGCACAGCTCAATAAGCAGTGGTTGGTACTTTCATAGACGCTGTATTTGGGAGAGAATATTTCATGTCACACTAAATGAAGATGGATGGCGCCGGGGTATGTGACTCGCCAGCGGAACATATGTATAACACTTACACAGACAGATCAAAAATAGCTAATGGAGTGGAAGCAGAAATCTATTGCATCGAGCTGGATCTCACGCGACGCTTTCAGGTTTCTGAAGTACTGCAGTATCTTCCAAAAGGAAATCTCTGCGGCCATAAAAAGGACTGAGATAGCCAACAATGCAGGAAATAACATAAAGAAGGTGAATATATAAGTATGTCGATAGCCAGTTGGCAATTAAGGCAATAAACTCACATCGCAATACGTCAGAGAATGCTCTTAGAAGCAGGAAGGAACTAGAGATAATGTTCTCAGAAGCAGGGAGGCACTAGATGTGGTGGCTACCGGAAAGCGGCTACATATATTCTTGGGTTCCAGACTCCTTCCTTGTTGGGAAATTAAATATAGTTTCCAAAAATACCAAACCTCTGACTACCGAACCAAAAAAGGAAATGCTGAAGTCCTTAGAAATAATATGCAAAGCGAGATGGAATGGCTTAAAGAGATGCACGATAGCTATGATCATACGTAAGAGCACCGAAGCAAACCACGCAGGTTTTTTACTCACACGGACTCGAAAGTGCTGGGGCAAGGCTATTGATCTAATGACAGATGACAACCTACTGGTATCACATGTGAGCCGGATGAGCATATGTAACGACGATACATGCCAAAAGTACAAGAAAGTAGGCATGAGAGAGACACTGGAACAAATACCAGAATTAACTAGAACTAGACTTAAATATATCAAGGTATCTAGAAAGTATCAAAATTAGATACCAAGCCGATCTTATGGTTCGCAAAAAGCGTTGATGTTCTGTATGACGAATACTTCAGTTGAACCTTAATTGTAGCTCCATCTGGCATTACTGCAGACCAGTAGGTCTGTGGTTTTGGCCTAACATATATGTATAAATTAAATCATGTTCATGAAACTTTGTCTATGCAAATGAAAACACACATGTTTTGCCAAAATTTGTCCAGCACAGCTTCCACCTGATATTGGGAAGGACATCACCATTATATATGTTGTATAACCGATAGATAACCTTTGAATCGATAACTTTTAAATTCTTTATATAAGTTCGTATTCGCCTAATATATTTATGACTTAACTAATTAAGTGTTATTCGAAACCCGTTAATGAAAGCCACTGAAACATAATTTCTGGAATTACTTAGGTCAGTTCATTTTCTATTGGAAACCCTGTACAAGGTATAGGCATCTGTATTAAAGATGAATCCTGTATTTAGAAAATCGCTACTAAATTTACAAAATAATGATTGAGCAACATTTTTAATTCTTCAACAAGCACTTAGACGTATTATTTTTACAATTTTGACAAAAAGGATGAACAACAAATCGAGATCTATATCAGAAATTACTGGCACTCCTTTTGAACTTTTTGATTGAATTCTGTATACAAACCGTTTGAGGATTAAAGGTGTCTGTATTAATATTGAGTAAAGCTTCAATGCAAAATACTGAAGTTAACGAAAATAATATGAATAGTTAAAAAAATATTTATAATAGGTTTATAACAAATATACTCCAACTAGACATAATAAAAAAAAATTATTAATGCAAAAATTCAAAAATATGAGCAAATTTCTTTAAACATACGTAAACCTTAGCATTCCTTTTCATATTTCATGCATTTTTAGACCTTTTAGACTAGTCCTGCGCTCTACCCCCGCACCACCATACCAATTTATGCGAGTTTATTAATAGTTTCCACTTTGTGTGTATTTGCAAAGTTCGCCCTTCCGCTTGCATCGGCTTGCAACGGTTTGCTTGAGTTGCTCGAGGCCTTTTCGCATCGCCGGTTATTTGCCGCACCAACTGCGCTTTTTATTGCATTACTTTGCCGTCCACAACCGCACCCGCGCCGCACGCGCAATGCAATATTCGAAACGCGCACAGTTTCATGGCAAGTTTTGCATTTTGCAATTCACATTTAGCATTTAGTGGTTTGCGAAAATATTAAACTCATTGCAGTGCAAACAAAATGTTATTGTTGTTTACTTGCTTTGACTGTCAAAGGCAGGGCAGGCAGAGGGTTTAGCGGGTGGAAAGTGGTGCGTAGAGTTTAGCAGGGAAATAAAAATTGTTGTGGGAAGTGTTTGAAAACTAAGAAAACATTATTTTTGGCAGCATATTTATATCTAAAAGTTCTTCACCTGAACTTAAAGGTCAATCAGAATTGGTATAAGTCAATATTTATTTTAAATTTTCTTGAATATATAGTCCATATGATCCTAAAAAATTACTTGAATTCACATAGGATTATTGGCTTCATATTTTCGAAGTCCGATATTTACCTTCTCTTTGAAATGCTAAAGTTACCAGGGAAAAAAGTGGTTTTACTCGTAAGCTTGCTCTCGCAGCTTAATTGAGAACAAATTTTTTTATGAGAAAACTTTCGGAATATTTTTAAGCGATTTATTCAAATTTCTTCTTTAAAAAAGTCGATTAATCGAGATGAATATTTTTAGATGGTTATTATTATTTGATGATGTGAACTAATCGCAGATGAGAGAGAATTCTACACTGATTCTCACTGATTTTTGGGGAGGTCACACATCACTTTTTGTAAGTTTACAGGCGAAGGAAAAAATATATAACAGAAACCACTCTAATTGATCTCAATCTAATAAAAAAAATTTTGAGTTTTGGTCATAAATTAGTTATATATTAGTTATGTATCAGTTATATAATTAGTTACATATTAGTTATATATAGGTTATTTATTGGTTATATATTAGTTATATATTGGTTATACATTGATTATTTTTGGTTATATATTAGTTATATATTGGTTATATATTAGTTATATCTCACAGCAGAAGCTGAAAATTTCATGCTACACATAAGTTACATAATACAATGAAGCGTAAGCAATGAAAAACTCAATTTCGATACTT
>CM050323.1:37745819-37805766 GCA_027475135.1 Bactrocera correcta
CAATCTCTTACAATACTTTCCCCGCTTTCAACTCGCCCTTGTTTTATAACACAAAACATTTAAGGAGCAGCTTACCGCAGAGCCGAAGCTTAGACTGCTTGTTTCCATTGTTGTCTACAGCATTGCAACACATCAACATATTTGCAACATAATGCTGCGCCTGTTGTGCACTTTTGTTTGCTTGTTGTTGTGGCAAATATGGCAAAATGTCTCACACACCAATACACGCATACACACATTTACATTTACACCGGTGCATGAGCACTTATAATCGAAAGTCCATCTCGGTGAGTGGCAAGTGCCAAATGGATTCTGTAATGCATGTGCGCCCACAAAACGTCGATAGAAGTTCAAAGCAGCTTGAAATTGCAACATATTGTTTGTAAAGTATTTATTTATATTTTTCTTTTATTTATTGCATTCTATTGTGGAAAGTACTAGTAAGTGGTGAACAATATGCATTAAGGAATGGGTTTGTTGAAGGTCGAGTTCGACATGATGATTATATAAAAGTAGAAAATGGTGAGTAAATTCCTTTAAAAAAAAAATAAATTAATTAATTAATTGTGGAAAATAAGTGAAAATTTAAAAAAATGTATAAAATTAAAAAAAAAATATTGGAATTATTGAAATAAAATTTAATTAATAAATACTCTGTCTTTTTTTTTAACATGCAATCGAACTAAAAATTGTTTTTAAAATGTTTTATCAATAAATAAAGAGAAAAATTGAAAAAAAACTTGACCAGGAATATGGAAAAAATAACTTTGAGTAAAAATAAAAAAAAAATAAATTGTTTTGAAATCAAAAATAATTATTGAAATAAAAATAAATTGCAGCAATGTAGCTATTATTTAACACAGAATATCATTGTCATCAAAAATGTTACTCATACGCCATGCCGCACGAATCTCTTACTGCAATGCCTCAAATAACTTCAATTTAAAGGAATCAATACTTGTTATACCTGCAATAAATACAAAGTTAGTTGCCTAGTATCCCTTGTCAACAGCCTATTTGCTCTCACATCTTGACTCCGATCTTCAAGAAATTGCTTGAGTGGTCAACATGTCGTATGAGTTATATTTAAACTTCACTTCCCTCAAACACTTAAATTATTCTCGGTGTAGCAAACACTTGGCGCAGAACAGTACAACAAGCAGCTGAAAAAGTGCGAATACCCAGAAAAAGTTTCTATGTATAGTATACTTAAGGTTATACGTGGGTTTCGACGGCCAAAAAAATTCTATTTCCAACATTTTGTTTTTACTTATTAATAAATTAATTAATTTGTTGCATCTTGTAAGCATGTAAAGAGCAATATTTGAATAATATTATGTGAAATTTTCATAAAATTATTTTAGAAATTCAGCCGTTAAAAGCTGGCTTCCGCAGGCACCACCCAAAAACGTCTCTTTGCGGTGGTCAGCATAACAGATGAAGGTTTAAGCTAAAATCTAAAAAAAAAAAAATGTCTTACAAATTGTCTTACAAAGTGGTAGTTATCGAAAAAAATCATTTTATAAATCTTGAGGTTATACTTTAAATTATATAACATAAAATATGTGACAAACGTCAATAAGATCACATCACTTCTTTCTGAAAAATTGTGACCACCGACTTTAAAAACGATATTTCGAGAAAAATACGGTCATTATTAAAAATGAAAAAAAAAACAGGTTTTTGAAATTTCGAAACCCACGTAACCGCTTAGAATATGTATAAATGCATCTTTGAAAGAATTCGTAATATATTTTTTTCTCTTAATGAACTGTTTCTGCTTTCATTGCGAGCATGTTTCGGTTATTTTTGGTATATTCAGACAATTATAGTCTTAAAGGCTCGACTTATGTGTCACATCAAAACTAAAGGTTATATTGACTAAGGTAAAAAACGCTTTTAACGACAATACAGAAAAAATGGCACAAATAGTGGCACTAAAAGCTAACTTCTCTGAAACATACAAATTTTGTGTTCGAAATTTATAATAATTCACTTTTATTTAACATTAAGTAAATAAATATTTTGCTTTAAAGCTTTGGACGTGAAACTCAAAGTAAGTACATTTAGAGCCTAAAGCGCAAGCTCACTGCTTCTGCTTATCTCGCTGTCACTAATACATTTCAGCTTTGCACGTTGCCTGAAATTCGACACAAATTGTCAGCTTCGGAGCAAATTACATGCTGTCAACCACATATAAATTTAATTCACTTCCATTACGGCTGCATCAGCAGATTTATTTTGATTACACATAGAAAATTGCTTTAGGCAAAGGCAAAAGCAAAGGCAAAGCGAAAAGAAGCCAAACGATGATATGTAGCAATTGGAAGGTGATTGCTTTGCAAGCATATAGAATTACAAGCAGCGATATTTATTAGTGTGTCTCTGTAAGTATATGTGTGTAGCTGCGTATATATGTCTCTGTATGTATATGTGGGTTATATATGTCATATTAAAGGGCTGGATTGGTTGGCGAATGTAATTATTTGTACGAATTTATGCAATTACTATTGACGGGTATATTTAATTTGAGCTAATTTTTTCGTAATAAAACCGAGAAAATTGTTGTTGTCGAATTACATTAGGAAATAATAATAACTGAAGTGTTTGAAGTTCATAGATTAGTTTAATTCGTTAATAATTTAAGCACAGTTACTCTTAAAGAGTAATATGGTATATGATGAGAGTAGCTGTTACAGGGCGTATGAGTAACATTTTATACAGAAAACGTGCTAATTGAAGTGTTTTAACTTAAAATTTAAATTAAAAGTATGCAACTAAACATAGTTAGCTTTAAAGCGCAATATTTGAAGAGCTTAGCTTTTGAAGGTGCAGGGCGTGTGCGTAACATTTTAGTTGCAGAATTTTACTTAGCTTAATTTAAGTGCCAAAAAGTTAAAAATGTATAAGTTGTGCCGAAAAGAAGACCAAATTCATCGATTAAAATATTATCAAATTATCAAAGAATAAACCAAAAATTCTTTTCTAAATTATTTTCTGTTGAGAAGAAAATTGTATATTTATAATCTTTCGAAACACCCTGTATATTATTAGACATACAGATGTCATTACGAATAGAAGCTAAGTTCATTATTTAATAAACTTCCTTCTTCTGTTTTATACTGTCGCCAAGTCAACACGCGTTTTACTCTGCTAACAGGTTATGGGCCTTTGCCACACAAAATTAATTTAACCCCTCAATAAATAAATCCGGGTAAAAAAAAGGTTCTGTGTGTAAATTAAATATATTGATTTTTGATTTGGAATATATTTTACAATTTAAATAATGTCGAACGTTTTTTCGGTACCCGTCGAACGACTTCGCGGTCGTGAGAATTTTGATGTATGGAAATGCCAGGCAAAATCATATTTGGTCATAAAGGGCCACTGGAAGATGGTCCAGAATGGTTTGCCTGTTACTACCACTGAGGCTGATCGTGATGCTAATGAAAAAGCACTAGCTGAAATCACGATGTTGGTGGAGCCAAATAATTTCGGTCACTTTGCAGATAAAACATTAGCTAAAGACGCATGGGAAGCACTCATGGAAGCCTATGAAGATAAAGGTTTGACGCGTAAGGTGGAACTGTTGAAGCAATTGGTGCAACTCAAGCTGTCAGACTGCGAGACCATGCAAGAGTATGTAAATTCAATGATAATGACTGCATTTAAAGTGAGAAACGCAGGTCTAAAAATTGATGATGAACTAACCGCATCACTCATGTTAGCTGGGTTGCCCAATGAGTTTCAAGCGCTAGTGCTCGCTGTCGAAAACTCCAAGAAAACGCTCACTGTAGACGCTGTGAAAAATCTACTTTTACAAGATGCGAAATTTGATGCAAAGCAAGGTGCCGAAAATGCTCTTTATACAAAGGCAAAAACATTTTCAAAAGTTTGCTGTCATTCGTGCAAGCAACTAGGGCACATAAGCAGAAACTGTCGAAAGAAAATAGTGAAAGACGACAAGCAAAAACAAAAGAGTCAGGTTCTTTTTGCTTCATCGCTTTATGCTAATATGCACAACAACGAAGACTGGTATGTCGATTCCGGCTGTTCTCAACATATGGTAAAAAGCAACGAATGCATGACAAATAGAAAACGCGCGATAAACAAGAGAGTAATTATCGCTGACAATAACAAAATTGATGTTGAATGCACTGGCGATGTGCAACTCTCTTTAGCTAATAAATATAAAAATGTTAACGCAACTATCAAAAATGCTGAGTACGTTCCTAGTTTGTGTGCGAATTTACTTTCGGTGAGTCAAATGACAGACAATGGGAAAGAACTACATTTTAAAGACAATTGGTGCAAAATATTAAACGAGGACAAGCAACTAATTGGAACTGCGATAAAAATAAATGGTCTTTATCGTCTGAACTGTGTACAACGAGATAATGCAGCGATGGGCGTCGCAAGCTATAACTTATGGCACAGGCGCTTAGGTCATGTCTGTCGCGAAAGTGTCACAGCCATCCGAAATGCTTCGGAAGGTGTTAAAATTATAACCAGTGGTAACGACAAATGTGTGGTTTGCATAAAAGGTAAGCAGACCAGAGCGTCACACAGTGAAAAAGGGCAGCGTGCTCAACAACCTTTGGAACTAATACATAGTGATGTAATGGGTCCATTAAATGTTAACTCATTTTCTGGTGCGCGCTATTTGTTAACGTTTGTGGATGACTATTCCAGAAAAGTGTTTGTTATCCCAATTAAATCAAAAGCAGCTGTCTTCGATGAATTTGTAAAATTCAAAGCAATGGTGGAGAATCAATCTTCGAAATATATAAAAGTTCTCCGAACGGACAATGGTCGCGAATATGTAAATGAAGTGTTTAACAAATATCTTTCGAAATATGGCATTATCCATCAGAAAACGACACCCTACACCCCCGAACAGAATGGCGTTGCAGAGAGGCTAAATCGGACAATAACGGAAAAAATCAGATGCATGCTGCTAGATGCAAATTTGGAGGAACGATTCTGGGCTGAGGCTGCTGTAACTGCAGCGTATCTACTGAATTGTACACCATGCAGAGGTAACAATCTGAGTCCGGGAAAAGTTGTGGTCAGGAAAAAGACCAAACTTGAAACACCTCAAAGTCTTTGGTTGTAAGGCAATGGTTCACGTAGCCAAAGAAAAACGCAGTAAGTTAAAACCTAAATCTCGAGAATGTATTCTCGTAGGCTACAGTACTGAATCAAAGGCATACAGATTGTATGATCCTGTAGCGAAAAATATTATTGTTAGCTGTGATGTAGTTTTTATTGAAAATCAAATTAATCAAAATCCTCCAGCTATAGATGCAAAGACAGATGCGGTTAATTTATGGTTACCAGAGCCAACTTCCGTTGCCAATTCAGAGGGGGAATATTTGGAAGAATTACCAACAGAAGATGGTAGTGGCGAAACTTCAGGTAGCAGTGATTCGCATACAGAAGGGAATCACGAATCAGCAATGGAGCGCGAAGAAATAACAGACTTGGACCATGAAGGAGTCCGTCGCTCTGAGCGATTGCGGAATATGTTACGACCAAATTATAATCTCTGCGTAACTGAATATGCACCATCAGATCCAAACATTGTGGAGGAAGCGATGGCAAGCGAACACCATAAACTTTGGCAATCTGCAATGATTGAAGAAATTGAATCTCATTATATTAACGGCACTTGGGAACTATCAGCCCTGCCTATGGGAAAGAAAGCCATTCCATCAAAATGGGTTTTCAAAAGAAAGGTAAATGCAGACGGGGATCCTCTACGTTATAAAGCCAGGCTTGTGGTGAAAGGATTCAACCAGAAGCAGTACATCGATTATGACGAGACATTCGCACCAGTTGTGCGATATACATCAATTCGTTTTTTGCTTGCTCTTGCGGTGAAAATAATCTTACTGTTTACCAAATGGATGCTGTAAGTGCCTTTTTACATGGCGAGCTTAAAGAAGAGATCTATATGACTCAGCCAAGTGGCTTTGACGATGGATCCGGTCGCGTCTGCAAGCTGCGAAAATCGTTATATGGTCTGAAGCAATCTAGTCGTGTCTGGAACATAAAGCTCAATTCAACCCTAGTTAGTTTCGGCTTGCAACGCAGCAACGTCGACCAATGCGTATATTTTCTTGTCGCTGACAAAAAAATGCTATTCGTCGCTGTTTACGTGGATGATGTCATCCTATTCGCCAATGATACAAAGCTGTTGAACAAACTAAAAAATAAGCTCTCTGAAACTTTCAAAATGAAAGATCTAGGTGCAGCATCATCGGTTTTGGGTATGCGTATAACTCAAAATCTCAAAGAAGGTACTCTGAAGATCGACCAAGCTTCCTACATTGCCGATGTAATTCGACGTTTCGGCATGGAGGAATGCAATCCTGTAGGCACACCCCTCGACGTTAACCAAAAGCTATCCGCGGAGATGTGCCCAACTAATGATGACGAAAAAAGGGAAATGGCTACTGTTCCCTATAAGCAAGCTATTGGATGTCTGCTGTTTGCCGCGCAGGTCACGCGCCCTGATATATGCTTTGCTGTCAATTTGTTAAGCCGATACAGCACGAATCCAGGGAAGGCACATTGGACTGCAGTAAAGCGGGTCATGCGCTATCTCAAGGGAACTATTGACAAGGGCTTAGTGTATAAGAGGAGTCCTGATGAAATCGTTGGTTTTTGCGACGCTGACTGGGCAAATGACGTAAGTGATCGCCGCTCAACAACTGGCTATGTTTTTTCTTTTCAGAATGCTGCCATTTCGTGGGCTACCAAAAGGCAACATACTGTAGCCTTATCATCTACTGAAGCCGAGTTAATGTTTATGGTGGCTGCTACACAAGAATCGATCTGGCTTAAGCGATTTGAAAAAGAGTTAGTGCCCAAAGTTTCGAAATCTATGACCTTATTCTGCGATAATAAGAGCGCTATACACATAGCTGAAAATAACTCATACTCAAGTCGAACGAAGTATGTAGACATCAAATCAAAATTCATCAAGGAAAAGGTTGAAGATGGCCAAATTAAGTTATACCATGTTGGCACCGATAAAATGATGGCTGATATTTTTACGAAAGCAATATCTGCGCCAAAAACAAAACAACTGTCAAATGAATTTGGCTTAAAGTAATTTATTCTCATCTAATTATTAGTAAAGTATTTTCTCTTACTCATAACTGAATTGTATTACTGTTTCAAATTCATTTCTGATTGTATAACGAACTATCATTTCTATATCCATTTTGTAATGAACATAAATATTCAATTTAGGGAAGGTGTTGAGAAGAAAATTGTATATTTATAATCTTACGAAACACCCTGTATATTATTAGACATACAGATGTCATTACGAATAGAAGCTAAGTTCATTATTTAATAAACTTCCTTCTTCTGTTTTATACTGTCGCCAAGTCAACACGCGTTTTACTCTGCTAACATTTTTCATAATCTTTCTTCATTAGCGTCTGTTTATAAAATACCAACTTTTTAATAATGAACCCAAGTAATATGCAAGGCGAAGCATTTATTTACTGTCTCTCACAGCTTGAACCGCTTTAAAGCGACCAAAAATGCCCACAAAAATATCGCAAAATTCTGAACAAATTCATTTAATTGTCACTCATACGTCCTGTGCACCCTTTTGGCACACAAACAGGGGTTCATTTTAAAAAATTCACTTGTTAGACCTTACTGCAGCCGCAATTACCACAAGCGCAAATCTGTATGTATGCATAATGCCATCAATCTACAATTTTTGGCAGCCGCAAAACAATAAAAACAACAACAAACGCCCAAGCAATACACAGAGTCTGCAATTTACGCTGCGCAAATATTTGCATGCAAATAACGAAATTTGAAATTGCTTTGATGTTTTGCCGCCAAATTGTTGAAATATGCCGGCGAAGCCCTTGGCACCCGCTGCGCGTTGCGTTTTTCAGCAATTTTCCATTAGAATTTTTGGCCCCTTTTGCTTTAGGGTTTAATAGTGTGGCACGTTTTTTTACTAAAACAATTCTCCATTATTCAGCGCGCAGGAAAAAACCAAACCTAAAATGTTTTGTAAATTTTTTAGCGCAATTTTGCATAGTGGGTGAGGGTGCACATGGCGTATACGTAACGTGAATTTTTAATAAAATTGGCATTTCGACACATTGTTGCCAACAGAGGTCAGTATTTGCTTGCGTGCAACATATTTGCTAGCCAAGGTTGTTGCTGTTAGTGTAAATGTGCAGGTATTTGTTACTCACTATACAAGTGTGTTTGAGTGTGGCGTTGCAAGCAAATGAATACGCAACCACTTTATTGCTGGCATGACAATTTCATTTCGTTGACGAATGGCTTTTAGCAAACACGCACACACACAAACACATAGTGTGCCACAAGTATGATGCATATCAACGGCAATGACACTAGTTAAGTTTATGTGCGCCATCTCGTCCTCAAACACACACACACACGCACCCGCGCGCACACATTTACATTTTAACGACCGTGAATGCGTGCATTAAAGGACATTGAAGGCTTGTAAACATTTAAGAGACAGCGAGTTGACAATGCTCTGCCCGCCTGACTGCCTGTAGCCGCTCGCCGCCGCGTACATTGTGTTAAGTCCATTGTTTTGGCAATTCAACCGAAATGAAATGCGGCACATCACGCAGCCATTGTGCAGATTTTAGTGCATGCAATCGTGTTTTGTTGCTGCGACGAGTGCCATTGAAGTATGAATGGCTCTGTAACACTGTCGAGGAATTAGTAATGTGTTTCCTTAAGTGTATGTAGTTTAAGTTTATTTAAGGAAATTGTTGTGAGTGATGTTAATTTCAGAGTTAAGGAAATAATTTCATTAAATTAGTGTATAAACTAGTTTTAATGGCCAAAATGAGGTTATAAGACAGCGAGATATCAATTTACATTGTTCAGCGCAACATTTTTCGACTTATATAACCCTGCAAAGGATTTGAACCTACTCTACAATAGAATACTTATACGGCGACCGAATTTCCTCTGTTATAACTTTTTTTCACTATGTAAATAAATAGATAATTTGATTTTTTCAAAGTATTAAAAAATATATTATTTTATCATAGTTCCCTCTTCTAATAAAAATAAAATCTCTGGTTGATCGAATTTGAGAAAATATTTTGGTTCACGAGTAAGGTATATTCAGCCCTTAGAATTAGATACTTTAGAGGTTTTCCGTACTTCATTAGTGTGCTGTTCTACCTACAGAGGTTTTGCGCAATCAGTCTGTAATAGATTCAGCAACTTAAATTCGTTGATCTTCATCTATGCCACATTTTCTTTAGATATATGCAAACTTATTAAGTTTTTCATACCCGAATCATTCAAATGGGCTTTTGTAGTGTTAAAAGACGTTGTCCGCTGAAGTTTAAAGACTTCAAGTTGCTCTTCTCTGGAATAGTCTTAGAACATCGATTGAATAATAATCAACATTTTCTGATCTAACTTCTAATTAAGAGCGTAAGAGCCTTAGAAAAATACTTTCTAAATAGTTATTGCCTCATACATTTTTCCGAGATGTGTCCATGATGTTATTACATAACTCTATATTGCCTTTACTTTATTCCTTTATTTTATACTTCATTGTTAGCATTCCATGTAAATAAATTTACAAAATATACTACAAAACTAATGTTTCCCTTCTTTTCTACATGCATGACGGCATTGTCTTTTTGAGAAATGTACTCTGTTTCTGTGTTCTTTGAATGTAATTGCATAACATATAGTCCAGCAAGTTTGCATTATTCTTGCAGTTTTGTTTAGCTGCAATCAAGCATAGTGGAAGTTTATGAGTGTACGTAAGGAAAAGGTATACCATTATAGAACCTCCTTCAAATTTGCGTTTCATTCATGGCTCATATTGTTTGTCGGTTATTCACCAAGAGTATCCCAAGCCATCAGAATCATCAGTATTGAAATTCTTCTTGTATGAAAATATGGCGCTCTTTCTTTCACTGCATATACTTTGAACAAACTCCAACTTTTTACTTTTCACATGTTCGACAAACTTCGACTCCTGATAATTTTTTTTCCAATTTATGGCTCCAGACATAGTCCTTATTTCTTTTATATACTTTATCTCGCAAGCTCAACTTTTTGTTACCCTGTGACTTGGATCACATACCGTAGATAAAGAGATAGATAAATAAATGAGGATTGTACCACGAGATATGGCCTATTATGCCCAATATGCGATCTTTGCGCTTATGTTTTACTTGCGGCACAGATGTCGGGAGCTTACGAGCGCACTGCGCAACGATCGATGCTCCATACGTTTTAAGAGCTATAGGGGAACAAAAAGTTTAATATCTTTGGAATGGTATGAATGAACAAAAAAAAACTGTTTTACAGATAATTAAAGGTGAATATTTTCCGCGTTGTGTCACACACTTTTTGTTGTCGGACTTACTTTTATCGCAGGGAGCCGGAATAAATAAAACGCTTTGTTTTTAGTTCATACAACCGTTCACGTCTGTGATTTATTAAGAACTAACTAACTGGATTACAAAAGTCTTAAACGTAACCGAAAAACGTTACTGTTGTAAGGGGAAAAACTATGGCCATTCGTGGTTGCCAGATTTTCAACACTTTTCGACTCTTTTTAGTCTGAGGAACACTTAAAAAATTTCAACTGTTTAGCAAAAAATTATGTAAAATATTATTATTTAAACAAAATGACCTTAAAAAAATTTTTGTAATATAGCCCGAACATTTTTCTGTGACTTCACAAAATTTCATCGATCGATCTCTAGTAGCTTATGAGAAAGTAATTTTAAAATTTTATCAAGCTCTAAATTTCAACCTACAATAACTTAAAAAAAAAAAATATTTTGACGAAATGATTATATCACGGGGTATGCGTCTAGTTCCCTTCCAAATGAACTGCTAATTTTCAAAATCGGAAGTAGATTTTTTGAAATTTTCGTGGACCACTTAACGCGGTTTGACTTTTCAAAAGGACTTTTGTCTAATCAAATGTCTCTTTACGTACTGACTATCCACAAGTGTGAAACCTTCACTACGACGAGACGAAATTAAATAGTGTAGGGTAAAGAGTACACTTCCTTGTTGTAGTTTATTTTTAATAGGAAAAATTTCAAAAATTGCAAATACGTTTAATTAAATGCCTATCTTCTTTAATAAGCTTCAAAGCTTTGTTTAAAGAAATTCTTTATTGCCTCAAGTGGTCAAAAAACTTCGCGGTTTGAACAAATTTATTATACTCTTGTAACATGTTGCAACAGAATATTAAAAGTCTTGTACGCCTAACGGTTATTTGTATCTCCTAAAAGTAACAAATATATGTATATATATTCATAAATATTTTAAATTGATTAGGTTCCGATCCTTTGGTTGACGTTTTGCAGCTTAAAGTATTTCCCTGGCCCTAATTCCAGCGAGTTGCAAGAGTAAAAAATATTCGGTTGCACTTGAATGTTGTCTTTTCTTACTTGTTCAGAAATCAAAAAATTTTCGGATATACTTGTATAAGTATTTTTTGGACCCGCCTTCCTTACTGATTAGACCAAAACTGAAACTTTGAACGGTCTATTTCTCGAAATTGTCTTTTTCAATACGATACCCCTCAGGTTCTACTGCACCGATTTAATTGAAAATTTAAGAAAATTTTCTTTATAGTTTTGTCTATGTTTTGTCCGTATCACTATAATTGAATTTTTATTATTTTGAAAAAAATCGAAAACCAATATGTCCGAACTTTTCCTCAGAGCCAGACATTTCGACTTTATCCATGATTCATATTTATTATTTTATCTTTTGGTTTTAATTTTCAAAAAATAAATATCAAAGAATGTTATTTCGAATGATAGTAAACTTCCCTCCCCCCATTAAATTTGAAGTTTCTGTGTTTTTCTTTTAGAAAATAGCTAACCTCGAAATGGATCACATTTAGATTGCTAGGAGAGTTGAAACATTTGAGATCCCCTACTGAAGTTTTGCTGAAGTTTTTTATTACAAAATTAATACTACAACAAGAAAAAACGTTAACTTTGGTTGCACCGAAGCAAAATACCCTTCACAAGTGCATTTCTGTTAGTAACTATGTGTCCAGTTTGTACGGAAGCTATATGTTATAGTTAACCGATCTCAACAATTTCTTCAGAGATTACATTGTTGCCTTAGAAAATAATATATACCAAATTTCGTGAATATATCTTGTCAAATGTGAAAGTTGTCCATACAAGAACTTGATTCCGATCGTTCAGTTTGTATGGCAGCTATATGCTATAGTTAACCGATCTGAACAATTTCTTTGGAGATTACATTTTTGCTCTAGAAAATAATCTATACCAAATTTGGTGAAGATACATTGTCAAATTCGAAAGTTTTCCATATGAGAACTTGATTCAAGATCGTTTAGTTTATATGGCAGCTATATGTTATAGTGGTCCGATATAGGCCGTTCCGACAAATGAGCAGCTTCTTAAAGAGAAAATGACGTTTGGAAAATTTCAAAAGGATATCTTAAAAACCGAGGGACTAGTTCGTATATTTATAGACAGACGGACGGACAGACAGACGGACATGGCTAAATCGACTTAGCTCAACTGATCATTTATATATATACTTTATAGGGTCTCCGACGCTTCCTTCTGGGTGTTAAAAACATCGTGTCAAACTTAATATACCCTGTTCAGGGTACAAAAATGGATAAGAAAAAACTATTGTATATTTTGACACTTTAAAAAATTTCCGAAATCAATGCCTGCTTATAATCTAGAGTATCCCCTTTATGATCCCTTTAATGATAGTTTGGGTAAGGCGAAACCACAAAGGAGATATTTTTCATCGTTTTCCGTTTACTCGGTAGTGAAAAAATATTAAGAAATAGCATTTTAAATAAATAGAAATAAATAAATAGAAATATAAATCTACAAAAATTTGAGAGTTAATATAAATATATGCTAACCTATAGGTCAAAGCCCCAAAAAAATATGTTTTAAATATAATCTATAAAATCGCTCTTCCAACCCATATTAATGACTTATTTATCAGATTTCGATTTCAGAGCAAACAACCATTGCTTTCCCACTTAGTATAACAACAACACAAAAATCAATCTCTTGATTATTTCAAAATATTCAGTCTGCATTTAAATGAGTGATTATTTTCAACCCAACAATGTTTTAGTTGAGTTGTCAATCCTTATTAAAGACGGCATTTTCGTTGCAGCTATCAACTACGCATTTGAGCAGATATACTTGTATCACCGCAGAAACACACATACCTACACTCAAGCCTACACACAAATTAACATAAATATTTCACTAGAAAAGTACTCTGCCTCACCGCCCCTCTTAGGGTGACTAATTCAATTTCCACGTACACTTCACTCTCCCAACATTTATTTATTTATAGAGCGCCGCGCACAGCAGCGCTGAGGGAGGCGAAAGAGCGTGTGGAGGGCGGGTTGGCGGCGCACAACACTTCATTACAATTTAATGACTTGATTAAGCTCGTTAAAGCGCTGCGTATTTTATATGCAGTTACGACTAGTCTCTGCATGCACTTGACATTGCGTCAGACAGACACAACGGTTGGAATTGTAAAGCACAAAAGCAGCGACAACAACGACGGCAACGACGACGACAGGAGATATTGCGCCCCGCTTCACCAACGAGTGTTGCATTTATTTAGCTTAACTTCAAGGCTGACGCAGGGAAATGCAAATTGCGCGTTGTCGCCAAAAAGGTGGTTGCCACATAATGCACCATGGTTCTTTGTTTGCGCGTCTTCATGCAGCACGTTAAGCGATGGTGTAAGCTCCGACTCAGCACCAAAACACCAGCGCACTGACGTATTAACGGTTTTCACTAACTGTTGGCGGCGCAATGACAGCAGGTGGCAGGTGGACTGATGGCATGTGGGAAGTGTTAGTCGGAAAGTGGCAGGTGGGCAGGTAGCAAGTATTAGGTTGAAAGTGCTAGGTGGCAAGGGATAGGTGGTGGGTGTTTACCATGTGCGTCAGTGCCAATGACGGCTCTTGTGCTCATCGCTAAGCACTTTGCGAACCTCAATGCATCCACTTGTGTCACCTTTTATGTTGTCCTCCCATTTTGCGTACTTTTCAACAAAATTTACATGATGCGTAGCTGTTAGTAAGGTAGGTACTTGGAAACGTAGTGACAATGCAGCTTACTCTGAGTGCATTATTATGATGAACGAGGTGCATTTGTTGCCTTGGATTTCCAACAGCTAAACTCTCTACCTTTGCAATATATGACAAAAGTTGGGTTTAGGAGACTAATACAAAGTTGATGAAGAAGTTACACACGAAACAGCGATTCCTCGATATGCCTATCAAACATGTTCTCCGTTAGAAAACATACCAGTATAATATTCTCTACCCGACATATAGCATCAACTGACATTAAAGAAAACTTTTATGAACTTTATTAATGGCTGTTTGCTTTATAGCTAACACCAGAAGGGCAAGATATCTAAAAGTCACTCTCATAGAAATATACCCGGGGCAAAAAAAAACTTTCAAGTATTTGCCAAAAATCTTGTTTGAACGAATTCGCTATATTTTTGAATAATTTTGACGGCATAGTCATAAACTAACATTAAGTCAGCAGCATGCCTCATAGTGTTGCCTCTTCATCCACTTTGTCAAACACCGATCTTGCGATCTCTACTCTACGACATTTTTGCAAAATGCTCAAGTTTTGTGGTACGAGTCCAACAATGAAAGGCTTCATACCCAAAACAATAACAAAACGGGTTAAGTTGATCCAAAAGAGACGTCAATATTATACACTCTGCTATCTATCTGATGCTCTTCTTATTGAATTTTTGCAGCCGATTGGCAAGATTTCTCGAGAACTACTCAACCGATCTTCATAAAATTTTACACAGGTCTTTGAGATACAGTTTTGAAGACCTAAACGAAGGAATGTTTTTGATTACAACTTTTTGAAAAAAAAAATCACGAAATTTTCACTGAATATTTCATTTTTTTAATTTCTACCAAAAATTAAATTTTTACTTTTTTCCCCTCAGCCAAGTTCACAGTTACGTTTTCAACTAAAACAAGTATTTTTCCACTTTTGATGATACTGTAAGAAATTATTCTGACAAGGCGGGCACCTCTTCTTTTTTCCGAGGGGTCATCGGAAATGGCGTCGCAGTGGCCAAGTTTAAAATAAGTTTTTCCAAAAATTTTAGAATTTCATTTTTTATATGAGAAAGGTTATGTTTGCTCGAGGAAACCCATTTAACATCCCTGACGCTACCTTTTTCGAGTTTACAGCGGTGGAGGGATGACTACCTTCAGGCAACAGCTCGATGACCTTCACCAAATGCTTTGTGGAATTCAAATTCTACCGATAGTGATAAATTAGACTGCCCAAAATACTTCTCTTTCATCATTTCTTCATTTCTTCTTCATTTTGATCGATTCAGTAGCCAAGATTCCATTAGAAATACGAAATTTCAAGCAAACTTGTTGTTAAATTTTTTCGATGATAAAAACAGACAGACAAATTTTTCACGTCGTAAGCAAACAGCTTTCCAATACATACCGATTTACATTAGGCAATCAAACTTTACAAATATTAAAAAAAAATAAGATTTTACCAGTCTAGAAAATTTTTTATGAACATTCGAATTTTATTAGATATACGACTTTAAGATCATAGAGCCAACGAGTCTACTCACTGCATCACAAACCTATTACTTTGACAGTCTTCTTTCTACGCTTCGACAGTTAAATCCCTGAACTAACAGTTCAAAGGCTTCTATAACTAAACACCTGTCTTAAAACCGAGCTCTAAAAATCTCTAATACAACCCATAACTTATCACATATCGACACAAGAATTCGGTTTTATTGTGATTAAGGGGGTACCCTAGTCTATAAATCAAATTTTGGGCAGTTTTTTTTAATTTTATTAAAAAAAAAATGTTTTTACCATCCATTTTTTTATGGTGTGTTTATTGATATCTTAAAAATACAGAAAAACAATTTTACAAAAAAATATTAAAAATTAAAATAATTAGAGAGAGGGTGTGGGATGGGAGAGACAGGTGTAAAAAAAATGGCGCATCCTGGTGACATTGATCCTGACTCTCCTGGTAGTCTGAAAAAAAAATCAAAAGAAATTCTCAATCAGTAAGGATACTGTTATAGTCCCTACCTCAGGGAACGCGAAAAATTTTTTTGAATAATGGCGACTGCCTGAAAATAAAAATAATTTTTTACGGTTTTTTTTTGAAATAGGTATTGCGTCACTAAAGTAACTGGAGCTCTTAAAATAATTTTAATTTTTCAAAATCCTTTAAAGGATATGTTCTTAAGGGTCTAAACTTTAAATATATGAAAAAAAAAAATCAGAATTTTTCAAAATTCTGGAGTAGAATACCCCCTTAAAGACCTTCAAACACTTCTCAGCAATGTGCGTTTGCGCGGTATCAACTTTGCACAGAGCTTTTTCATATCCAAATAATCTTTTTAAATACATCCAGTATGTTGCAATAATATCTTTGCAGTCTCAGCTGTCCCAAACAACTTCTCTACACGGCTTCGAAAATTATATTAGGCACTTTTTTGATGTTTTCGTCGGTAACAGCGTCGTCTACCTCCTCCTCATTCAAACATAGCAAACCACTTATCAATGGTTGATTTCGCTGGTGCCAAGTCCAAATAATGTTGATCAAACCAAACCATGGCTTCAACAGCAATTTTTCCCCTAAAAAGTAATATTTTATCAACACGCGAAATTCGTTTTTGTATATTTTTTTTTGTAAACTAACACAAGTTGTCTCACCTAAAATGCTTTATCTCAGAAACCAATAGTTCGGCAACTCTCAAATTGGTACAACGGATTTTTATTGTAAAGAGCTGACTAAAATTCGTATGAATTCGATATTCTACTAATGCCAGCATGTATCAGCCTTTGAACTTCACCTTACACAGTCCACCTGTTATTGTAAAAAATGTTTACCATCAAAGAAGGGATCTATTTTAACTCTGAAACCAATTTTAACAAATTTAACTCAAATCCTTTCAGAAGGCTTTGCAAAAATCATTTGTTTTTTGAATTCGGAAGTTTTTGAAACAGATTTGCCATAAAACGGAAAGAGTTAATCTCAGCAACATATAAATATCAGTGCAATAAAATATTATTCTGTTGCATAATAAAAAATGAGTATCACATAACCTCAATTTCAGCATTTTTGAATTAGCAATAATAATAACCACAACTCAACCGAATTGTGATACATAAAAACATAATAATTGCCATTTTATTTCTATTCTCTCGTTAATTAGTTTCTCAATAACAAAAACATATTTTTATTTCACACACTGAAGCGCAGCAGCATAGATGTTCATTGCCAGTGAAATGTTTTTATTGTGGCTTCAGTAATTAATTGTGTCGATGTCCTTAATATAACTGTTTAGTTATGACAAATCAATGCCGAGCTGTTGTTGTATAAAAAGACATTGTTTTTGTGATGCGCTTTTATGGATTCTTTTCCCCATGTATTTTCACAGCCAACAAATTATTTCACTTCGATTAGGTTTAATGTCTTGAATTAAAATAATGAAATATTTTATTGAATTAACTTCAATGAGTTATGTGATAAATTAAAATTTTTTTTAGAGAAAGTATAAGTTACATGAAATTAGAGTCTTAGTGGTCACTTTAAAAAACAAAAAAAAGAAGTAAAAAAATGTCAAAATAGCAGATGTTACATAACATCAAAACTGAAAATCAAACCAAAATGTTTTAATGCCTGAATAAAGTGGAATTTTATGCAAAAAGTAGAAAATAATCGAAAGCAAATACGCAATAAGGCGTATGGAAGGCTACGGAGAACAGCTGTTGTATGCATCAGCGGTTCGCTTAGAAGAACACCAAGTTAGACACTAAAGGTCATTTAACATTTACCGCTAACAAACTTGTTGTATAAGCAACTGGCACCGCAGTTAGCTCATAGATTGATAGAATGTTTGCTAGTAGTCGCCAGCAACAGAGGCTGCTAAGTTCTCTTTGACTTCCAGGGCAAGCAAATGTACGAATAAGTTCAAAATAGATAATCGATTTGAAGGTGGTGTCTTTTCTCAAAGTCGCTCTTATCTACGAGACCGCTTCTTCTACGCGGAGATCACAGCAATTAAAGAAGGCCATCTTGATCTGACAAGGAGAGAAATATATTTTTGAATATACATAGATAGCCACTAAAGTTTCCTTAATCTTTCCCAAATATATAAAGGATAATAGGATAAACCTGCAATGGGTTCCAGAGCATGTCCTTGGTAACCGTGAAACATATGAACTAAAACAGACACCACATTACAATTAGGCTCCGAAAAAGAGGGAATTTATATGTCTCTGGCTACCTGCAGATATATAATCCACAAACCTCTTTCAAACTCGTTTTAAATACAGCTGAGTCTCGGTGGAGTCGCTTGCTCAACAAGCAGACATTGAATGGAATGATGGGCCGCACATGTGGACTTCGTTCAAGAAAACATACACAATTATACGAGGGTTTCTAGATAATGCTTCAAAGGTTGCACAATTTCAAGTTTTCATGTTGATGAACTTCATCAAAAGCACGAGCTGGTTCAGAGATAACACGATAGAGTGATGGAATTTTAGTCAAGGTGGTTTCACAATGGGCGTCCTAAAGGTCTAGCTGCATCGTCAGAAATCAGTTTTTGGCCAGATCAAAAAGTGATAACTCACCTTATGGAGAGCTGACCCACACTCAGTGTTCTAATAATGGTTCTTGGGTGCCTTTCCTTGATAGCTCATTAGCTTTCTAATTGCCTGCGATACCGTTGTGTTCTGGCACCCATACCAGTGTTATTGCAAAGAGACTCGATGCTATTGATAACGAGGTTAGGCACTACTTGGCGAACCTTGAACGCACTGTAATGAGTTCAAGGCACGTATCGCCGCCCTGTTAGCTGAGTTGATGGTCACTTCTCTGAAGGAAGCTGCAGAGTTGGTAGAGAGCTGCTAACAGTAAACCCCTCTATCAATCTTTCCCATAAGCTTTGACCTATCCGGAAAGAAGATCTTTGCCCTCCTTCTCCAACGGATTATGGTTTGGATATGGTTGGAGTTGACCATATTGTAACACGCATATTGATAAATGCCACCCGTTGAATGCTCTCTAGTTTCTTTACAAGTGTGGTCCCTTCTAAAGCCCTATCCTACGTACAGACTTCATAGAACATAATGTTCTTCACTATGACGTCATAGAGCCAGGGAACCACAATCAAAGAGTTATTTCTCCCTCATAGTTAGCTACATACCTATAATATAACGGAATATTTCACGTATGCCATATAACAATGTTATTCACTTTTTTGCCACTTTCCCTTTCACACCGAATAAATAACGCACTTCTCCACACCCAATTTTTCGACACATACTTTGAGAGTACAGCGCCACACAAACAAATTTTCCCACCATTTCGTCCACCTTTTATGGTATTTTCGCGCTTCTCAGGCTTCGCAAGCGCTAATTTGATTTATTACCTTAGCTTTAACGCTTTAATGCTTTGCTGGCAGCGCCGCCACCCGCCAAACAAGCGTTCGACGAGTGCTTTAATGCTGTTGTATTGTTGTTGTTATGTTTTGTTTTTGTGCTTTTTCGACGGTTGACTTTAATTAAAATCGATATCAGCGCCAGCTTTAAATTGAGTGATTGTCGGCGCTTGAACACATTTTTATTAATGCTTCCTACCAAATTACTCGCCCCCAAGGCCTTCGAGAGCACAAAGAGAAATTGAAGATTTTCGTCAAGCAAATCGATGCCAAAGTTTTATTGCTGTGATTAGCGGCGTTTTTGTTTTTACTCTCAGAAGTTTTTCGCTTTCGCTTTGCTTAGCTGGCATTTAATGAGGCGAATATTTTTCTGGGGTCACTATAGTGAGGAGAAAAAGGTGGCATCTTTCAATTTGCAAATATTTGTATATAGTATATCGGTATGGGATCTATATTATGTATGAAGAATACGGAATACTTGTAAAGCAATTTATTTGATTATTGATTAAAATTGCAGTCTTACTTGGATCAACCACTTATTATATTTAACAATTGTTGGTAAAAAAAAAATAATAATAATTTATTTTTATGTTCAAATATATTTTTTAACAAACTAGAAAACCTTGTTTCTTCCTTGCTCATTCAAGTATGTAATTTTACCGTTTTCTTTAAGTGGCAACTCTCTAAAATCCACATCCTAAAGAATAAACGCACTTGCGAGATTTTATCAAAAGCCCTTTGTTAGGCACATGTTTTTTAATATACATTGGTATATATTTTCACTAGGTGGCAACTCTGTTGGGACAATTTTATGCAAGAGCAATATTAAACGTGTCTGAGTGGGATTTCAAATGTTTAATTAACATTTAAAAATACTTTCACTTTTATTTTATGCCACTGGTGGGACTCTGTTGCTCTATTTTTAATTAAAATGATTGAACATCTTTCAGTTTGGTTAAAAAAAATATTGCGATACTATAGTAATATATGTCAAATGTGAAGAAAGAAAATATTTAGTTGAATTTTTCCAATTTTTTTGGTTGAAAAGGTGGCAATTCTTTTGTAAAATATGTGTAAATCTGTAGTAAAATATGTCAAAAGCAAAAAAAAATTTGAGTTGAAATTTTCAAATTTTTTTAGCAAAAAGGGGCAACTCTACTCCAAAGTATGTCTTAATTTACAAATTTCTAAATATTTACTATAGCCATTGACTAATTTTATTTCAGCAAATATTTTTAAAGCCATTTTTTAAATACATGTGGCAACTCTATTAAAAAGAACTCCTAAATCAAAGAATTCAGGTTCTTTCAATCTCTATTTTAAATTTAATTAAAGTACAATAGTAAAATATGCCAAAAAAAGCCAAAATTATGCAAAAGAAAATAAATGTGCGTTGAAGTTTTGAAATGTTGTTCCTCAAAAGGTGGCAACTCTATAGAAAAATATGTATAAATCCACAAAGTCGTGAAAATTTACCACAATCTTTGCCTAAGTTTATGCTGGCATCTATTTTTTTATGCTATTAAAATTTAATCACAAGTGGCAACTCTATTGGCAGAAGCTCCGAAATAAAAAAAAAACATGTTCTTTCAATTTGTCTTCAAAAATTAGTTGCATTACATGAATAAAATATGCCAAAAGTGAATAAGACAAGTATTTTGAATTGTATTGTTGTCAAAAGGTGGCAGCTCTATTATAAAGTATTAATAATAATATTATTACTGAATTCGGCAATATGTTTCATAAATTTTGTTCAATTTTATGTCGATTTGTGTGTTTTACATGCTATGAAATTGTACCCATATCAATATCTGGCAACTCTCTGAATACATACATATGTATATCCAAGTTCGAGACCATATTGCATAACAAAAAATATAAAAAAAAAAATTATACACAAAAATTCAATATTTTCAGATTTTCTTTTCTTACTCAGGTGGCAACTCTATTGAAAAATGTGTTTAAATTGAAGAAATCGCGAATATTTTCAGCACAGCTTTTTAGATGAATTTTATTTATAAAAACAATTTATATTTTAAGATTTACTTTTCTTTTCTAGGTGGCAACTCTGTTTAAATATGTGTGTAAATTTAAAAAATCATCAATCAAAAATATTTTTAGCACAAGTAATTTGAAACTCAGTTGGAAACACAATTTTTAACAAGTTATGTGGATTTGCAGGTGGCAACTCTATTTTAGATTTCATTTTGAAGGATTTGGAATTATGATGCTCTTTTATGTTGTTTGATTTCTTTAGTTCAAAAATTACCATTTTAGTTCCTTATATATATTCAGGTATCGCACTTATTATGCCAGATATGTATATACATACATACATACATATGTATGTATGTGCATATGTGCATATGTGCATACAATATGTGTCCTGCATCCACTAAAGTCTTATGAAAGTCCAAGCAGTCCAAACGAGTGTATTATTCAATGTTCATTTATCCCTAAAATATTTATTAATATTTCCGCTCTTAAATCAACACCTCTTCATAAACGCAGCCAATTAAAGCACTAACAAATTAAATACTGCCGAAGAATGCCTCTAAAGCTCCGAAAGCTCTGCTGCCTTTTAGTTATTTATAATTCGGTGCAGAGCTCAAACGCACAAGTGCTTGCTGCATGCATCAATAAAGCAATGATTGCTCCATTTTGACGCAGAAGTGGCAGTGAGGCACACAAAGAAAACTGCAGCAACAGCTAAAACAACAAAAAAAAAAAACAGCAACACCGCAAGACTTCAACAATGACACAAGTGCCACTCGAATGAAATATGAAATTTCTCAAAAACCCCGTCTGAGTGGGCAATTTAAATTGAGTTAAGCTGCAGTTCAGCTAAGCCTCCATACACAGGCACATACACATGTATATTTACGTATACCGCATATACACATAGACAAAAATATGTAGAGGCTAACTCGGTTGCAAGCATATGAAATGGAAATCCGAAAACCTGAGTGCCTGCAGATGAATTTAACTTTGTGTGTTTATTAAAAAGTAAATAGAGGCAAAGAGGCAAAAACTCGCCGGCCTTGAGCGACCGCAAAACGCTCCCAAGCGAGCTAAACACACTCCTGAAACTGTAAGTGCCGTTCGCATTCGGCTGCCTAATGGGTCAAGGTTACTGTCACGGCGTATTCGAGGTGGTAATAAAGAGGATTGTAATATGTAATGTATACAACGTAAAGGTGGGCTGTTGAGGCAAGTGGCAGGCAGTTATAGGGGAGATTACGAAATAATATAAATAACATTGTGTAGCAAAAATGCAAAAATAAGCATTGCTTTAATTTTCCCTAATTTGTGTGAATCTATGTAGAAGAAGTCTTGACACAGCTGATGATAATGTCATTTTAATGGCAACATAGTGACGAGAGGGAGACGACGGAGAAAGTCTCGAATACAGGGAACAGCTTGAAAAAATTGCGAGTTGTAGAATGAAGAAAAAAAAAAAAGAATGAAGAAATGAAAAAGAGAAAGGTCAATGCATGAGCCTAAGGCGTTCTAGGCCACTACTCACTATTCAGTGGAAGAAAAGAATAGTTATAGAAAGCAAAATCACAACAACATGACATGCTGTAGAATTAGAAAGGGGAAGGGAACATATTACAGTGGATGGAAAGTGTAAGGGTATCGTGCAACATAGCAAATAGGCCTAGATAGCAAGCAGCAAAGAAAAGTTACAAATCAGAACACAACAAGATATAAATAAGTCAATAGATCGAAGATAATCAATACCTCAATTTCGCTGAAGAGTCGGTAGGCGGAAGTGAAATCGATTAAAAACGCATAGATGTTATGATGCTAATATGTTATATATGCCTTAGGTCCAGAATGTAAAGGAAAATTCTCACTTCTGAACCTGAAACCACCTAGAAGAGGTCAATGCATATGTTTGAAGGCTTTAACAGACAGCGCAGGTAGTGTCATCGGATGATCGAAGCAGCATTAATTAATGAATATTATTCGACCGAATATGCCACGTCCCGCAGGAAAGAAAATATAGCAGCTGTAATTGAGAGTGTACACGAAGACCGTGAAGAGAGTCGATTCGGCTCCATTCGCAGTAACTTAGACTGACGTATGAAACGACTTGGTGCATCCTACCTCGAGATCTTAAACTGAAAGCGTACAAAATACAGCTTTGGAAGAGCGGAAGCCACTCGAACTTCCCAAGCAACATTTATTCGCTTTTTGGGCTCTTAAATAGTTCTAAGAAGATCTCACGTTTTCAAGCCTAGTTAGCCCTTCCTTACTTCTTCTGTTTCACGTTAAGCCTTTTGCTTCTTCCTAGCACAGCCATATGTACGGTAGTTGTTCGGTTCTAGAAACCTTCAAACTTTCAGGAATACACTGTAACTAGTGTGCCTAATTTTTTTTTGCTCAATATTTCTTTCCAAAAGAAGTTCTGTGACGTGTTTTGTGATATTCCAGAAGCGCTTCTGATAAAAGCTATAGAACGAATTTTAATTCTACATTTTCTCAGATGTTTGAAACTTTCAGCTTTAGTGCAGTAGTTAACGAGCTACTGACAAAAAAATTGTACAAATTATATTAAATTCCATAATTATTTTAATTTCGATTATAATTAATTCCTTTTTTTGCTTTTAAGTTTTTTATTGTTTTATTATCTCACCTTTTTATAAAATATTTTAAATTAGCAAAAAAACAAATATATCACACACAAAATTATATAAATATGTTAGCAAACCACAGACGCATTTCGCACTTAGCCAATTGAAATGCAGTGGTCGACGGTTTACCGCAATAAATCAGCTGCTTGTTTACAATTGAAATGCATATTATATTATACTGACTTTGGTTGAGGTAAAATATGGAAATATTAATTTTATTAGGTTACATAATTATTTTAAACTTTTTCATACATGAATTTACCTTTATTTTTGATACCAAAAAATATCAAAAGTCCTTGTGCCTTTGTGTGAAATTCTGATCCTTTATGGCTTTATTATATTCATTCAAACTGATATTTTCGTGAAATCAATAGAAGTTATGCAAGCTAATTTAATTTATGTAAATTTTCTATAGCTTATGAATATATAGAAATATATATTTCAATATCAATCACTCAATCAATCTTGTTCAGAAAAACATTACAACAGACGAGTCTTTTCCAATTCGCAAGTACAGTACACAATCGAAAGTTTAAGGCAAACGAAATAAATGACATTTTTTGTTTTCTAGGAAAAAAAAAGCCACTTAGAACTGAACTGTCAGATGTGGAGCGTGGAATGGTTAAAAAAATTAGTCAATCTGGAATGAAAACTGACCAAATTGCTTTTCCAGTAAAGAGACATGAACACAGCAACCAATTTATTAAATTTCAGACTTGTCTATTCAGAGATATTCAGAATAAGCATGTATCCGCTGGCGACTCGTCTGTCGTGATGTTATTATTATTATTATTTTTTTGAAGAGGCGTCTTATTGTGATAAATTAAATAAAAAAAGCTCGTTTATGGAATTTAATTAAATTTTGGACGCGATAAATAAGCACCGAAAACAGTGATCGCAGTGGGCGCCCAAGATAGGTTGTTACCGAAGAAAACATCGAAAAGTCCACAAAATAATTTTGAATGATCTTCAAGTGAAGTTGTTCGAGATAGCAGGTAGCTCCCAAAAGATAAATTGTATGTGTACATCATATAATTCACGGATATTTGATTATGAGAAAGCTCTGTGCGAAGCGGGTGCTGTGTAAGCTAATTTTCGAAAAAAATAAAAAGAGAGAGAGAGTGATTCGGAACAGCGCTTGCAGATATTCAAGCGAATAAACCCGATTTGTTGCATAGAAGTGTGACAGTTAATGAAGCATGGCTCTAATATACTACTTCGAAGTTCAATCGGCAGTCAGCTGAGTGGACTGCACACTATGGACCTGCTCCAAAGCATGAAAAAATGCAACAAACGGTCGGTAAGGAAATGACATCTGTATTTTTAGATACGCAGGGAATAATTTTTATTAGCTATCTTGAAAAAATAAAGATCATCAACAGTAAAAACTAAATGGAAAATTATAAAATTTGATAAACGAAATCTTCGAGTTGTCACCGCATTTGCAAAAAAAAAAAACAAACCGAAAGTACTGTTTCACCAAGACAATGCACCGCGTCATAAGTCAGTGAAAACGATGGAAATCATCATTGAATTGTCTTTCAAATTATTTCGGCGTTAACCGTATTCGTCAGATCTGACTCCCAACGACTATTTTATGTTCTCAAATTTCAAAAGAACGCTCGCTGAGAAGAATTCTTTGCCGAATGGAGGGGTGATCGCCAAAACCTTTTTGTAAGCAGAGAACAAATAGTACTATAAAAAAGGCTTCGATGCCTTTGGATGGTCACTAGTGGCAATAATCACTGTATCACCCTCGAAGAAAACTACGTTGGCTGAAAAAAATGAATTTTGCCAAAGAAATGCGTTTCTACTATTGTGTGCCGTGGATCGCTCAATTGATATGTTGCTAAAATGCCGGCTTAACCTTTCAGAGTAGCTCCAAAAATCGAAATTATCATCAGGAATCCTTTTCCTTCGATCATTACCAAAAAATATATCACAGAAGGTTCAAAATTCCAAGTCGGTCGGTTTGACCTTTTTGGTAAAGGGTTAAAAAATGCATACTTAATTATACTTACATGCGCTCATAACAATTTGTTGAATCAATTATAAATTTCCGAAATATATTTTCGAATATTCGATACATAAGCAGAAAAAGATATTTCTTAATTTGCAAGAGCATATAACGTGTTAACGAAAATGTTGAATGAAGACTAAGAAGAAACTTGTCGGTTGCATGCTTTCTCTATTTTTTATTTTTTTTTTAAACGATCCAAAAGTATATTTTTGCAATCCTTTGTAGCTAATAAAAATTTCGAAATAAATCGAGCAAAAAAAAAAAACTTTTTTTAACAACAATTGTGGCTAAAGCATGTTGTAAGAGGGTGTACATGACGTATGCGTAACATTACATAGAGTGGCAACTAATGGATATAAAACGAAACTTTCAAGTCTGAATTAAAAATATTATAAAAATGTATATACTAAAATATTTTTTAAAAATTGTCCAGTATTTTATGCTACCTTTGCTTTAGTACTTAAGGCATTATTAAAGTTGAATTTACTAGTCCTGACTTAGTCAAATAGGAAGATAAATTATTGATGACAATTGCAGCATATTAATTATACATATCAATTCATTATATAACTGCCGTTATCAATAGATCAGTTTCAAATGATCATTAAATTACATAGAGCGAAGCAAAGGCACATGGCCACCACGTCGTATACGTAACATTTATAGCAAATCGGAAAAAATTAAAAAAAACGTCTTACAATCGCTTGAAATGCGAACGACTTTAAGCTCTCCCATCATTTATCCATAAACTAAATACATAACTGCCCTTACATGCCGTTACCCGCCGCCCTTAATGTCTTCGGGAATCCAATGTCAAAGCCAAACAGCTGCAAACAACCGGACAAATCCACTGGCGATTCAATGCAAATGTTGACAAATGTGCTGTGTAATCGCCTACGCAAATTCCAACACACTGCAGACGGTGGCAAGCAGCGAATCCGTGTAGTGCGAAATCAATAAGCTTGCAACTAAGCCGCATTTGCTTGTTTATGCCGACCAAATCCACAGCTCATGTCAAGTCAACTGAATGCTGTCCGCCGGCCGCAGCTGAGCTAGGCACGCCATTAAACACAGTAGGCCGTGGCAGCTTGTAGTCGGCGCGTAAGGGTATTACGTTGATTCGATTACAAGCTATGCGGCAAGCTTAGACATGCGTTGCGTGGTTGCGGTCTTCTGTGGAAGGGATAAGGCAAAGCTGCCGTGGCTCGTTGGTAGTGAATGGAGATTGTAGCGGCTCATTTGAGTAGCTTAGCAGTTTAACTTTAAAGCGCTGGACAAATATGGGGTGTAAAATATGCAAGCTATTAAGTAATAAAGTTGCTCTTTAGCTGTGATAAATATTCGAAATGTTGACAAATTTTCATAAAAAGTAATCAAAAACTCGCATGAGGAAACTTTCTGACACCCAAAAATTAGCAACAGCCACTTTCGAAGATATGCTGAAGTAATTAAATTTTCATCGAATTGTTATTGAGTATCCCAAATGGGGTGGAGGCGATTGGGTCCTTTGTGGTTACTCGTCATATATACTTTCATAATGCCATTAGACCCTTACCATGCCGCACACATACAACTAAACACTTACGTTAGCGTTTGCTTGCATGCTTAATCATAGTTATCTACCGTTATTCGCCTAATAAAGTGCACACACACTTACAAATATACATAAAGAAATATACCTATGTGAGCATAGTACCAAGTTACCCGCTTTAATGTGCCTGTTTGTGCTTGACATGTGTCATTTTGTTGCTGTGTTGGCAGAAAACGCCAGCGCTTCAGCCTCACAATGAAGTCCTCGCTTTGGCAGGCCTGTTTCATAACAGAAGGGTATTGCAGCTATAATTGCTTTCCGCAAAACTACATGAATGAGTAGGCACCACTGCCCCCCTCATCCTCAAAACATGAAACACATACACTTAAACACACACGCACACATACTCACATACGTGCGCCCTTAACGGCAATTCATGTCGAGTGTAGTTTGTGGTTTATGTTGATCACATCACAAAGTGCCTAAACTTGTTCCGAATACATTAGAGTTCAGCCACAAAGGTTTGTAGGTGTGTGAGTGTATGTGTTTTAGCTAATATCTGCACACACATGCTGTTATGTCACGAGGTCGGTTTACTCGAAAATTCTGAGGATTAATGCCCATTGTTAATTTTCATACTTAATTTATTGACTGAGTTTGACAAGTGATGGCTGAGCAGCCAGAGCTGAGTCGATGAGAATGTAATTTGCTGGTATGTGAAATAAGGCTATTGAAAATTGCTTTTACATACATACATACATATTTATGTATGTACATACATAGATGCGGATGCCGTGCATGAACTGCTTTAAAAGCATATGAAACAGTTTTGATTAGCATTAAAATTTTTCCTGCAAAAATTGGAACTATCAAAATAATTTTTTTAAGAAAATAATTTTTCGGGATCCCGAAATTATGCGGATCAGTTTCGGGATTTTCTGTAATTATTGCTGTGTCCAAGTAAGTTTTGTAAATTAAAAAATTTGATACAAAAAATTAATGTACGGAATGCCGAATTTATCGGTATCAGTTTCGGGATTTTGCTTATTTCTAGATATATTCAAGCAAGTTTATTTAAATTAGAAAGGGTGGTAAATAAAATTAATTTGCGGTATCTAAAAAATTTCGGGATCAGTTTCGGGATTTTATATAATCTAGATTTAGATGAAATAAATTTTGCTTACATTTAAAATAAAAGGTATTTAGATGTTATTTATATACAATACATCCATACGTACATATTAGTTTATTGCTATACCATATAGTGCGCCTAAGAGAAGGTGATAAGTGTTAGAGGCAAGCGGTCAATCATGAGTTACAAGACCAAACTAAAGCTGGGAACTAAAACGTGGTAGGCTTAAAAAGTTATCATTATCGATAAAACCGAATAATTTAATTTTTGAGATACATAGTATGTATGCACATACAAACATACATACATACATACATTTTCGGGATCCCGAAAATTTTTCGGGATTTGTGCGACATAATTTGAAAAATGAAATTGAATTAATCCGAAAAACTTTTGACTAAGTTTGAAAATAACTATTATTTAAAAAAAAAAACCAGAAATATCCAGCTTCTAACTGGAATGCTGTCAAATAAGATTCTATAAACTTAATCCAATGGTAATACTTCCAATTTACTTAGACGCACACGTGCTTGTATTTGTATTTACTGTTGAATTGTGCACTCAACTGTCAGCATAACAGTGATTTCGACATTTTGAAAGATTAAGGTAAGGACGATTAATAGCAGATTGTCAATTAAACTAAAGCTTCGAGAACCCTTGTCAAATGACAGAGAGACAGCAAATCAAAAACAATATTAGACTTTATGAACGACTTCTGAATCAATCACGAAGACAAAAACGGTTGTGATATAAAAATAAATGTTGATGGCAAGATGACTATAATTTATTTCTAATGCGACCTTTTTTAAATCATTTTTTATAGGATTGGGGCAAGCAGTCAAGCAGACTCAATGCAACTGTAAGTTTTTTCCAAGAAAGTTTCGACATAACGCATATAAAATCTTAAATTAGAAACTTTCCGCTGGCAACTCAATAAATAATGGAATGAAAAATTATTATTATTTTTTTTATAAAAATCATCTTTCTACTCAAAAAGTCTTTTATGTCTTATTTTATGTTCATCCCTCTGTACTAATTTGTGCATAAGAGCAGTCAAGGTCCCCGTGATATGTAAAGTAATACCCTCTTCCTTTCATCCACTTGTGGTCTTGGTAGATATGAGCGCATATAATTTTCACGCCACAATAAATACACTTTCTCTCAGCATATATTTAGGCGCACATATACAAATGCTGTTCCGGCGCCTGCTGCTTTTCACTTTTCATGCTGTGTAATATGCCACTTTGCGTTGTGGAATTGTGTTAAGTGCAACACTTTATGCGCTCAAGATAATTTTTCATCACTCATACGCCATGGCGACGCAGATGTGATGTATACGTATTTGCACACCAGCCTAAGGCGAGCGGGCGAAATATATCTACATAGTTGGCTTTGCTTCCTCATTTTGAGAAAATCGATGTGCATATGTGTATAGAAGCTAAGTTGTCAGCATGTTGATAAATGAAATTCCTTTACTTTATTATCCGAGCTTTTTTTGTGTTCGTTTTTTACATTCGCTTGCTGCATTCAACTGCCTACGTTCATTCACACACATATGCGAAGTTATCTATGAAATATTCATACGTGAAATATTGAGTATAGTAGTAGTAGAGGCCGTAATGATTCAGCAAAACTATAAGCTGGAGGCCAAAGTTCAATATCTTGATGGAAGGTTTGAGAATTGGAAATATTTATGTGCGTCCATACAATTACTAAAGTAGATACGTTTTTGGAACTAACAGGAGTTGCCAATTTTTAATGAATTTTTTTTTGTATATGTACTGGTAAAAAAAAGTTGTATAACTTTAAGTCCTTCAGACAAAATTGGGGCAGGACTCATGAGTTGCTCTTTATTACTTTGGTCTGAGTAAAGCTAGGACTCGAACTAACAAAAAAATCTTCAACAGAATATGACTTTTCGGGATAGAATATGAATTTTCTGTTGTAGGTTTTTGTGCTATGTTGGAGTCCTAGCTTTACTAGGACCAAAGTGATAGTTTAGTTTAGAGACAAGTTAATTATCCTGCCACCGACATGGCAGAGGAAAACTCTGCATCAAAATCAGTCGCAAGACTGGCAGCAATAGATAAATTCTCCACAATGACCTTCATGCACAGCTTAATAAGCAGGGGTTGGTACTTTCATACACGCTTTATTTGGGAGAGAATATTTCATGTCACACTAAATGAAGATGGATGGCGCCGGGCTATGTGACTCGCGATGCAGGAAATAACATAAAGAAGGCGAATATATAAGTTTGTCGATAGCCAGGTGGCAATTAAGGCAATAAACTCACATAGCAATACGTCAGAGAATGCTGTTAGAAGCAAGAAGGAACTAGAGATAATATTCTCAGAAGCAGGGAGGCACTCGATTTGGTGGCCAGCGGAAAGCAGCTGCATATATACTGGTACTTGGGTTCCATTCGACAAAGGAATTTCGGGAAATTAAATATAGCTGATAAGTTTTCAAAAATACCCTCTGGCTACCGAACCAAAAAAGGAAATGCTAAAGTCTATAAAAATAATATGCAAAGCGAGATGGAATGGCTTAAGGAGATGCACGATAGCTATGATCATACGTAAGAGCACCGAAGCAAACCACGCAGGTTTTTTACTCACAAGGACTCGAAAGTGCTGGAGGAAAGTTGTTGATCTTTTGACAGGTCACAACCTACTGGTATCACATGTGAGCCAGATGGCCATAAATAACGACAATAGATGCAGAAAGTGTAGGGTAGTAGGCATGAGAGAGGTGCTGGAACAACTACCATCCAGCTTTATCTAGAACTTGACTTAAATATCTGAGAGCGCAGTTCAAACAACTCTTAAGCTTCGCAAAAAGTGTTGAGCTCAACCTTAATCGCATCTCTATCTGTCATGACGGCGGACTAGTAGGTCTATGATCCTGGTCTAACATACAGAACTGAAATCATGTACATAAAACATTGTCCAACAAGTAATCGCATTTTTTGCCAAAATTTGTCCAGAACAGCTTTAACCTCATATTGAGAGGGACATAACCGTAATATAGCCGATAGATAACCCAGGAAGCGGTATACTATAACTATAACATCTCCTCCACAGGGTCGTGTTTTGCGTTTGGGATCCGTTACGTTAAAAACACTGTGTAAACTGACGTCGAGCAATACCAAACGGATGGGATCTCTCCGAGCCGTTCGAGGTTTCAGACAAGGCCACTGCCTATCGAGCGACTTCTTCAATCAAGAATATTTATTTTACGTTATTAAGAAATTAGGTCTTATATTTAACCTAGGCAATATAAAAAACAATAAATGTATATATATATATATATATATATATATATATATATGCGCCAGTTTCTTTACACGTATGTATCTAAACCCAAGCATTCCTTTTCATATTTCATGCACTTTTAGACCTTTTAGACTAGTCCAGCGCTCTACCCCCGCACCACCACACCAATTTATGCGAGTTTATTAATAGTTTCCACTTTGTGTGTATTTGCAAAGTTCGCCCTTCCGCTTGCATCGGCTTGCAACGGTTTGCTTGAGTTGCTCGAGGCCTTTTCGCATCGCCGGTTACTTGCCGCACCAACTGCGCTTTTTATTGCATTACTTTGCCGCTCGCAACTGCACACGCGCCGCACGGGCAATGCAATATTCGAAACGCGCACAGTTTCATGGCAAGTTTTGCATTTTGCAATTCACATTTAGCATTTAGTGGTTTGCGAAAATATTAAACTCATTGCAGTGCAAACAAAATGTTATTGTTGTTTACTTGCTTTGACTGTCAAAAGCAACTGAGGGTTTACTGCAGGGCGGAAAGTGGTGTGTAGAGTTTAGCAGGGAAATAAAAATTGTTGTGAGAAGTGTTTGAAAACTAAGAAAACATATTTTTTGGCAGCATATTTATATCTAAAAGTTCTTCTCCTGAACTTAAAGGTCAATCAGAATTGGTATAAGTCAATATAGTCCATATGATCCTAAAAGCTTACTTAAATTCACATAGGATTTTTGGCTTCATAATTTCGAAGTCCGATATTTACCTTCCCTTTGAAATGCTAAAGGTACCAGAAGAAAGTGGTTTTACTCGTAATACTTGTAAGCTTGCTCTCGCAGCTCAATTGAGAACAAATTTTCTTATGAAAAAACTTTCGGAATATTTTTAAGCGATTTATTCAAATTTCTTCTTTAAAAAAAGTCGATTAATCGAGATGAATATATTTAGATAGTTATTATTATTTGATGATGTGAACTAATCGCAGATGAGAGAGAATTCTACACTGATACTCACTGATTTTTCGGGAGGTCACACATCACTTTTTGTAAGTTTACAGGCGAAGGAAAAAATTTAACAGAAACCTCTCTAATTAAAAAAAAATTTTGAGTTTTGGTCATAAATTAGTTATATATTAGTTATCAGTTATATAATTGGTTATATGTATATTAGTTACATATAGATTATTTATTGGTTATATTTTAGTTATTTATTGGTTATATATTGGTTATATCTCACAGCAGAAGCTGAAAATTTCATGCTACATATATGTTACATGATGCAATGAAGCGTAAGCAATGAAAAACTCAATTTCAATACTTTTTGTGATACATTGTTTTGCATTTTAGGTGACGAAATATTTCGGACCTCTTGACTCCTCCTCAATTAGGTTAACGTCTTAAAAATTCATAAAAATTATAAAAACAAATGTAGCTCACAAATTGATAGCGACCGTTAAAATATTTATGCACACTAAGCATAACAGAGTCATTAAAAACTTCATTACCGCTTCAGCAATACCATCACTACACCGCTTACTATACCCTCACTATCAAACGCGCTGTCAAATTAAAACTCCAACAGTTCGTTAAATCTCCGTTAACCCACAGTTATAAACGCGTTTATATCCACATCGAGAATTTTAAGCAGCCAACCCACTGTCATTCGTCTAAATACCATCCTCATGCAGTTTCCTTATTTATACAGCACCCCTCATCCATCTATCCACGAACGATTTGTCTTGATGACCGCCTTCACAATCATTTTCATGGTCATCAACTTCAACGCGACACTTGCAACATCCTTGCGACACACATACATACATATGTATGTACACAAGCGAGTACTTAAATCAATTTCATGGCCCCTTTTAGTGTCCATCAAAGCGGGTTTGTTTAACAACGTCAGTTATCAGTAACCGCAATGGCACTTATAAAGCCACACGGCTGGAAGATGTGGCGCTTCGCAAGTGCAAATGCAACAAGCAACGTACTTGTATATATACATATGTATAAAGATGAGTCAAGTTAAAGATATTTGCATCTGATATATACATATGCATATGTTAGTATGTATACTCAGTCATTTGTATGTTATATGAGTTATCTGAGTTATTAACGTCACAGACTTTACCGCTTCGACTTTCTGACGCATCCTCGCAGCGTTTTTGCGTCAGTGTGCCTTCTTTAACCGAGGGTGTAGTTTGAAGTGACAAAGTAGACAAACAAATGGCAGGTTATCCGGTGTATTTGTCCACATACTCGCTAGCAGGTAGGGGGCAAAGAGTGGCAGCGCTGTGACGCTGGAGAAAAGAAAGTACTTTTTTAGAATGTCATCTATTGAATTATCGTCACTGATATTATATTTCCTTACCTAAAATTATTCATATGGAGTATCCGCCATCCATATACTAATATTATTTCTTATTCTCCATATGATACTTTTTTTACATTCCGGAAGTGGTCAAAATCGGGCCATAACTAGGAGCTTTATAAATTATGTGCCCTCAACGCCACCTAAGCAGTTGCTCTTGAGGATAGTTATTTCGGATAAGATTCTAGATGTTGTACCGCCATCTGGTCTGGTTGTGTGTTCTATATGCAGTCAAGCCGCGTACTCGGCATAATGAAAGCACTGATTTCTTGATCTCACCGAGCTCATCAATAAAATCCTTCATAAATCGGCAAAGCACTTTGTACACCAAAAAAACTTGTTAAGGCGGCTAATATCAGTTGAGGATGCTTATAATCAATGTATAAGACGTTTCTGTATAAAAATATACCAGCATTCAAAGCTGTTTGATTTTCTGCCGTAACTAGAATCAAATCTGTTTGATCAATTGTGTAGAGATATTTTTTTTATTTTCAGTTGGTCGCTAGAGTTACAAGTTCAGTATTTTTTTGTCATCTAATGACTGCTCCGGATTCATAAAGATTCATAGTTCGTTGACGCATCACCTCAAATTGTACAAACGTCTTCCTGATGATCTTCTTATTTAACTAAATCATTATTTTTAGAATACTTTTGCTTTCTGTATATTTCTACGAGTGCCTCTATTTTCCCGTCGCCATATGAAATTCAATTTTATATCCGATCTTGTTAAATTCAAATAGAGAAATCTGTTTTGTTCCTCCAAAAAATTGCAATCGTTTTTTAAAAGCCTCAATTATCTTCTGGATAGAAACCTCTTCTAAAAAAAATCATTTAATGTCATGACGAATATTTATTTGGTAGAAAAAAAACTAGTGTATATCGCTTTTTACCAAGTGTTTGTATAAAGAGATTAGATCTGCAATCGTTTGGACTATCAATTCAAATATGCAGAAAAAAGTAAACGCGAAATGACGCCATGTGATAAAAAATCATTTTAAAATTTCTTACAAAATATTATTTTCTCAAAAAATTTACCTAATAATGCAGTTGGTACACAAACAGGCTTAGGAAGCAGTTGGAAAAAGGTTTATTTATGATTGAATCACCTCTAAGTTTTCATAATAACGGAGTCTTCAATAGGGACGCTACCAAAGTAGACCGAAAAGGACAGCAAACGCCGCCATATTTCTTCCCAATATTTTAACATTTCTCTTAAGTAAGGTTTGCCATTTCGTCATGGAGAGATATGACGATCTAACAGTGAGTCGAAATTATTAAAATTTTCTACCGGAATTCAGAGTTAATGGTCTCAACTTTTAGAGCGCTAGGTTCATTTTATGGTCGTTATTATCCTCCTGTCAGATCAACAATTGAGCATCTAGTGGAAAAGAATGTACAAAATGTTCACGGGATAGTGAGACAAAGAATTGCCCATAGTGTCGAGAATATTGCTGGCATTCACACGTCTTTCTCAAGTGTTGGGCATCTCTGTGACGTTTTGTCGCAAGAACTGAAGCCGCTTGACTAACAGAGTCGTCGTATGTTTGGTGTAATGATTCGGATTTTCATATAAAAATCATCTTCAGCGATGAGGCTCACTTCTGGCTGAATGCCTTTATCAATAAGCATAATATGCGTCAAGCAGCAATTCACACGTACTCCACGAGTCACCATTATAACCAGCAAAAGTAACGGTTGGGTTACTTCCTCCGTGATGATCAAGACTGGCACGTTACTGTGAGAGGGAATTGCTACCGCTCCATGATAACCGAATGAATGGCGTTACAAACCACACAGTTTGGTGAACGTGTTCTCCCACGATATGGTTTAGTCAATTGGTCGCCTCGGTCATGCGATTTGACGCCTTTATACTATATTCTGTCAGGTTACGTCAAGTATATGGTCTTATGCCAGCAAGCCAGCGACTATTGCTGAACTTCGTAAGAATATCGAAAGTGAAATTGCGTTCAGCGGCTGGACTTCTGCAACCGTTACATATATAATGGCATCGAATGCACTTTCACAAGAATAAATAATTTCATTGATATTCCAAACCATTTTTCTAGCGCTCTTCTTGAAAAATCCGTTACTACAAAAATATTTTCCTATAATTTTACCTAAGCGAAAGGTAATTTGGAGAAATCTATGGAGGAATATATGATTACCCATATATTCGAAGAGCGAAGAAAAGTAAACTGCTTGGCTGTTTTTACTTCACCCTTTTCCATACAACTTTCAGAACTAACTTCCGATAAAATTTTTAACCTTACCGAATGTATTTTATTGGGCATTGTCCTGTAAGAACCCTTATGATTTCAAATAGTACAGTAGACATCCTGCTTTCTACTCCAGCTGAAACGTTGTCGCTTTTAAAGCACAGACTAGGCTTATTGATTTAGATATAGAGCACAAGATGCCAATGAAGATCTAACTCGGTTCCATTTCGCTATGAGCGAGACAAGGGTGCCTCTTCCAGCGAACTTAACGGCTTTGCAGTTGCCAGTGACTGCGATTGGACCATGCACCCAAACGAGTCTATATCTAGTGAGCGGCTGCTGTTAGAGTGAATGCACATCTTCCTCAAAGAGGTTGCGCCTCGCAATAGTTCGTCTATCATCACCTTTTTAGCAGCCACTTCTGCTGGTAGCTTAAATCTAAAAATGTTGGAGCGCTTCTTACAGAAAACTCTATCCTCTATCCTTTCCTCTTGTTGTTGTTATAATAACAGAATTCTGCTGAGTTGAAAGTCAACAGCCGGATAAAAATCGTCGACTCCACTGTCGTGGGAACGGTGTCCTTTCCTCGTAGTTTTGACCCTTTCATGTAAAAGGTCACTGCGCCGCTTCTCCAGCGACTTCTCCTCACCTTCATATCCACTCTCGTCGCTATGAGAGCACAAAAAATACTGCCAAGAGTGGCACCTGCAACGCAGTGAGCCAAGTTTTCAGGAATGCGGTTGGAAGAGGAGAAAATATTGTACAAAATATTTCTAAATTATATTTTCTTATGTTTATAGATCGAAAATTAATTATTTTATTGCTTTTTTTAACTTCTAATTTTTTTAATTATTTCATATAAAAAAGATTTTTTTTAAACAAAAAGTTAGTAATTTTGATACAACAAATTTATAATAAATAAATTAATTCCGAAGAAATATATGTATTTTTCAATTTTTTAAGAATTAATTTAAATCTTTTCTTGTTGTTTTCATTTTCAAAAATGGAAAAATCTATTTTTTCGGAATTAATTTTTTTTTTTGTTTTTCATTTTACATTTTCAACTTCCATAGATATTTTATAATATATTTTTATTCAGAATTTTTTGTATCACCATATTGAAAAAAACAAGAAATATTTTTTATATCACTGTAAACACGAGTAATATTTGCCTCCGTCGACATTTTACCTTTCTTTCGATTATATCTTTCACTCCCCCACAAACGCCACGTCAACTTTAATGTATGTAAGTGTATATTTACTGCCATATTTTTCCTCGGCATTCTACCGACAATTTTATGTGGCACAGTCTGCAACAAAGTCTGTGCGGTTATTTACGGTCTCCGTCTACTTGGCTGATAACTGTGTCTGGGCACGCCACCACAACCGCCGCCACACTAGTACATCCGCTTATTAACCGCAAACGCCTACATTTTCCGGTGCGCCCTTCACAGCGCTCAACTGGCACTTCATGCTCATCCCGCACGGACCGATGCTTATCCTGGAGGTTGTAAATCAGCGCCCGAGGCAGACGCGTACAGCAGAAAAAATGCTAATGCAGCAAAGGAAGGTTGCTTGCGCCATTAAAGTTGTCTGCTGGCAGCGAGAGCCGAGCGCAGACTCACACCGCCATAACGATTATCTGCGTTCGATCGCAATGTGGCTGCTCTCGGGCGTGCCATGTGTCAGTCTTAGTCACAAACACATGCACATGTACATATGTGTTGCTGTATTTTATATCTTCCTTATATTTTCTTACCTTCGCCATTTCTCTTTTATTTTTTCTTGCAATTTTCTTTGTTTTCTTTTATTTTATTGCTGCCTGTGGCCAACTGCTCGCCACACAGAGTCTGCTGTGGCGCTCATTCCTTGGCCATAAACTCAGTTTCTCAGTTTTACAGGTAGCATAACAAGGGCAGTCTGATGGCCAGACCAGGAGACAAGCGCTGAGCGTCGAGGCAGGCAAGGGCGGTGGAAAAAGGAAGAGACGAGAACTAAAAGAAAACAAAGTAAAGGACACCGGAATGGAGGCAATGAATGCGAAAATAAAATATTATTACAAATTGTAAACAATTTAAGTGCGGCACATCAAAACGAAATTAAATGCATGGCACCCCGCCTGCTCTCACTTCTCCCAGCTCACTTACCACACGCTTTCTCGTTCGCGCTGGTAGTTACTTAAGCGCCAATTTGCTTTGATTTACTTTTGAGTTAATAAACGAACTGTATATATGTGTGAGTGTGAGTGTGTTTGTGAATGCCTGAACTTTTATGTTATGCCGCCATTTTATTTTTACGAATGTAGTTTATGTTGCGGGCAATGCGCTCTGACATAGGCATGAGAAACTGGGGCATGTCCGAGAGCAAACGTTGGCGCAAATGTAGTTAAATGTGAAATTCAATAGCAATTCTGAACTTTGAAATAAAAATGTAAGACCTGTGGAAAATAAATTACTTTTCAATGAGGGATTTAGTGTATCTGATATTTTCATCGATGTAAGCAATATTCTAAGAAAATATTTGAATTGCTTCGTTTTCAATTAGAAACTTTACATTATATGAAAATAGTATGAGACTTTTGATTCAAACAAACAATTTTACATATCTTTATAAAGTTGTGAGTTGGCAGATTTCAACAGTAGGGTTGTCGAATGCCAAAATATAAAAGAAAACCTACATATGTAGATGATATTCCATTGATATATGTTTGGAAAGTATACCAGCCGAGCAATCAACATAGTTAAAGGACGGATTTATCGATTTTTTGATATAACAGTTGCAACAATGCTTCCTTGACTAAATTTAACAAAAACTTTATGTTAAATTTATAATCTTAGGGGTGATCCAAGTATATGTACTTTTTTCAATAGCCTTTTCTTGACAGTTCAGGTGTGAGCCGTGTCAAGCTGTTATGCTATTTTTGTTCAATATTGTTTGGCTCTTTATCGTGGAAAGACTTACGCTGAACAGCGTTTATAAATCGTTCAACTTTGTTACAAAAATTTACGTTCTGAAAAGAATTTGTTTCGCGCTCTTCGCCCAACTTTTGGTCAAAGTAATCGGCTCACTAGGTGCACTATTCGCAACACCATCACCCATATTGAGACCCAGCATTCATTATTGGATAATAATCGACCGAATATACCACGTTCAGCATGCGGCGAAGAGAATAGAGTAGCCGTAGTTGAGAGTGAACACGAAGACCATGGCGTTTCGATTCGGCTATCATTTCATCCAGAAAAAAATGTTTTGGGGTAGTTTGTGAAACGGTGGAATTATCGGTCCACATTTCTGCAAAAATTAAACCGGTAAGAAAGTAAGCGTCAATGACGATCGTTATCGCACCATAATTGCCGGCTATATGATGGCTGCAACAGAAGCTCTTGATATCAGCGACATTTGGTTTCACCAAGACAGCGTCACTTCCCACACATCAATGGATTTATTGAGAAAACATTTCAGTGAGTAGATAATTTCACGTTTCGAGCCAGCCGATTCGCCTTCCAGATTATCTAATATCGCATCGTTAGACTTTTTCCTGTAGGATATGTAAAGTCTAAATTCTATGCAGATAATCACACTTCGATTCAGGCCTTGGCGCAAAGCATCACGCGTGTCATCTGCCAGTTAGCAGTCGAAATGCTCGAACGAGTCATCAAAAATTGCACTCAACGGAAGGACCATCTGAAACATAGCCGCGGCCGCCATTTGAAATAGATTCTTCATAAAATAAATGCCAAAGAATGTTCTTTCGAATGATAATAAACATTCCCCATTATATTTAAAGTTTCTGTGTTTTTTCTTTAGAAAAATAGGGAACCACGAAATGGATCATTTTATATAAAAGAAAACCCACCTAGAGGATATTTAATGTCCTATGTTTGGAAATTATATGAGCTATCGAATTAGCGAAAGAGCAAGGTTATCGTTATTTTTGACTTCGCAGGTGCAGCAATACTTCCTTGATTAAATTTCCCAAGATATTTAAGACTCATAATGCTTACAATAGGTCTTTAAAAAGAATATTAAATATGATCGGGTAACTTCTGTTGAGATTTAATATATAATACATTTTTTTCAATTAGATAAGTTGCAAGTACAGGTTTCTAAATTGCAAATAACTATAACATATATAACTATAGTCCCCGCTTTGAAGCCATGAAGACCCATCCTTGGCTAATAGATCGCCTGCAGTTATTTGAATATGAAGTCAAAGTAGAAAAATTTTTTGATTTACGTTTACCAATGTTAACCAGGAAGAAACCTAGAACCAGGATCCCACAGCATTCCTCTATGTTTGTTGATTGGGGTCTTTTTCGATATTTACTTTCATGGAGATGCCGCTGTTCGATCTGGGTAAACGAAGAGCTAGAAATCTGTTGAGTTCTTTGGTATATATTAAAAATATGAACTCCACAATTCACCTGAAGCAATTCACTAAAAGTATCTATTTACCACCAGCGCCAAAAGATGATGAATACTTCTGTGAAAGACCTAAAACACTGACGCGTATCCTAAATATAAGATCTATTGAAAATAAATCCACGACTTTTCCAATCAATTGCTTAGTCATCTGTACTTCACACTGGAAAATAGTAGTCGAATTACACTACAAGCAGCCTTCTCCTACTTGAAAGTAAATTGTTTGCAGATAAACTTAAACTGGTGCATTTGTTACCTCCAACAGGACCAATGGTTTATGCAGGTAATTTCAAAGGCTTTATAATTGGCTCAAAAAGCTAACATGTACTTAGATTTTATTCGTTAATTGCTGGAGGTTTATAGCAAAAATCTAGTTGGGGTTTTAGGCAGTGTGATGAAAATGTAATAAGCCTAAGTGTATGCTTCTAAATATAAAATAGGCGTGTTTAAGGTATGAAAACAACTGTTTAGTTGCCAAAATTTAGTTATATATTGGCGTAAAATTTACTTATTGCAAAGTTTAAGCATATTCATCTCACATTTTTATCTAAGTTTTTGCGTTTGCATAACTGTAATAGGATTTATCAACAGTTATGAGCGGATTTTTAAGTAAGTAAGGCTTTAAATACCACTTAATTAATTAAACTTAAACGTTTTTGCATAGCTATGATAAACTTTTTCTGTTGCTTAATGAAAGCAGCAGTTATGCCAAATTTTTTTTTGAGTCAATAATTGAGCCACATTTGTTGCATTAAAATGTCAATAGTACTCGATTATGTTGAATGTTGCAAGTGACACAAAAGCCAAAAAAAATGTTCAAACTACTACCGTATTTATTGTTTTTTATATTAAAATGCGTGGCAACACTAAATTATTAAGTCTCTAGTGTCTTTTTAGCGTGCATTTTTTTGAGCGCCTTAAACTATGCTACGGAAATCAGAGCCACTAGCAATTAATTATCCCATAAACAATGTTTTGCGTAACCAAAGTACTTTTACCAATGTTAACCAGCAAGAAACCTGGAACTAGGAACCCATAGCATCCCTCTTTGTTTGTTGATTGGGGTCTTTTTCGATATGTTGATGATGATGTTTAATCTTGGTAAACGAAGAGCTAGAAATCTGTTGAGTTCTTTGGTATACATTAAAAATATGAACTCCACAATTCACCTGAAGCAATTCACTAAAAGTATCCATTTACCAACTGCGTCAAAAAATGATGAATACTTCTTTGAAAGACCTTAACCACTGACCCGTATCCTAAATATTAGATCTATTGAAAACAAATCCATGACTTTTCCAATCAATTGCTTAGTCATCTGTACTTCACAATGGAAAATAGTAGTCGAATTACACTACAAGCAGCCTTCTCCTACTTGAAAGTAAATTGAGACTGAAAGACTTAAACTGGTGCACTTGTTACCTCCAAAAGGACCAATGGTTTATGCAGGTAATTTCAAAGGCATTATAATTGGCTCAAAAAGCTTACAAGTATTTACATTTTATCCGTTAATTGCTGGAGGTTTATAGCAAAAAACTAGTTGAGGCTTTAAGCAGTGTCATAAAAATATCATGCGCCTAACTGTATGCTTCTAAATATAAAATAGGTGTGCTTAAAGTATGAAAACAACTGTTTAGTTGCCAAAATTTAGCTATATATTGGCGTAAAATTTATTTATAGCAAAGTTTAAGGATATTAATCTCACATTTTTATCTAATTTTTTGTGTTTGCATAACTGTAATAGGATTTATCAACAGTTATGAGCGGATTTTTAAGTAAGTAAGGCTTTAAATACCACTTAATTAATTAAACTTAAACGTTTTTGCATAGCTATGATAAACTTTTTCTGTTGCTTAATGAAAGCAGCAGTTATGCCAAATTTTTTTTTGAGTCAATAATTGAGCCACATTTGTTGCATTAAAATGTCAATAGTACTCGATCATGTTGAATGTTTCAAGTGACACAAAAGTCAAACAAATTTTCAAACTACTAACATATTTATTGTTTTTTATATTAAAATGCGTGACAACACTATATTATTAAGTCTCTAGGGCCTTTCAGCATGCATTTTTTTGAGCGCCTTAAACTATGCTACGGAAATCAGAGCCATTAGCAATTAATTATGCCATAAACAATGTTTTGCCATGCCAAAGTACACAAATCGCATAAGCATACATATATAAGTATATAAAATACATATATATACATTATATATTAATATAACATATGTAATATGTATAAATATATAATTAGTTGTGTGTGCTTATATATATTTTCCGCACATATTTAATCCCTTTAAACAAACATTTGCACATTTTCCACTTACTTTAATATTATCATGAATATTTATAGATTGCTACATACGAAAATGTTGCATGCCACACAACACGTGCAACAATAAGCATTTTTACTACAATTTTAATTTAACTACACGCACACATACACGGGTATATACGAGTAATATATAATAATTAATTATTTTCACGCCGCCATTGTGCTATTGTAAGCGAGTTTAATCATTTCACACACATACACACACTCATACATATGCGCGCGTAAATTCTTGTATGCCTGTGTGTGAGTGTGTAATGAAATATAGTTGTGAAGCAACAATCGCGCGTGCAGCGAACAATTGCAGCGCAAAAAATATTTACACAATAACTGCATTGTTGTTGTTGTGTGTGGTATTTGCAAAAAAAACAGCAACAACAACGCGCACAATTTTGCTGAACGGAAATTTTCATGCAAACAACGGCGGTGACATTTCCGGCAACAATGAATTTGTCATGTTGGTGGGTGGGCGCGGGGTTAGTTGTCATTTTCCATCGACACACCTACACACATAAATACTTTAGTGTATGTGTTATAAAGCACACGCACATATGGAATAGCGACGAATGTGCAGCGCAAAGGCAGACAAAAGCGTGACAATGATGGCCAGCAATTTCGGTGATGATAATGGGTGGCGATTTTTCAGCGACAGACATACTATGTGTACTATATATCTGTATATGTATATATATTGACAGCAATACGCTTGTAGCTATTTTTTTACTAATTTTTTTATACTCTGAAAAGAGTAGTTAGTAACAACCAGAAGTTAATGTCAAAGCTCCTATAAAATATATCTGCAAATATGCGAACTAGTCTCTTAATTTTTTCGATATCTGTCTGAAATTTTGCACAAGTTCTTTTCTTCTCAAAAAACAGCTCATTTGTGAGAACTGCCGATATCAGCCTACTCTGGCATATAGTTCCCATACAAACTGACTGATCAATATCACTTCTTTATATGAAAAACTTTTTTATTTGACGGCTTATCTTTATGAAATTTTGTATAGCTTATTGCCTAACACAATGTTTTAGACTGACAGCAAATTCTTCGGATCGCATCACTATGGCTTATAGCTGCCGTAGAAACTAAGCCTTCATAATCAAGTTCTTGTATGAAAAAGTTTTTTATTTGATAAGATATCTCCCTGGAACTTTGCAGAGTTTATTATATTAGACAGTAGTATAATCTCAGAAAAAATCGTTTAGATCAGACCACTATAGCATATAGCTGCCATACAAACTGACCTTTCAAAATCAAGTTCTTGTATGAAAAAGTTCTTTATTTGTTAAGATATATTCACAAAATTTGACGGAGATTATTATGTTAAACAATAATATAATCTCTGAAAAAATCGTTCAGATCGGACTACTATAGCATATAGATGCCATACAAAATGAACGCTCAAAATTTAATACTTGTATTAAAATTTTTTTCATTTGTTGAGATATCAACACGAAATTTGACACCAATTATTATACAAGACAAAGCGTTGATATACAAAAAAACTGGTCAGATCGAATCACTATAGCATATAGCTACCATATAAGCTGACTGAACAAAATCAATCTAAAGAAGTAGAAAACGGGAAAAATTTTATGCTCTAAGAAATACATTTGTGTAGGTTATTATAGCTTCTATGTGGCCAAAGTTAGCGTTTTTTTTGTTTTGTTTACTTATTTTTTTCGCTGGCACTTTCCTTTTTTCTCACTATCGCCTTACTACAGTATTTTTTACGCGCTCTTTATTCCATTTACCGGGTCTTCTGTACATGTGTATGTCTGTGGTTGTTGATTTCGGCACTTAACAGCTTTTGTTATCACTTGTTTTAGTTGTTGTTGTTGTAATATTTTTTTTCTACTACTTTTTGTATGTTTTTCTACTACATTTTATATTTTTTCCCACTACCATTAATTTTTTTACGCAAAAAAAAATATGCATTGCTTATTATTTTTGTGGTTGCCATATTTTCGCACACAACAGAACACTTCCATACTTTTTTATATTTTCGTATTTTTATTTTCCGCCTTGTAATCACATTTTCGGTGCTACTGCAGGCTCAGCACTATACACAAAGCAACTGATAAGCCACGTACACAGCGCCCACACACATTCACCTGCATTGAAGCGTGTAAAATCGGCAGTGACACGGCACCCAGCTGACAGTGCACAAAAAAAATAAAATAAATCTGTCAACGCCGTGCACGCCGGCGGGTCAACGCACGTCGCGCTGACACCAAACAAAACACAAAAACAAACAACAAAAACTAGTAATTACTTTATTTTTGTGCGCCAGCAGCCGGCGATGTGGAAAATTCTGTGATAAACAGCCGGTAGGACCCGGCGAAGGCGCAGCAATTGAGTTTAGAAAATTTTTTAAAATTATTTTTACGCACTTGCAACACTTTTGGCGCACTTTAGCAATTTTTTACACTTTAAATTTCAAATTATTTTTTTTTTATTTTTAGGAAAGATTAAATCCTTCACACTTGCCTTTTAGCTTGCACGAATCACAAATCACTTGGCGAACACTGACAAAAGCGTATGTACTAAGCGCGTAACAACAGCAACAACAACAATAAAATAATTAATCACAATAAAAAGGTAAGAATGTTGAAAATGAATATGCAAACAAATTGAAAAATAAGCGCGTTAGAGTTTCAAATGTGAAGCGGCGAAATTTTGTCTCTCATGTCAACACGCGCCAAAATGTTACTTGCGACTGATAGCTGGTCGACAGACGACGTGAGAACAATAACAGCAGGCGCGCGTACATAAAGCTTCATATATTTGTATACGAACGTGCATGTGTGTGTGCGTGCATGTATACGAAAAGTGTATATATACACGATAGTTACACGGTTGGTAATTGTGTATGTACACGCAGTCACTCATACGCCAGGGTGTCTGTGTGTGAATTCCATTGAAGAATTCAAAATCAAAAAGCGCGCTACACCTTGGCACACACATAAACGCTTTTATGTATACACAAATGCACACACGCACTCATATACACAGATATGAAAGCTCGTCCTTTGCCTTTACTTGCCTGCTGTTTGGTACGCGCCACTGTGTTGGTGTCTAAAATAAACAAAAACCATATGTTTTTGCTTTTTTCTCTTTGTATTTTTGTAAAAACAACTGCTGTTGATTTTCAAGTTTCTTGTAACGTGAGCTTTCACATGAAAGCTTTAAGCGCTGCACGCAGCTATGCAGCCGTGGATATAAACTCTTAGTTTTGAGTACAGTGTTTATAAGAGCGCAATCTCTTACTCACTCAAGTGAGCATGAGTAGAAATTCACCACAAAATGGTCTCTTGTGCAGTAAAGCTTCGCCTTGTAAGCTTTTCGAGCTTTTATAGCTCTTTTGAGTTATAATAACTACTTAACTACACCACCTGTTGCACGCTACATAACAAATATTAGAAGAAATATTAACTAACTCAACATGCAATGCGGTAAGCGTGAGTAGCTTAAATAAAGATCCAAAGAGAGAGAGAGCGAGAGAAGAAAAATTAAAACCCTTACTGGAATTTAAAAAAGAGGCTTTCATTTTAAGATTGCAAGAGTGTTGAATGTGACAAGCGCGGCAACACTACTGTGGTGAATATGTGATTTAGTTATTCTTCTGAGAAACTCTTGATTTGAAATGGAACTTTAACATAAATTTGAAGTTAAATTGAAATTAAATTAAAAATAATTAAATTATTAATCAAATTTAAATTGAAAATAAAGCAAAAGGTTTTACAAGTATTATGGTGGTGAAATACAGCTTTGGTAGAAGAACAATTCAAAGTTTAATATAAATAGATTTTCAAGTAAATTAAATGACGAATTCTTGCTTTTTAATTATTCGCATTCGAAATGCTACAAAATCATATTTTAGAAATTAGTTAGCTCTTTTCTATATGCTATGCTGAAAAAAAACTCTAGTATTTCACCTTTTGGTGTTATTTAAAATATTAAAGGTGCAATATATTTCTAAAATGTGTTTGCGGAGAGAATTTTGGGTCAAAATTTTTTTAAAATATGTATTAATTTTTAGGTATGCACCACATGAAGATTAGTAACTCCGCGATGTGTTTTATTACATTTATTTGTATAAATTCTGACAACCTTAGGAGTAAACTTTTAGATAGTTTAGGTAAAGATCGCTGGGTATATAATGAATATAATGGGTTTAGATATGCTTTTAGCGATGTATAAACTTTGATATTTTGGTTGGTTTTATAACATATACAAAAGTTCAGAATAATTTAGTGAATTTAACGAACAGAAATAAACATACTACTGTGCCCAAAATATAAGGTGACATTGTATTTATTTTGAGAATTCTTTATTTATTCTTCCAAATCAATTTCATTACCTTCAAAGTCATCAACCCCCAACCCACGATAATCGAAGAAAACAGTCAACGTGACCTTGATTTTTGAGCGACTTTGGCACAATTTTTTTGGTCTCAGCTCTCTTTTGGCACGATATTCGCTCGATTGATCGGTTGTTTCGGGGTCGTAAGCATGGATCCAAGTCTCATCGCCAGTTACAATGCATTTCATGACACCCTAGTAGTCGGAAAGCATCGTTTCACACACTTCAACGCGACGCCTTTTTTCCAAAAAATTCAATGTTTTCGTTACCAGTCGAGATTTGACGCGCTTGAGGCCCAAAACATTCTTCAAAATGGTATTGGCTGAGCCTTTCGATATGCCAATATCATCAGCAAGGTCTTTAATTGTTAGTCGACGGTTTCTCAACACCAAATATTTGATTTGTAGAACGTGAGCTTCGTCGGTTGATTGTTGATGGTCGCTCTTCGTCTTTGACACGTTCACGGCCGGCTTGGAACTCACTATACCACTTGTAAAAATTTTTTTTAGACATAGCCCCATCACCAAAGGCTTTCTGCACCATCATTATCCGTATGCGCAGTAGAAAATTGATTCCGTAAACAAAATTTAATGCAAATTCTTTGCTCAACAAATTTCGACATCGCAAAAAACTCACTTGTAGCAGCTCACAAAACGACACGTATCTCAAACACTAAAGAATATTTTGACATGAAATTTGACATAAATGTGACTGACAGTACTACTAACCTAAAAAAAAGAATAATTCACCAAATCCTTCGACGCGCGCAGTTTAAATTCAAATGTCAATGTTTCTGGACACAGTAGTATATGACACATAAATAAAGACACTAGTTTGGAAGTGCTGTTTTTTTTAAGGTTAGTTTAGGGTTTATCAAAATCAATGTTCACAGATTTCTTTAATTTACATATATGGGACCTGGTCTACGAAAAGGGGACTTAGGTGTCAAAAAAAAAAAATACAACAAAAAACAAAAAATGATTTTTTGACACCTAAGCCCCCTTTTCGTAGACCAGGTCACATAATAAAGTAACATATTACCTGAGAAATAAGCCATTTATCTCTTCTTAAATGCAAGTATTTTTTGCAGTGACAAATGAAAGTAATATATTTTTGAATTTTTTTGACCATTTAGGACAACATACGAACATTTTATATTCGATAAGTTTTAAAAGTCATAAATGAAATGTTCCAACAACAAAAGAAAGCAAGTGCATTCCTAACTGCGCTGACCACTTTGGCACTTTCGCCGAAACATAACTTAATCGCCGAGACGAAATTTGACAATACTTGTATGGGAGTATATACTCCACATGTTCGTTTCAAAAAGCAGAATTAAAAGTAGCAGATTAAAGAAGGAAAGCAGAGTAAGCACTTACCTCGATGGTGATGTGATGGCCGCGCGAGCGAAAGTTGTCGTCGTTCGAGCGCAGATTCTTGGAATCAATTTGCACATTAGTCTGCATTTTGGCGCTATTTGTTGAGAGGATGGAGGATATATAAATTCACACGCGAACTCGTTGAGGCAATATTTTCTTTTCCTGTTATTTTTGTTTTTAAATGGTGGCTGTGTGCTCCACTTGCTGTGTTGTTTATGTCTTTACTTCTGTCTTTATTTCTTTATTTGCTTTTCCGTTTGCTTTTTTGGTTTTGCTTTCACATTTGCTTTGATTGCTTAACTAGCTAAATAACGGTTTAGCCGACAGCCGCCAACAATTGCCTGCCAATGGCGGTAATAGGCGCACCAGCTGCTCCTCGGCGCGGAAAGATTGGCTACTTAAACTGCCACAAGTGTTTCACTGCGATAAATATTTGCTCACACAAACACACATGCAAGCATATGTATTGTATTTATAAGTCCATATGTGTGTGTGTCTGTAATGACAGCTCATATGCCAGTCGGCTTGTTTTGCACACTCCTTAAACCGGCTGACGCTACTTTTTCGTGGGTCTATTTGAAAACGACCAGAAATCATAAACGAAATACTAGCACATAACGGTGTTTATTGCTTTCTATTGTTGTATTTGCCTTGATTGTTGCTTCAAGTGTGCGCTACACACAGCTTGGCTTAAACTAAGCGGCCGGCACTGTTGCGCTCCGGATGCCAAGTGAGTCACTCACACGCCCACACTCAGTCACGCAGAAATATTTGTTTGTTGCTGTGTGGTTAGTCTTTTGACGTTTAGTATTCGCAGCGCGCTTTGACAGCGCAAGATAATACGATGCCAAGGAACGCAACCAACTTCCACAGAAATATGCGAAAATATTTCTGCTTATTATGACAAGTGGAATTTTTGTTGTTGTTAATTTTGTTGTTTTTGTTTCTGCTGTTGCTGTTTTTGTTTTCGTTGCCGCTGTAATAGAGAAAAAGAGCGAAACGGAAAAGGCAATAAAAGTTATTTGTCTGCCAAGTAAGTAAGGCAAAGTAATATAAATATGCTATATGCATTAGGGTGGGTCAAAAATAAATAATACTTTTTTCCGTGTGATACTCTTAAAATATGGTTTCAGACACCTCTAAGAAATTAATACTTCATTCATACACTAGGGTAGTTCATAAAAAAAGCTTTTCGCTTGATACTTTGAAAATAGGTTATTAGACACCTACAAGAAAGTCTCTCCAAGCATTAGCCCTTAATTGTAACGGTCTGCTTCTTCACCTTACAGTTTTTCATTTTTTTCCTATTATCAATTGGAAAAATTCATATCTCGCTTCCAACTACTTGAAAAAATATCACATTTTATAGATTTTGTAGAAAACTGAATGCTTTACAGAAAAGTCTTTCATCATAAGTCTTACCCTTTAAAAGATATTAATGATTGAAGACTGCTTACTTTAAGATAATTTTTCTTCTTATGAATTGTTTAACTCAGAGAAACTCCCCACCCTAATTTATATTCTATATATACATATCTACACATTTTCATAAATACGAGCATTAGGGTGATTCAAAAAAAATTTTGTTTTTTCGATTGGTACCCGGAAAAATAGGTTCCTAGACACCTCTAAGAAAGCCTCTCCAAATATGAGTCTTAAATTGTTACGGGAAGGTCCTCCTACATACAGTTTTCTATTTTTTCTTATCATCAGTTAAAAAAATTTATATCTCGCTTCCAACTAATTGAAAAAATATCTTGTTACTTAGATTTTGTAGGAAATTGAATGGAGTACTAATCGAAAAAAATTTTTTTTGTTTTTTTGAATCACCCTAACGAACATACTATACTCTCTATTGAGTTCAGGAAAGTAGTAAACCTCACCACCATTGAACAATGGCGTCGCTGGTGGCTTTGGGTGCTGGCACACGTCCTCAGGCATAAAGAGATATGTTCTACTTTGGCGCACTTATGCACACTAGTAGTAAAAATCAAAAATTTTTGGCATAAAATATATATTTTTTGGCAAAATATATGCACTTCGGCATTCGTTTGCTTTCGGGACTTCCGTATGTTGAAAAACAGATAGATTTTATCACTCTTGAGAAAACTGAAATGTGGAAGATCGTAAAAGTAAGAAAATACTTTTAAAAGCCTCACTAAAAGAAATAAGTATGCACTAGTTCCGGGTGCAGTCGATTACTAGCTCCTTTCTTAATCGTATTTTTTCAAAATCAAAATTTTGCGAAATATTTCCAACTGTCCAAAAATTTTTCTAACGCAGAATCCTTTTATTTTGTGGTCGAATTATTATAAAAAAAAAAAACAAATCCAAAGCAATTCTTGCAGATATCTCAGGCAATTTCCAATTTTCGGTACAAAAGCAGTCAGTCAAAGGAACTGATTTATAATTGGTATATCGTGGCTAAAGAGGCTATGAGCCTGTTGCTATTAAATCCCATTAGTCAAAGCCACATACACACGTCAACTGTAAATAATTGTTAGCTGAGTTATAGCACTATATAATTTTCATATGCCCAGTGAAACGCTTCAGTAATCAAGTCTCGGTGGAGTCAATGCCTAACTTATTCAACAAGCAGGCAAACGTGTCATGAATGGAATATAGGCCGCATATGCCGACATGCCGGCAGGTTAGAAAAGCCACATGAGGACTACTGTATCAGCTGTCATCGGGTAGAAGAATGGGAGATATAAAACATATTATGTGAGAATGAAAAACTCTCTACAGGAAAAGAAACAGCCGAGAGCTTTTTGACGATGCTTTAGAGGTTGCAAAGCTATTAATTTTGGAGGGATGAACTTCATCAAAGCAGAGGTGATTCAGAGATGAGATAATTAAGTAAGGTGATCAATAGAGAGTCATAGTAGTTTCAGGGTTGTTGTGCTCTCGGCCACGATTTACCCAAGGTTGTAGTGCCAAATACAATTTTTGCTTAAATTATACGATTAAGAACTTATTTCCTGCATTTTAGCCATTAGGCTCTCTAGTCAAAAAATAATAATTATGAAACAACACTAAGGTCATACAAAATTCATTAAAGAAGAATATGTTATAGCTCTTTCAGAATCCATAAGCGAAGTGGTACTTTCTATGTGTCTGATTATGCCAGTTTATGAGATTTATACCAGTTGTTGTTCGATTCGCCGTATATGTTTAAATGCAGACTCCATAACCACTAAGTTTATGTTTAAATTCAATAGACAGTGCGAAACGTGCCAGAGAGTTTTTAAAATATTGGGTAGTCGAAAAAGACCTTTCGTAGTTTGCCAATAGATGACGTTGCAGCCGTATAGTACTGTGCCCAAAAAATAAGGTGACATTTGAATTTAAACTGCGTGCGTCGCAGGATTTGGAGAATTATTTTTTTTAGGTTGGTAATACTGTCTGAATTTCATGTCAAAATAATGATTAGTGTTTGAGATACGTGTCGTTTTGTGAGCTGCTAAAAGTGAGTTTTTCTTTTTTTGCGATGTCGAAATTTGTTGAGCAAAGAATTTACATTCAATTTTGTTTACGGAATCAATTTTCTGAGGATGGTGCAGAAAGCCTTTGGTGATGAGGCTATGTCTAAAAAAAATGTTTACAAGTGGTATAGTGAGTTCCAAGCGACCATCAACCTCAACCGACGAAGCTCACGTTCAACAAATCAAAGATTTGGTGTTAAGAAACCGTCGATTAACAATAGAAGACTTTGCTGATGAAGTTGGCATATCGAAAGGCTCAGCCAATACCATTTTGAAGGATGTTTTGAACCTCAAGCGCGTTAAATCTCGACTGGTACCGAAAACATTGAATTTTTTGGAAAAAAAAGTGTCGCGTTGAAGTGTGTGAAATGATGCTTTCCGACTACCAGGGTGTCATGAAACGCATTATAACTGGCGATGAGACTTAGAACTTTGCTCACGACCCCGAAACAACCGATCAATCGAGCGAATATCGTGCCAAAAGAGAGCCGAGACCAAAAGAATCCCGCCAAAGTCGCTCAAAAAACCAAGGCCATGTTGACTATTTTCTGTGATTATTGTGATGTTGTGCATTATTAATTCCTTCCAACCGGTCAAACAGTCAACAAGGAATATTATTTGAACCTTATGCGTCGTTTGCGTAACGCCATCCGCCTAAAAAGGCCGGAATTGTGGAAAGACAATTCTGGTGTCTTCAACTTCTGGCTATTCACCAAGCTCAAAAGACCGCCCGGGGACACCATTTTTATACGATAGAGGAGATTCAGACCGTAGTGAAGACGGAACTTAAGACCATCCCGGAAAGTGACTATATCCATTATTTCGAATATTTGAAAATCCGTTGGCAAAAGTGCATTACATCGGAAGGTGATTACTTTGAAGGGGATGAAATTGATTTGGAAGAATAAAATAAAGAATTCTCAAAATAAATACAATGTCCCCTTACTTTTTGGGCACAGTACCAATCCAGTGGTATGAATCACATTAGGTCATACCATAAGCTTCATTTAACAAAACAAAAAAAAAATAAAATTCGGGGATGTTGTGATGTTGAGGAGAGAAAGAAATTCGATACATTTTGAAAATTTTATATAAAAAAAGTAAGAATGCCATGCAAGCCATCAATGAAATTTCTGAAGTGTACGGAGTTTGGTGCTACACAATGGTTTGCTCGCTTCCGTTCTTGAAATTTTGATGTGAAATATCTATCGTTGAAAATGTCGATGAAATTACGGAAAAGATTGACCAGGGCCATCACTTGAGCAGCCATGACATTGTTAAGAAATTTAGCATTCATCATCAAACGGTTTTAAACCATTTAAAAAGGCTGGCTACAAAAAGAGGCTCCATGTTTGGGTACCACTTGAATTGTCTGTGATTCTTTGCTGAAACGAAATGAAATCGAACCATATCTGAAGCGAATGGTAACAGGAGGCGAAAACTGGATCAAGATCAAATATCAACGGCAATAATGTGCGAAAAATTCATGGTCCAAGCGTGGTGAAGCACAATAAAAGGTCGCAAGACCAGGATTGACGCCTCGAGGGGTTATGTTGGTGGGATTGGTGGGATTGGAAAGCAATCATCATTTACTATGAGCTGCTCCACCCTAGTCGAAGGATGGATTTTACATTTTATTGTGAACAACTGAAGAGATTGAAGTCTGCAATCGAAAAATTACGACCAGAACTGGGAAGTTTTATGCATCCACCATATAGCCTTTGCACCATCGGACCATCATTTGTTTCGGTCAACAACTACTCTCAATATTGATTTTATTGATGATTTTCATAGATGATTATAGGCCATGGTGGAAAGAAAATGGTTAGTCGGTTCTGATATGATCAAATTTAGTATTTTTGTAGGCTTATTATCCTTTTTTCAATTTTTTCTTAGTTCACCACTTTTTTAACTAATTTGTAATTGACCACAGAACATGACTCCTTAGAACATTTTTAATGAGAACGATCAAAGAATTATAGGCAAGAATTAAAAAAATATAAAAATAAAAAGTAAAAAATTATAGAAAATTTGACTCATTATTGGAAAAGTATAGAAACTTTTCAGCATCTGCATCAGACATCAATTTTAGGCATTATTTAGCTCACATATTTCAGCCTTAAGCCCACTGTATCCACGATTATCCGATTATTACTCCAGTGCTCACTCGTATATCTTTTCCATCTAAGAAATCCAACCATCTCCAACACTCAACTCATTACAATATACATATATACATACATCAGTACACACACACACACTCCACCGCAAATAGTTGTGCATTTCTTTCGCTTTTGCTGCCTCGTTTTCACCATTTTTGTCATGCCACTGCCGTTTGGCATTCTACATTGCGTTCGGTGCGATTGAATGCCTTGTGGCATTCGATTCCAGCAACGCACATGTTCAACGCCTAATAGTATGCAATAAATATTTAACTTTTCCATTTAGCATTTCAAGTATTCCAGCGCTTAGCGCACTTTTATATGCTATTCAGACGAGGCACGACTGAAGAGAGTGAGAGAGCGAGAAGAAGATCCCAAAGGCGTCTATATTTTTCTCCAAATGCAAATGGCGCTTATCTTTGTAGCGCCTTAAATGTGTGGTGGCGTTTAATATCGCACGATTTGCACGAAAGTGCGTACGCGAAATGAGACTATCTCTTGAAGTTATCGCCAGTCGAGTGTTTAAGACAAGCAGAAATGGCATTCAATTAAGCGAAATAGATAAGCGATCAATGGCAAAGAGCATTAAAGTGTATTCAATAAACGTGCAATAGAATTGAATAATAACTGCTTACGTTTCGTTAGAGACGATTATATTTTACGAGAATCACTTTAGAATTTTCAATCATTATATTTGTGGGTTTCTTATGTGCTTTGGTATACTCTGAGGGAAATTTGACTGATTGTGACAGTTGCCATATAAAAATATATTTTTTTGTTCAACGAATTTTTTATTTTTTATTGGTATATATAAGTATATATATCAATCTTGAAGCATGAGGAAAGAGTTCCGATCAAATAGGTTCGAAAAAACTGTCATGTCTTTATACTAAGTCGAATGTGTCAGCTTGTTCTCCCATAATTCCAACTTCCATCGTCAAATTGTTAGCCATTCTAACAGCGTTGAGGAGTTTACTTAAATTTCTTCAAATCTTTAGCAGCATCTTTACGAAAACATATTACTCTTACCAAGGTAATAAATAAGTATACTAATGATTTATAACCAATACTGCAGAATTCCTTTATTATGAGTGCTTTTCATTTTGTAAAATTTAATGGCAATGCTAGTCAAACCGAAGAAATTTTTTTCCATTATTATTATTACAACAATTTTTATCACTAATAAGCGACTTAAAAATAAAAAGTTTTAAGTCTGCACCAAAGTTACAAGGAAAGATTGTGTCTTCCAAAAATGTAGAGTTATTGCCAGTAAGTTTGACACATAATGAAAGCCAGAAGTTTCAATCCCATTTAGTTTGGTTCAGTTTGGTTAAGTTCCATAATTTAATGTACATTAAAGATATTAGTTTACTTATTCGTTTGGGTTAATGATTCTGAGAAATATTTGGATGGCAGCACCAACTATCACGTACGAGTCAAAGTGTATTCAACAAAGTGAACTAAGTATATGACATTTAATTTTTCTTTACGCTTATTTGACATGAATGTTGTCATTGACTTAACCCTTACATTTATTCAAAAATTCAAATTTGAAAATTCAAAAGTAAGCAAATTTCAAAACGAATAACAATATTTTTTTAAATAACTGAATAAAATGCCGAATACTTGTTGCCTATGCAAAACACCTCATGGAAGCAACTTACCAATGTTTTGTGCTCCAACTGACAAATCGCAACGGAAGGAATGGGAAAAAGTATGTGGCGTACAACTCAGTTTGTCATCGAGAATATGTGGGCTACATTTTAAAGCGGAGGAAATAAAAGAATCTCCCCTTAAAAGAAGACGACTAAGCCCCGATGCAGTACCCTCATTAAACTTACTTCCCAATCTTCAAGAAAAAAGTATTATTTTGATAAATAGAAATTTTACGTTTTTACTATTGATTAGGTCTCAAGACAAACTTGTTTGCGCGAAAATTTTAACAACTGATCGGAACCTATACATGCTGTGCTGTAATTTTTTGTGGTAAGGAGTTTCTGTTGCGGAATTCATTATAACGTTGAGAACAAATAAATTGGTTGTCTCTATTACGTTTATATTTATCATATATATGTATGTAAAGCAAGTGGCTTCATATTGTTCAAGATCAACAAAAAAAAAAAAAAAAGCACGGGTTAATATAAACAAATACATGAATTGTTTACTATTTTATTGTCAAATAAGCGTAAGTCAAATACTTAGTTCACTTTGTTGAATACACTTTGGTACGAGTATATAAGTTTAAGGAGTTATTTCAATACTTTCTTTTAAGTCAGTTGTGAAAATAAGTACAGTTGAACATGATGTTGTCAATAAAGAAGAACGCAGTAATCAAAGCATCATATAAAAATAAATTATCCAAACGTCAAAAAGTTCGTGAAATAGGCATAAATTTTTGGAATATACATAATATTATTAAAAATTATACGAATTTTCATTCTTAAAATCGAATAAAGCGCAATGGATGTCTGGAAAAAGGAAAACCTCATCATGAACGACAACGAAGTTTGGTTAAAGGCAGCTTATTATTCTTAAAGGATCCAAAACTGTCTAAAAAATACAATGGAATTTCAAAAGACGGCGTTTTACCAACTATTGAATAGTTTATGAAACACAAAAGTTTATTTCCAGGACGATTCAGCCCCACGCCATAGAACCAAAATGGTAACTAAGGCATAAAAATGTTAAAATCTATTTTTCCAATATAAAATTCATTACAAGCACTCACAGGTTACAAGCCAAAAAAAAAACAAATATATGGAATTGAGTCTATGGTGTGGTCAGGAAATAATCCAGATCTCAATCCAATTGAGAACTGCTGGCCTTTATGGACAAAAGAACAAGAGAAAAACATGAAAAAAGTCTAAAAGAAATTGCAATAATTATTGGCACTGTGTGGAATGAAGAAAGTAGTATTGTCTTGAACGCGTTTTTGATTTCATTAGCCGAAATTATTATGACGAAGCGGTGTTCTACAAAATACTAAGACTTGTTTTTAACAAACCATTTTATTTTGCTCTGCTATATACTATATTGTTAAGTACAGGAGATAATATGAAACTTGGTTTTGCGCTCTATATTGGATAATCGAAGAATTCTTTCAATATTTTGTCAATAGATGTCGTTGCAGTCGTCTCCAGTACTACCAATCGCATTGTGTTATAACTTACAGTGTTGGACAGGAAAATTAAATTCGAGGAAGTTGAAGAAAAGTTACAGCTGTTCTAAAATGAGTGAAACTAAGAATGCCACGCAAGTGTACGGAGGCGATGCTGTACCATATCAGTTCGTGTAGTAATTTACATTGATGAAAGTTTCACACTGATGGAATAATGTCACTAGCGGAAAAATGGGAAATAGTAGTCGACCAAAATGACTTTTTCGGTTAGCAATATACACACTGTAAATTTCTTGATTTTTGGCAAATAGTTTGGAAGACTCGAGCACATTTTTAACGACTTTCTAACTTTGTGTAATTGGCTTTAATAACTTTCAATAAGTGTTTCCTCGACACGCTTTTCCCAGAGAACGTGCGGCAAATTTCTCTGAAACGAATCGACCAGAAAATTTTACAAAATATTTTCAGACATATTTCCACAATTAATGACTGAAAGAATATGATTTTAACAATAATTGCGATTTTTAAGCCACTTTAAAGTGTAAATTCACATAAAACGATTTTTTTTATAAGCCGTCATTTTAAGAACGAAAATCTTCCTTACCAAAAAAAAAAACACAAAAACCGTTTTTCTTACTTGTGAGTGGTTATAACCCCTTAAATTTGAGGATTATGTCCCTCTAAAGCGCTCCGAGAAAGTTCTTCATTATTTTTCTCACTCCTTGTTTCCTTCCTTCATTAACACCCTGAATTGTGGTAATCTTAAATCATAATTTTCTAATAGTCTATAAAAATTAATGTTCATAGACTTACGTTACTAAATTAAGAGACCTTGAAAGTTCTACGGTCAAAAATTTTTCACATACTTAGCATAACTGCGATTTATTTTCCAAAAAAAAAAAAAAAACAAAGCCAAACTGAGAATTTATCGGTTGACAATCATAACTTTTAGGCACTTGTCTGCAGTTTTCATCATTTAGTTCGGTTATGTTGGATTAGATTAGGAGCATTGGTCGATCCCAATAGGTACAGCTGGTAACATAAAGATCCTCATAAATCAACAAAGCTCCAATCACAAATTTTTTTCGATGACATATATATGTTAGTTCCAATTACATCTCCTTATTCGGCGAAGGTATGATGTCCTCACCTCACTTTTGCAAAGTGTTAACAATATTGAAGAAAATACCCGAATGTTTCCACCTTTTTATAACCATTTAGACGCAATAAATTGCATTGTTAGTTATACAAGATTATATTTCTATTTGAAACATTCCGAATGTGTGTTTCAATATATGAAAAATTATTTTTCCAGGAACAACAAGCCAAAACCACTTTCCAACTGCATGAACATGATTTAACATTTGTATTTTCACCATTTTATTGCTATTGGATTGCAAGTGTGTTTATTTACATACATATGTTTTTCCAGTTTTGTAAGTTGATACTTTCATAATTCATGCGCAGCGGAAAATTGGTTTAAATTGGATTCACAGTTACAGAGCGTTGATTTTTTCTAGACGCAAGCATATGAAATTGTAGATGTGAGCTTATGTATTTATATATATCTACATTTATGTTCGCACATGTGATGTAATGCATTTAGCAATTAAATATTTAAATAACACGCATGCAAAGGTAAATTCATTCCCGTCGGCTTAAATATTCACCGACATTAATTTTATTTGCATTAATGAGCTTCACCGCCTTCACGTTGATCCGCCCGAGACCGGAGCTGTCATTTTTAACATTTAATCAGCGCTAATTATGATTGAAATTGCATTTCAAATATTTCTACTAAAAATTAATTGAAAAATAATTTATGTTTGGGGAGAGAGTGAAAGAAATAATTGAGTAGGGATATTTAGAAACAAATGTACACGTTTTGAAAGTGAAATTTAAAGCTAAGCTGCAATTATCACATATGAAGGTTGTGACAAAAATTTAAGGCATAGAATACACATCAATGTATTCAA
>CM050323.1:37806766-37904772 GCA_027475135.1 Bactrocera correcta
TCTTAAATGTGTGTGTACCTCTACATATGTGATAATGTCTGTGCTAGTTGGAGCTCAATAATCCGATTTCGTATTTGCAGTTTCAAAATTTGGTGAGGTCTTTACAAGAGCACGAAGAATTTTGCGACAGCAAAAGTATTTCAAAGTACTTAGCTCAAGTCAGCTTTTGCGCTGTCCCAAAATCCCTTTGACCCAAATTGAATCGCAAGAGGTCTAGTGAGCTCCTCACTTTAATTAAAGTTAACTTTTCTTTAGTTATAAGGATTCTAACTTGTCATTGGCAATATCCATGTTCGTGCGGTAAGGTCGAGAAACTAAACGAATGCCGGTTGTAGAAGCTATTTGGAGAAGGATGAAGTCGAAAATTCTGAACATTTCCTTCCAACTTTCCATCACGGCTTTGATGAAGAACCATTGAATTTAAAATAACTTAATTTACGTTATATTACATTTATATACTTTAGTATGAAACGTATTTGATCTGGTATAAATCACAAAGACTGGTATAAAAAAATAAATGAAAAAATAAAAAATGTGATGAAATATCAAGAATTTATACCACTTTAAAAGGTATTTTGTCATTTGGGGAACAGTCGCTGGGAGAAGTAAATCGAACTACAGCTGGTATAACCCAAATATATTGGCATAATCAATTTGAAACATAATAAACATATGTTAAATTACTGTAATAATAACTATTTTCGATTTTCAGATATGAATCGAAGAAACAACTAGTATAAAATAAACAAACTGGTATAAACAAATAAAATTGAAATAAGCAAAACTGGTAAAAAGAGCTGTCTTTAATTTGCTGTTACCTTAGAAATAACGAATGCAACAAGCAACTGGTATAAATAAAAAAACTGGTATAATAAATTTGATATAAAATTTAGAATTGTTGAACATTATAATGAGAGCTATCTTCAGTTTACAGAAATTAACTAAAAAAAACTAATATAAATCACAAACATTAGTAATATTGTCAGCAAAAAGATCTAGAATAAGTACTGTTTCACGAATTTAATGGAGGCTACTTTGGTTTATATGTAGAATTTAAAAGGAGCTTTACTTTGCCAATACCTTAAAGAAAATTGAGTGCAACTGGTATAAATATAAAATACTGGTATAATAAATTTCATTTAAAATTTAGAATTGTTGAAACATTATAATCGGAGCTGCTTTCAATTCCATAATATAACATAAATACTAGATTATTACAATGATGATTGTTTCCTGATTCCAGACATTAATCGAAAAAATCTGATACATATCAGACAGACTAACAAAAAGGAGTTTATATGAAATCACAAGAGCTACAATCAAAGCTGCTTTCAATTTGTCAAAGCTTCAGACAGAAACCAATGTAACAAGCAACTGGTATAAATAAAAATACTGGTATAATTAATTTGATATAGAATAAGGAACTGACAAACAATTTTAATCGTTTTCGATTTGCACAAATTAACTACAAACAAAAGGTATAAATCACAAAAAGTGGTATAATCAAAAGAACCCAGAATACTCAAAGGTTTTACGAAATTAAAGAAAGCTACCTTAGATTCAACGAATTAAGAAAAGTTGCTAAATGTTATTATGAGAATTACCGACGATTTGCAGAAATAAATCTAAAAATTCTGGTATAAATTTTACAGACTACTAAAGTATTTAATATGAAATAACGAAAGCTGCAGTCAAGGCTGTTTTCAATTAGTCAAAGCTTTAGAAAGGAAACATGAACAACAGCATGTTAGAAGCAACTGGTATAAAACAAAAATACTGGGATAATTACTTTGACATAAAATAAAGATAAAAAAATGATAACGAGATTTGCCTTCGATTTGGAGAAATTAATAAAAAAAAAATCAACTGGTATAAAGTACAAAAAGTGGTATAATTAAAAAAAGCTAGAATAAGTAACTTTTATAGAAGCTTAACTTAGATTGAACAAATCTTTGGAGAAGCGATTAGAACAAGCAATTGGTATAATTAAAATATACAGCTGTAAGAATAAAGAGAGAATATCAAGGAATTATAACTGCCAACTATTTTCTGTGTACAAGGAATTGTTGCTTCCTCAAGTAATATTTTATTAGTTGCTTAAAAATTGAAATCCTTCAGAGAATATAGTCAGTAAAATTTTATTTTTTGTAAGTCAGTGAAATTCTATTTTGTATAGTTTTATCAGTTCATAAGAAGATCAAACGTAAGCATAATTATAAATAGTGTTAAAACTATACTTTGAACACAAACTGCCTTTACGCGCGATCTGCCGGAAAATGTGTAAATAAATGTCTTTATTATATATGTTCGTATATAGTATATAAATATACACTACCTCCCATCTGGTACCAATATAAAATTCATTTATTTCGTAGTTTGCTTCGCTTCCTTTCAAAGACATTTATGTCTTTACTACATCAATACTCATTGCCCTTTCAAACAATCTCTTACAATACTTTCCCCGCTTTCAACTCGCCCTTGTTTTACAACACAAAACATTTAAGGAGCAGCTTACCGCAGAGCCGAAGCTTAGACTGCTTGTTTCCATTGTTGTCTACAGCATTGCAACACATCAACATATTTGCAACACAATGCTGCGCCTGTTGTGCACTTTTGTTTGCTTGTTGTTGTGGAAAATATGGCAAAATGTCTTACACACCAATACACGCATACACACACTTTTATTTATACCGGTACTTATAATCGAAAGTCCATCTCGGTGAGTGGCAAGTGCCAAATGGATTCTGTAATGCATGTGCGCCCACAAAACGTCGAAAGAAGTTCAAAGCAGCTTGAAATTGCAACATATTGTTTGTAAAGTATTTATATATATATTTCTTTTATTTATTGCATTCTATTGTGGAAAGTACTAGTAAATGGTGAGCAATATACATTAAGGAATGGGTTTGATGAAGGTCGAGTTCGACATGATGATTATATAAAAGTAGAAAATGGTGAGTAAATTGCTTTAAAAAAAAGTAAATAAATTATGGAAAATAAGTGAAAATTTAAAAAAATGTATAAAATTAAAAAAAAAAATATTGGAATTATTAAAATAAAATTTTAATTAATAAATACTCTGTTTTTTTTTTAACATGCAATCGAACTAAAAATTGTTTTTAAAATGTTTTATCAATAAATAAAGAGAAAAATTTGAAAAAAAAAATTGAACCAGGAATATGGATATAATAACTTTGAGTAATTCAAAAATAATTATTGAAATAAAAATAAATTGCAGCAATGTAGCTATTTTTTAACACAGAATATCATTGTCATAAAAAATGTTACTCATACGCCATGCCGCACGAATCTCTTACTGCAATGCCTCAAATAACTTCAATTTAAAGGAATCAATACTTGGTATATCTGCAATAAATACAAAGTTTTTTGTCAATATCCCTTGTCAACAGTCTATGTCGTTATTTCCCCTCAAAATTATGACACAGATCTTCAAGAAATTGCTTGAGTGGCCAACATGTCGTATGAGTTATATTTAAACTTAACTTCTCTAAAACACTTAAATTATTCTCGATGCAGCAAACACGTGGCGCAGCAAAGAAGTACAAACAGCAGCGGAAAAAGTGCGAATACACAGAAAAAGTTTCTATGTATAGTACACTTAAGGTTATACGTGGGTTTTGACGGCCGAAAAAATCCAATTTCCACCATTTTTTTATTAATTAATAAATTAATTAATTTGTTGCATCTTGTAAGCATGTAAAGAGAAATTTTTGAATAATGCTTTGTGAAATAAATATAAATAAAATAAAATAAAATTAAATTAAAAATTAATTAAAAGCTGGCTTCCGCAGGCACCACCGAAAAACGTCTCTTTGCGGTGCTCAGCATAACAGATGAAGAATTGAGCTAAAAGCCAAAATAAAAATTTGCTACAAATTGTCTTACAAAGTGGTAGTTATCGAAAAAAAAACTCATTTTATCAATCTTGAGGTTACACTTTTAATTATATAATATAAAATATGTGACAAACCTTAATAAGATCACATCACTTATTTCTGAAAAATCGTGACCATCGACTTTGAAAACGACATTTCGAGAAAAATATGGTCATTATTAAAAATTAAAAAAAAAAAAACAATTTTTTGAAATTTCAAAACCCACGTAACCGCTTAGAATATGTATAAAAGCATCTTTGAAAAAATTCATATTATATTTTTTTATTTTAAATTCCCAATAGAGTGCACCGCTGAAACTGTTTCTACTTTCAATGCGAGCATATTTTGGTTAGTTTTGGTACATGCACACAAATATTCACCGAAAGGCCCGATTTACATATGAGATCACAGAAAAAGGTATTTTGGTTTAGCTGAAAAGCGTTTTTCACGACAATACAGAAAAAATATCACAAAAAGTAGCACTAAAAACTAACTTCTCTGAAACATACAAATTTTGTGTTTGAAATTTATAATTATTCACTTTTATTTAACATTAAGTAAATAAATATTTTGCTTTAAAGCTTTGGACGTGAAACTCAAAGTAAGTACACTTTCAGCCTAAAGCGCAAGCTCACTGCTTCTGCTTATCTCGCTGTCACTAATACATTTCAGCTTTGCACGCTGCCTGAAATTTGACACAAATTGTCAGCTTCGGAGGAAATTACATGCTGTCAACCACATATAAATTTAATTCACTTCCATTACGGCTGCATCAGCAGATTTATTTTGATTACACATAGAAAACTGCTTTAGGCAAAGGCAAAAGTAAAGGCAAAGCGAAAAGAAGCCAAGCGATGATGTGTAGAAATTTGGGAAAGGTGAGTGCTTTGCAAGCATATAGAATTACAAGCAGCGATATTTATGAGTGTGTCTCTGTAAATATATGTGTGTAGCTGCGTATATGTGTCTCTGTATGTTTGTATGTGTTATATATGTCACTTTAAAGGGGCAGGATTGGTTGGAAAATGTAATTATTTGTACGAATTTATGCAATTACTATTGACAGGTATATTTAATTTGAGGTAATTTTTTTGTAATAAAACCAAGAAAATGGTTGTAGTCGAATTACATTAGGAAATAGTACTAATTGAAGTGCTTGAAATTCATAGATTAATTTAATTCGTTAATAATTTAAGCACAGTTACTCTTAAAGAGTAATATGGTATATAATGTGAGTAGCTGTTACAGGGCGTATGAGTAACATTTTGTACAGAAAGAGTACTAATTGAAGTGTTTTAAAATAAAATTTCAAATAAATGTATGCAATATAGCATAGTTAACTTTAAAGTGCAAGATTTGAAGAGCTTAGCTTTTGAAGGTGCAGGGCGTATGCGTAACATTTTAGTTGCGGGTAAGGTAAGTGTCAAAAAGTTAAAAATGTAGAAGTTGTGCCGAAAAGAAGACTAAATTCATCGATTAAAATATTATCAAAGAAAAAACCCAAAAAAATTCTGTTCTAAATTATTTTCCATAATCTTTCTTCATTAGCGTCTGTTTATAAAATACCAACTTTTCACTAATAAACCCAAGTAGTATGCAAGGCAAAGCATTTATTTACTATCTCTCACAGCTTGAACCCCTTTAAAGCGACCAAAAAAGCCCAAAAAAAAGTCAAAAAATTCTGAGCAAGTTCATTTAATTGTCACTCATACGCCCTGTGCACCCTTTTGGCATACAAAAATGGGTTAATTTTAAATAATTCACTTGTTAGACCTTACTGCAGCCGCAATTACCACAAGCGCAAATCTGTATGTATGCATAATGCCATCAATCTACAATTTTTGGCAGCCGCAAAACAATAAAAACAACAACAAACGCCCAAGCAATACAAAAGGTCTGCAATTTACGCTGCGCAAATATTTGCATGCAAATAACAAAATTTGAAATTGCTTTGATGTTTTACCGCCAAATTGTTGAAATATGCCGGCGAAGCCTTTGGCACCCGCTGCGAGTTGCTTTTTTCAGCAATTTTCCATTAGAATTTTTGGCCCCTTTTGCTTTAGGGTTTAATAGTGTGGCACACTTTTTTACTAGAACAATTCTCCATTTTCAGCGCGCAGGAAAAAACCAAATCAAAAATGTTTTGTAAATTTTTTAGCGCAATTTCGCATAGTGGGTGAGGGTGCACATGGCGTATACGTAACGTGAATTTTTAATAAAATTGGCATTTCGACACATTGTTGCCAACAGAGGTTAGTATGTTTGCTTGCGTGCAACATATTTGCTAGCCAAGGTTGCTGCTGTTAGTGTAAATGTTCAGGTATTTCTTACTCACTATATATATGTGTGTGTGCGTGTTTGGCGTTGCAAGCAAATGAATACGCAACCACTTTATTGTTGGCATGACAATTTCATTTCGTTGACGAATGGCTTTTAGCACACACACACTCAGACAAACACATAGTGTGCCACAAGTATGATGCATATCAACGGCAATGACACTAGTTAAGTTTATGTGCGCCATCTCGTCCTCAAACACACACACGCACCCGCACGCACACATTTACATTTTAACGACCGTGAATGCGTGCATTAAAGGACATTGAAGGCTTGTAAACATTTAAGAGACAGCTAGTTGACAATGCTCTGCCCGCTCGACTGCCTGTAGCCGCTCGCCGCCGCGTCATTGTGTTAAGTCCATTGTTTTGGCAATTCAACCGAAATGAAATGCGGCACATCACGCAGCCATTGTGCTGATTTTAGTGCATGCAATCGTGTTTTGTTGCTGCGACGAGTGCCATTGAAGTATGAATGGCTCTGTAACACTATCGAGGAATTAGTAATGTGTTTCCTTAAATGTATGTAGTTTAAGTTTATTTAATTAAATTGTTGTGAATGATGTTAATTTCAGAGTTGAGGAAATAATTTCATTAAATTAGTGTATAAACTAGTTTTAATGGCTAGAATATAAGTTTTAAGAAACTGAGATATTAATTTACATTGTTCAGGGCAACGTTTTTAGACTTAATTGGCCTGAAAAGGATTTGAAGTTCTCTACATTAAAATACGTATAATGCGATTTAATTTTATTTGCAGCTCCTTTGAAAATTTATGTAATAAATAACCTACGCTAAAGAAATCAATACAAAAATCGATGTCTGATGAAAGTATTATAAACTTATATATTTTTCATATCTTGAGAAAATATTCTGGCAGAAGAATAAAGTATTTGCAGCCCTTAGAATTAGCTACTTCGGAGGTGTACCTGTTCTTCATAAAAGTGGTCGTCTATCTTTAGAGGCCTTGCGCAATTAGTCTACATTAGATTCAGCAACTTAAATTTGTTGGTTTTTATCTGAGGGAGCTTTTCACTGGCTCCATTAATAGTAAAAGATGTTGTGCGCTAAGTGTAAAGGCTTCAAGTTACTTGCCTGTGGAATAGCCAAAAACCTCAATTGAATTATAAGCATAAAATTGTGGAGATAATAAACGGTGTTTGACCTAACTTCCTAATAACAGAGCAAAAGGATAGAAAAATTATTTTATAAATCCAGCAACTTTGTGTACTTTTTTTCGTTTTTGCAGTAGTGAAGCACAGTGGCAGCTTATGATTATACGTAAGGGCAACCCATACCATTACCGAATTCTCTTTCAATTTTCGCCTCATTCTTTGGTAACTTTTTTTGCCAGTATCTTACCAAGAGAAGCTCAAACCATCAATAGTAAATATTAGATTTCTTATCTTTCGAAAATATGGCTTATTCGCACTCCTTCTTTCATACATACATATGCATATACTTTTGAGCAAACTCCAACCTTTTCACTTTGTACATATCTCACAAAATTGAACTCTTGTGACCTAGATTTCATACCATAGATAAAGAGATAGATGAACCAATGAGGATTGTAGCGCGACTTATGATCGTTTGTGCCCATATCGTACCAAAGATTTGTCGCAGATTTTCCAATTTTACGCGCAATTTGACTATTCGACATTGATCTTTTCAAGGTTAATTTTTTTCCCTTGCCAATAGCGTGCTCTTATTTTTCAGATAACTCATTTGAGTTATTTTGTAAATTCTCATTACTGACTTGTCAAATTTAAAAAAAAAAAGTGAGAAATTTTTCAAAAATGTTTTACCTTTATATCCAAAATGACATGCGTCTGATCAGATGTCTGTTTACGTACTGATTTTTCGTAAAAATCAGACTACAACCCCACCTACTTCCCACATAACACACTTTTAAATTCCATTTGCTTCTCTCAGCTTCCCGTGTACAAACCAAGATGCATTAGCCATTGAAGTCCTCTCATCTTGTAACGAAAAACTGTTCAAATCCAAACAAAACTGTTCAAGCCTCTGGCTACCGAATAAGTGAACGCAAATACCATAGTTAACTTTTTATCGGTCAATGTGAGAGGTATAGAAATATTGAGAGAATCTTTTCCTGCTAGTAGTATGACGGTGTGTCAAAAATCGGTTGAATCGGGTCAATACTTACCTTAGCTCTTCTATACCTAAGGCAAAGATTTTCAAACTTTCAGGTGGCTTTATGCGGCATATGTCAGCCAATATATGATTTATCCCAATGAAAATAAGAGAGCGGGGCCCTGGCCCTGAATAACTAATTCTTCATATAGTTGGTGATTCTATGTGAGGTTGCACTTTTCCTTTTTTTTTAAATTATTTATTTACGAAGGACTAATTATTAGTTAATTTATTTATTTATAGGAATTTTGGTGACCCGCTTTTCAAACTAGTTCGGGCGGAACTTAAACTTTGAACGGTTTATTTCTCGAAATTGTCTTTGCCAAACCCCTCAGTTTGTACTGTACCGATTTATTCGAAAATTTTAGAAGGTCTTTCTTATAGTCTTTTCTATTTCTTGTCCGTATCGCCTTAATTTAATTTTTATTAATTAAAAAAAGAAAAATCGAAAACCAATACTTTCGAATTTTTCCCTTAGAGCCAGCCATTTCGACTTTATCCATGATTCATATTTTTTTTCATTTTTTGGTTTTAATTTTCAAAAAATAAATGTCAAAGAATGTTATTTCGAATGATAATAAACATCCCCCATTAAATTTGAAGTTTCTGCGTTTTTTTTTTTTAGAAAGTAAGGCACCTCGAAATGGATAACATTTTGATTGCTAGGAGAGTTGAAACCGTAGTTGTACCCACGTGGCAACTTTTTGATATCCACGACTTTATAAGCTGGTAATTTTTAAAAATTTTTACTTTTTTTATTTTTTGATTTATTTTGTTGGTGTATGCATTAAATAATAATAAATAACTACTACAAAAATAGATAGCAGAAATAATAATTAACCTTGTTGACACTTCAAAAATTTCGTGAAATCCATGCATCTAGACTAAATTAGTACCCTTAAGGATCGCTTGGGTAAAGCGAGACCACAAAGGAGATATTTTCCATCGTTTTCCGTTTACTTCATTGTGAAAAATATTAAGTAACAGTATTTCAAATTAATAGATACATAAATCTACAACAATTTGAGGGCTAATATATATTTATGCTAACCTATAGTGTCAAAGCCCCAGAAAAGTATGTCTTAAAAAATAATTAATACAATCGCTCCTTCAACCCCTGTTAATGACTTATTTAACAGATTTCTATCCCGGAGTAAAAAAGCATTGTTTTCCCCACTTAGTATAACAACGACACAAAAATCAATCTCTTCATTATTTCAAAATATTCAGTCTGCATTTAAATGACTGATTATTTTCAACCCAACAACGTTTTAGTTGAGTTGTCAATCCTTATTAAAGACGGCATTTTCGTTGGAGCTATCAATTACGCATTTGAGCAGATATACTTACTTCTATCACGACAGCAACGCACATACCTACACTGAAGCCTACACACAAATTAACATAAATATTTCACTAGAAAAGTACTCTGCCTCACCACCCCTCTTAGGGTGACTAATTCAATTTCCACGTACACTTCACTCTCCCAACATTTATTTATTTATAGAGCGCCGCGCACAGCAGCGCCGGGGGAGGCGAAAGAGCGCGTGGAGGGCGGGTTGGCGGCGCACAACACTTCATTACAATTTAATGACTTGATTAAGCTCGTTAAAGCGCTGCGTATTTTATATGCAGTTACGACTAGTCTCTGCATGCACTTGACATTGCGTCAGACAGACACAACGGTTGGAATTGAAAAGCACAAAAGCAGCGACAACAACGACGGCAACAGGAGATATTGCGCGCCGCTTCACCAACGAGCGTTGCATTTATTTAGCTTAACTTCAAGGCTGACGCTGGGAAATGCAAATTGCGCGTTGTCGCCAAAAAGGTGGTTGCCACATAATACAACATGGTTCTTTGTTTGCGCGTCTTCATGCAGCACGTTAAGCGATGGTGTAAGCTCCGACTCAGAACCAAATCACCAGCGCACTGACGTATTAACGGTTTTCACTAACTGTTGGCGGCGCAATGACAGCAGGTGGCAGGTGGACTGATGGCATGTGGGAAGTGTTAGTCGGAAAGTGGCAGGTGGGCAGGTGGCAAGTAGTGGGTAGAAAGTGGTAGGTGGTGAAAGGTGTTAGGTGTTTACCATGTGCGTCAGTGCCAATGACGGCTCTTGTGCTCGTCGCTAAGCACTTTGCGAACTTCAATGCATCCACTTGTGTCACCTTTTATGTTGTCCTCCTATTTTGCGAAATTTACATGCTGCGTAGCTGTTAGTAAGGTAGGTACTTGGAAACGCAGTGACAATGCAGCTTACTCTGAGTGCATTATTATGATAAACGAGGTGCATTTGTTGCCTTGGAGTTCCAACAGCTCAGATTTCTACCCTTGCTATACATACATACATATATAGCAGAAGTGAGATTAAGGCGACTAATACAAAGTAGACGAAGAAGTTACACACGAAACAGCGATTCTTCGATATGCCTATCATACATGTTCTCCGTTAGAAAACATACCAGTATAATATCCTCTGCCCGATATATAGCATCAACTGACATTAAAGAAAACTTTTATGAACTTTATTAATGGCTGTTTGCTTTTTAGCTAACACCAGAAGGACAAGGTATCTAAAAGCCACTCTCATAGAAATTTACCCGGGGCTGCCAAAAAAAAAACTATTTCAAGTATTTACAACAAATCTTGTTTGAACGTATTCGCTAGATTTTTGAATAATTTTCACGGCATAGTCATAAACTAACATCAAGTTAGCAGCATGCCTTATAGTGTTGCCTCTTCATCCATTTTGTCAAACAACGATCTTGCGACCCTCTACTCTACGACATTTTTGCAAAATACTCAAGTTTTGTGGTACGAGTCCAACAATGAAACGCTTCATACCCAAAATAATAACAAAACGGGTTAAGTCGATCCAAAAGAGACGTCAATATTATATACTCTGCTATCTATTGAAGCTCTTTTTATTGAATTTTTGAAGACGATTGGTAAGATTTCTCGAGAACTGCTCAACCGATCTTAATGAAATTTTACACAGGTCTTTGAGATACAATTTTTAAAGACCTGAACGAAGGATTTTTTTTTCGATTACAACTAATTGAAAAAAAACGCGAAATTTTCACTGAAATTTTCACTGAATATTTATTTTTTTTTTTTTTTTAATGTCTACCAAAAATTAAATTTTTACTATTTTTCTTACATCCCAAATTCTAAGTTATGGTTTCGACTAAAACAAGTATTTTTCCACTTTAGATGATACTGTAAGAAATTATTCTGACAAGTCGCGCGGCTCTTCTTTTTTCCGAGGGGTCATCGGAAATGGCGTCGCAATGGCCAAGTTTAAAACATGTTTTTCCAAAAATTTTGGAATTTCATTTTTATATGAGAAAGATTATTTTTGCCCGAGGAAACCCATTTAACATCCTTGAAGCTACCTTTTTCGAGTTTCCAGAGGTGAATGGACGACTCATTTCAGGCAACTGCTCGATGACTTTCAGCGAATGCTTTGTGGAATTCAAATATTAGAGATAGTGATAGATTAGACTGCCCCCAAAAACTTCTCGAACATTTTGTTCGATTCTGTAGCCTTGACTCCATTAGAAATACGAAATGTCAAGCAAACTTGTTGTTAAATTTTTTTTCGAAGATAAAAAACGCCAGACAAACTTTTTATAACGTAAGCAGCTTTCCAATACATACTAATTTACATTAGGGAATCAAACTTTACAAATATTTAAAAAAAAAGAAGGTCGCACGAGTCTAGAAAATTTTTCATGAACATTCGAATTATATTAGATAAACGACTTTAAGATCATAGAGCCAACGAGTCTACTCACTGCATCACAAACCTATTACTTTGACAGTCTTCTTTCTACGCTTCGACAGTTAAATCCACGAACTAACAGTTCAAAGGCTTCTATAACTAAACACCTGTCTTAAAAACCCAGCTCTAAAAATCTCTAATACAACCCATAACTTATCACATATCGACACAGGAATTCGGATTTATTGTGATTAAGGGGGTACTCTAGTCTATAAATCAAATTTTGGGCAGTTTTTTTAATTTTATTAAAAAAAAAAATGTTTTTACCATCCATTTTTTTATGGTGTGTTTATTGATATCTTAAAAATACAGAAAAACAATTTTACAAAAAAATATTAAAAATTAAAATAATTAGAGAGAGGGTGTGGGATGGGAGAGACAGGTGTAAAAAAAATGGCGCATCCTGGTGACATTGATCCTGACTCTCCTGGTAGTCTGAAAAAAAAAATCAAAAAAAATTCTCAATCAGTAAGGATACTGTTATAGTCCCTACCTCAGAGAAGGCGAAATTTTTTTTTTAAAAGGCGACTGCCTGAAAATAAAAATAATTTTTTACGCTTTTTTTAAATAGGTATTGCGTCACTAAAGTAACTGAAGCTCTTAAAATAATTTTAATTTTTCAAAATCCTTTGGAGGATATGTTCTGAAGGGCCTAAACTTTGAATATATGAAAAAAAAATTGAATTTTTCAAAAATTTTAGAGTAGAGTACCCTTTTAAAAACCTTCAAACAATTCTCAGCATTGTGCGTTTTCAAAGAATCATTTGAAATATATCCAGTATGTCGCACTGATATCTTTACAGTCGAAAATTCTTTAAGCACTTTTTTTATGTTTTCCTCGATAACAGCGTCGTCTACCTCCTCCTCATTCAAACATAGCAAACCACTTATCAATTGATTTCCCTGGTTCAAATAATATTGATAACAACCATGGCTTCAACAGCATTTTGTCCCCTAAAAAAAATATTTTATGAACACGCCAAACTCACCTCACCCAAAATGCTTTATCTCAGAAACCAATAGTTCGGCAACTCTCAAATTGGTACAACGGATTTTTATTGTTAAGAGCTGACTAAAATTCGTATGAATTTGATATTAGTAATACCATCTATGTATCAGCCTACGAATTTCACCTCACACAGTCCACTTGTTATATAAAAAATGTTTCCCATCAAGGAAGGGATCTATTTTCTCTCTAAAACCAATTTTAACAAACTTAAATCAAATCCTTTCGAAAGGCTTGGCAAAACTCATTTGCTTTTTGAATTCGGAAGTTTTTAAAACAGATTTGCCATAAAACGGAAAGTGTTAAGGGTATTCTACTCTCGAAATCAAATTTTGGGCAGTTTTTTGAATTTTATTAAAAAAAAAAAAAAACCAAAAATATTTTTACTATCCATTTTTTATGGTGTTTTTATTGATATCTTAAGAATACAGAAAACAAATTTTTCCCAAAAATTTTTAAAAATTAAAATAATCAGAGGGGGGGTTGGGAGAGACAGGTGTAAAAAATGGCGCATCCTGGTGGTCTGAAGAAAAAAATCAAAAGAAATTCTTAATCAATAAGGATGCTGTTATAGTCCGGGAATACGAGAAAAAATTTGTTTGAAAAATCATTTTTTTCGCTTTTTTGAAATTCCTGAATTTTTTTTAAATATTAAAAACAAAAATTTTAACACGATGCTTGTAGGAACGATAAAGGATTATATAAAGTCCACACAAAATTTCAAGTAAATCGGTTGTATAGAACTTGAGATAACGCCGGTACCGTGTGGAAAAAAGTAGTTTCGAGAAAAATGCGTTTAAAGTATAGAAGACAATTCTAGTGAACACGGACGCCACCTCACAAAATCGGCTGTATCTCCGAAAATAAGTCGAATTTTTAAAACTTCTTCCCAAAGGGCATATTTTTGAAAGTCTAAACTTTAAATATATGAAAAAATTGGGTTTTTTTTTTTAAAATTTTGGAGTAGAATACCCCCTTAGTCTCAGCAACATATAAATATCAGTGCAATAAAATATTATTCTGTTACATAAAAAAAAATGAGTATCACATAACCTCAATTCCAGCATTTTTGAATTAGCAATAATAATAACCACAACTCAACCGAATATTGATACATAAAAATATAATAATTGCCATTTTATTTCTATTCTCTCGTTAATTAGTTTCTCAACAACAAAAACATATTTTTATTTCACACGCTGAAGCGCAGCAGCATAGATGTTCATTACCAGTGAAATGTTTTTATTGTGGCTTCAGTAATTAATTGTGTCGATGTCCTTAATATAACTGTTTAGTTATGACAAATTGTGTCGATGTCCTTAATATAACTGTTTAGTTATGACAAATCAATGCCGGAGCTGTTGTTGCATAAAAAGACATTGTTTTTATATTTGCGCTTTTATGGATTCTTTTCCCATGTTTTTTCACAGCCAACAAAATTTTTTCACTTCGATTAGCTTTAATGTCTTGACTTAAAATAATGAAATATTTTAATGAATTAACTTCAATGAATTATGTCATAAATTAAATTTTTTTTCAGAGAAAGTGTAAGTTTCATGAAATTAGAATCTTAGCGGTCACTTAAAAAAAAAAAAAAAAGGTAAAAAAAATGTCATTTAGCAGATGTTACATAACATCAAAACTAAAAATCAAACCAAAATGTTTTAATGGCTGAAAATAATAAAAATCAAAAATTTAAAAAAAAATCCCGCTTTTATAAAATAAAGTGGAATTTTATGCAAAAAACAGAAAATAATCGAAAGCAAATACGCAAAAAGGCGTATGGAAGCCTACGAAGAACATCTGTTGTATGCATCAGCGGTTCGCCAAGAAAAACACCAAGTTAGACACTAAAGTTCATTTAACATTTACCGCTAACAAACTTGTTCTGTAAGCAACTTGTACTGCAGTTAGCACATAGATGGATAAAATGTTTGCTAGTAGTCGCCAGTAACAGAGGCTACTAATTTCTCTTTGACTTACAGGGGGAAGCCAATGTACGAAATATAGTATACGAGGGCTGTCTGATAAATAACCGACCTCAACGTGAAGCTAGCGGCACATCTGAAAAAAAAGTTTATACCCCAAATTGTTCATATTATAATAGCCACTCGCCAAAATTTCAGAAATTTATCTTGCGGAATTATCTGTTGACAGTCGTTTTTGTGAGTCTATTTCGGTGATTTCCCCAAAATGGAAAAAATTGAATATCGAGCTGTAATTAGATTTTTATTTTTGAAAGGCAATACGCCTTCACAAATCAAAGATGAGTTGGACTCTGTGTATGGTGACTCTGCACCATCGTTTACCACCGTAAAATTTTGGGCAGCTGAATTTAAACGTGGTCGTAGGAGCTTGGAAGATGATGAACGTCCTGGGCGTCCAAAAACTGTAACCACTAACGATAACATCGCTAAAGTTCATCAATTGGTATTAGACGACCGCCGGATTAAAGTTAGGGAAATAGCTGAGATTATGAAGATGTCAAAGGAACGTATTTGTCACATATTAAACCAAGATTTGGGCATGAGAAAGCTGTCCGCGCATTGGGTGCCGCGTTTGCTTACGCTAGACCACAAACGTGCGCGCATGAACATTTCCAGCGCTCTGTTGGCTCATTTTAGTGGCAATAAGACCGAGTTTTGGTGCCGATAGATAACTGTAGACGAAACTTGGATTCATCATTATACGCCCGAAACAAAAATCCAATCTAGACAGTGGATTGAAAAGGGGGAACCGGCCCCAAAAAAACCTAAAGCTGTGTATTCGGCTGGGAAAGTGATGGCGAGTATTTTTTGGGACAGCCATGGAATTATTTTTATCGACTATCTTGAAAAAGGAAAAACTATAACAGGATCATACTACGCATCATTATTGGACAAGCTAAAGGAAGAAATTTCGAAAAATCGGCCACATGTGCAAAAAAAGAAAGTCTTGTTCCACCAAGACAACGCACCATCTCACACCTCAACAGTAGCCATGGCGAAAATCCACGAATTGCGGTTCGAACTGCTTGACCATCCACCTTATTCACCGGATCTAGCACCAGGCGACTTTTTTTTTGTTTCCCCAACTTAAAACTGCGCTCGGCGGCCAGAGATTTTCGTCAAATGAGGAAGCAATCTCTTTCGTGAACTCGTATTTTGCAGACAAAGACGCCAAGTACTATTTGGAAGGGTTGCAGAGATGGGAGCATCGCTGGGAGTAGTGTGTGGAGTTACAAGGAGACTATGTAGAAAAAAAAAATTTGAAAAAGTCGCGTGCATCATGGTTAGGTCGGTTGTTTATCAGACAGCCCTCGTATTTTTGTGTATAGATAGCCACTAAAGTCTCCTTAATCTTTTCCAAATAAGGTGAAAAAATGCTTTTATCTAATATTTATCTCAGGATAAACCTGCAATGGGTTCCAGGGCATGTCCTTGGTAACTGTGAAGCAGATAAACTAAAACAGGTTCCACATTACAATTAGGCTCCGAAAAAGAGGGGAAATTTTTTTGCCTCTGGCTACCTGCAGATATATAATCCACAAACCTCCTTCAAATACGTTTTAAATACAGCTGAGTCTCGGTGGAGTCGCTCTATAACTTGCTCAACAAGCAGATATTGAATGGAATGATAGGCCGCACATGTGGACTTCCCTCAAGAAAACATACACAATTAAACGAGGGCTTCTAGATAATGCTTCGAAGCTTCGAAGTTTTCATGTTGATGAACTTCATCAGAAGCACGAGCTGGTTCAGAGATAACCCGTTAGAGTGAGTGGATTTTAGTCAAGGTGGTTTCACAATGGGCGTCCTAAAAGGGCTCGCTGCGTCGTCAGAACTCAAATTTTTTTCCAGATCAAAAATTGATAAAACACCTTATGGAGAACCGACCCGCTCTCAGTGTACAGATAATGGTTCTTGGGTGCCTTTCCTTGTTAGCTCATTGGCTTTATAATTGCCTGCGATTCCGCTGTGTTCTGGCACCCATACCAGTGTTATCACAAAGAGACTCGATGCTATTAATAACGAGGTTAGGCACTCCTTGACGAACCTTGAACGTACTGTAATGAGTTCAAGGCACGTATCGCCGCCCTGTTAGCTGAGTGGATGGTCACTTCTCTGAAGGAAGCTGCAGACTTGGTAGAGACCTCCTGACAGTAAACCCCTCCATCAATCTTTCCCACAAGCTTTGACCTATCCGTAAAGAAGGTCACTGCTCCTCTTCTCAAACGGATTATTCGTACTCACAACGCCTCCCCGACGTTAAATGCTATAGTTGGAGTGGACCATATTGTATCACGCATATTGATAAATGCCACCCGTTGAATGCTCTCCAGTTTCTTTACAAGTGTGGTCCCTTCTAAAGCCCTCTCCTACGTAAAGACTCCATAGAACATAATATTCTTCACTATGGTCTCATAGAGCCAGGGAACCACATTTAAAGGTTTATTTCTCGCTCATAGTTTGCTACATACCTATAATATAACGGTGTATTTCATGTATGCCTTTTAACAATGTTTTTCACATTTTTTTCACCTTCCCTTTTATATCCAATAAATAACGCACTTCTCCACACCCAGTGTTTCGACACGTACTTTGAGACTACAGCGCCACACAAACAAAATTTTCCACCATTTCGTCCACCTTTTATGGTATTTTCGCGCTTCTCAGGCTTCGCAAGCGCTAATTTGATTTATTACCTCAGCTTTAACGCTTTAATGCTTTGCTGGCAGCGCCGCCACCCGCCAAACAAGCGCTCGACAAGTGCTTTAATGCTGTTGTATTGTTATTGTTATGTTTTGTTTTTGTGCTTTCTCGACGGTTGACTTTAATTAAAATCGATATCAGCGCCAGCTTTAAATTGAGTGATTGTCGGCGCTTGAACACATTTTTATTAATGCTGCGCACTAAATTACTCGCCCCTACGACCTTCAAGAGCGCCAAAAGAAATTGGAGATTTTCGTCAAGCAAATCGATGCCAAAGTTTTATTGCTGTGATTAGCGGCGTTTTTGTTTTTACGAGTACTCTCAGAAGTTTTTCGTTTTCGCTTTGCTTAGTTGGCGTTTAATGAGCCGAGTATTTTTCTGGGGTCACTATAGTGAGGAGGAAAAGGTGGCATCTTTCAATTTGAAAATATTTTTATATAGTACATCGGTATGGGATCCATATTACGTATGAAGAATACGGAATACTTGTAAAGCATTTTATTTGATTATTGATTAAAATTTCAGTCTTACTTGGATCAACTACTTATTATATTTAACAATTGTTGGTAAAAAACAAAAAAAATAATTTATTTTTATGTTCAAATATATTTTTTAACAAACTAGAAAACCTTGTTTCTTCCTTGCTCATTCAAGTATGTAATTTTACCGTTTTCTTTAAGTGGCAACTCTCTAAGACCCACATCTTAAAGAATAAACGCACTTGCGAGATTTTATCAAAAGCCCTTTGTTAGGCACATGTTTTTCTTATATACATTGGTATATATTTTCTCTAGGTGGCAACTCTGTTGGGACAATTTTATGCGAAAGCAATATTAAACGTCTGAGTGGGATTTCAAGTGTTCAATTAATATTTAAAAATTCTTTCACTTTTATTTTATGCCACATGTGGCAACTCTATTGCTCTATTTTGAATTAAAATGATTGAACATCTTTCAATTTGGTTAAAAAAAATATTGCAATACTATAGTAAAATATGTCAAATGTGAAGAAAGAAATACTTTAGTTGAATTTTTCCATTTTTTTTTATTGAAAAGGTGGCAACTCTTTTGCAAAATATGTGTAAATCTTTAGTAAAATATGTCAAAAGCCGAAACAAAAATTTACGAGTTGAAATTTTCAAATTTTTTTAGTAAAAAGGTGGCAACTCTACTCCAAAATATGTCTTAGTTTACAAATTTCTAAATATTTAGCATAGCCTCTGACTAATTTTATTTTAGCAAATATTTTGCATGCCATTTTTTAAATACATGTGGCCACTCTATTGAAAAGAACTCCTAAATCAAAGAATTCAGGTACTTTCAATTTCTATTTTAAATTTAATTAAAGCACAATAGTAAAATATGCCAAAAACGCCAAAATTATGCAAAAGAAAATAATTTTGCGTTGAAGTTTTGAAATTTTGTTCCTCAAAAGGTGGCAACTCTATAGAAAAATATGTATTAATCCACAAAGTCGTGAATATTTACCACAATCTTTGCCTAATTTTATGCTGGCAGCTATTTTTTATGCTATGCTAATTTAATCATATGTGGCAACTCTATTGAAAGGAGCTCTTAAATAAAAAAAATTCAGGTTCTTTCAGTTTGGCTGTAAAAATTAGTTGCATTACATGAGTAAAATATGCCAAAAGTGAATAAAGCAAGTATTTTGAATTGTATTGTTGTCAAAAGGTGGCAGCTCTATTATAAAGTATTAATAATAATATTATTAATGAATTCGGCAATATGTTTCATAAATTTTGTTCAATTTTATGTCGATTTGTGTGTTTTACATGCTATGAAATTTTACCCATATCAATATCTGGCAACTCTGTGAATACATACATATGTATATCTAAGTTTGAAACCATATTCCATAACAAAACAAAAAAAAAAAATATTTTATAAAAAGATTCAATATTTTCAGATTTCCTTTTCTTACTCAGGTAGCAACTCTGTTGAAAAATGTGTTTAAATTGAAGAAATCGAGAATATTTTCAGCATAACTTTTCACATGAATTTTATTTATAAAAACAATTTATATTTTCAGATTTACTTTTCTTTTCTAGGTGGCAACTCTGTTTAAATATGAGTGTAAATTTAAAAAATCAGGAATATTTTCAGCACAACTAATTTGGAACTCAATTGGAACACACAATTTTTAACAAGTTATGTGGATTTTGTTTGGCAGGTGGCAACTCTATTTTAGATCTCATTTTAAAAGATTTTGAATAATGCTCCTCTTTTATGTTGTTGTTTGATTTCTTTAGTTCAAAAACTACAATTTTAGTTCCTTACATATATTCATTTATTAGATACCAGATACATATGTACATACATACATATGTGCGTATGTGCTTACAATATGTGTCCTGCATCCACTAAAATCTCAGTAGTCCATACGAGTTTAATATTCAATGTTCAGCCAAACATTTATATCTACAATATTTATGAATATTTGCGCTCTTAATTCACCACTTCTTCATAAACGCATCCAATTAAAGCACTAACCAATTAAATACTGCCGAAGAACGCTTCTAAAGCTCCGAAAGCTCGGCTGCCTTTTAGTTATTTATAATTCGGTGCAGAGCTCAAACGCACAAGTGCTTGCTGCATGCATCAATAAAGCAATGATTGCTCCATTTTGACGCAGAAGTGGCAGTGAGGCGCACAAAGGAAACTGCAGCAACAGCTACAACAAGAAAAAAGAAAAAAACCACAACAACAACACCGCAAGACTTCAACAGTGACAGAAGTGCCACTCGAATGAAATATGAAATTTCTCAAAAACCCCGTCTGAGTGGGCAATTTAAATTGAGTTAAGCTGCAGTTCAGCTAAGCCTCCATACTCAGACACATACACATGTATATTTTACTGCATATACACATAGACAAAAATATATAGAGGCTAACTCGGTTGCAAGCATATGAAATGGAAATCCGAAAACCTGAGTGCCTGCAGATGAATTTAACTTTGTGTGTTTATTAAAAAGTAAATAGAGGCAAAGAGGCAAAAACTCGCCGGCCTTGAGCGACCGCAAAATGCTCCCAAGCGAGCTAAACACACTCCTGAAACTGTAAGTGCCGTTCGCATTCGGCTGCCTAATGGGTCAAGGTTACTGTCACGGCGTATTCGAGGTGGTAATAAAGAGGAGCATTGAAATATATAACGCAGAGGCATAAGACGGTTTCTTGATGTAAGTGGCAAACAGTTATAGGGGAGATTACGAAATAACATAAATAACATTGTGTAGCAAAAATGCAAAAATAAGCATTTCTTTAATTTTCCCTAATTTGTATGAATCTATGTAGAAGAACACTTGACACAGCTGATGATAATGCCATTTTAATGGCAACTGGCAACATAATGGCGAGAGGGAGAAAGTCTCGAAAACAGGAAACAGCTTGAAAAAATACGAGTTGTAGAATGAAGGAAAAAAATTAGAATGAAGAAATGAAGAAGAGAAAAGTCAATGCATGAGCCTAAAGCGTTCTAGGCCACTACTGACAATTCAGTGGGACGAAAGAATAGTTATAGAAAGCAAAGTCACAACAACATGATATGCTGTAGCACTAAAAAGGGGGAGATAAACATATTGCAGTGGATGGAAAGTGTAAGGGTGTCGTCCAACAAACCAAATAGGTCTGGATAGCAAGCAGCAATGAAAAGATACAAATAAGAACACAACAAGACATAAATAAGTCAACGGATCGAAGATAATCAATACTTCTATTTCGCTGAAGAGTCGGCATGCGGAAGTGAAATCGAATAAAAAAACATAGATGTTATGGTGCTACTATGTTATATATACCTTAGGTCCGGAATATCAAGGAAAGTTACAACTCTGAACCTGAAACTACCAAGAAGAGATCAATGCATATGTTTGAAGGCTTTATCAGACAGCGCAGGTAGTTTCATCGGATGATTGAAGCAGCATTAATTAATGAATATTATTCGAGCGAATATGCCACGTCCAGCAGGAAGGAAACTATTGCAGCTGTAATTGAGAGTGTACACGAAGACCGTGAAGAGTTGATTCGGCGACTTTCGCAGCAACTCAGACTGACGTATGAAACGACTTGGTGCATCCCATCTCGAGATCTTAAATTGAAAGCGTACAAAATACAGCTTGTGCAAGAGCGGAAGCCACTCGAACTTCCCAAGCAACATTTATTCGAAAATATAGCAGCTGTAAATGAGAGTGTACACGAAGATCGTGAAGAGTTGATTGAGCGCCGTTGGCAGCAACTCAGACTAACGTATGGAACGACTTGGTGCATCCTACCTGGAGATCTTAAATTGACAGCGTACAAAATACAGCTTTGGAAGAGCGGAAGACACTCGAACTTCCCAAGCAACATTTATTCGCTCTATGGACTCTTAAAAAGTTCCAAGAAAATCTCAGGTTTTCAAGCCAAAGTTAGCCTTTCCTTACTTCTTCTGTTTCACGTTAAGCCTGTTGCTTCTTCATAGCAAAGCCAAACGTAAGGTAGTTGTTCGGATCTAGAAACCCTCAAGCTTTTGGGAATACACTATAACTTGTGTGACTGACATAATATTATATTTCTTTTTTTTTGCCCAATGTTTCTTTCTTTCCAAAATATGTTATGTAACAAGTTTTTTGATATTCCAGAAGCACTTCTGATAAAAGCTATAGAACGAATTTTAGTTCCACATTTCCTCAGATGTTTGAAACTTTCAGCTTCAGTGCAGTAGTTAACGAGCTACTGACATAAAAATAGTACAAATTATATTAAACTCCATAATTATTTTAATTTAAATTATAACTAATTCCTTTTTTTGCTTTTAAATTTTTTATTGTTTTATTATCTCACCTTTTTATAAAATATTTTAAATTAGCAAAAAAAACAAATATATCACACACAAAATTATATAAATATGTTAGCAAACCACAGACGCATTTCGCACTTAGCCAATTGAAATGCAGTGGTCGACGGTTTACCGCAATAAATCAGCTGCTTGTTTACAATTGAAATGCATATTATATTATACTGACTTTGGTTGAGGTAAAATATGGAAATATTAATTTTATTAGGTTACATAATTATTTTAAACTTTTTCATACATGAATTTTCCTTGTGGCTTTGTGTGAAATTCTGATCTTTTATGGCTTTATTATGTATATTCATTCAAACTGATATTTTCGCGACATCCATAGAAGTTATGCAAGCGAATTTTATTTATGTAAATTTTCTATAGAAATAAACTAAGTTTTTTGTGTGCTAGAAAAAGGAAAAAAGCCACTTAGAACTGAACCGTCAGATGAGGAGCGTGGAATGATTAAAAAATTAGTAAATCTGGAATGAAAATTGACCAAATCGCTTTTCCCTTAAAGAGACATGAATACAAGAACCAATTTATTAAATTTTAGACTTGATATTCAGAATAAGCACATATCCGCTGGCGAGTCAGAAAAGACTCGTCTGTCGTGATGTTATTTTATTTTTTTTTTTGAAGAGGCTTTTTATTGTGATAAATTAATTAAAAAGTGCTCATTTATAGAATTTAAATAAGTTTAGACGTTACAAATTAAGCACCGAAGACGCTGATCGCAGTGGGTGCCCAAGATACTTTGTTACCGAAGAAAACACTGAAAACTCCACAAAATAATTTTGAATGACCTTCAAGTGAAGTTCTTCGAGATAGCAGGTAGCTCCCGAGATATAAACTGAATGTGTACATCATATAATTCACGAATATTTGATTATGAAAAAGCTCTGTGCAAAGCGGGTGCTGTGTAAGCTCATTTTCGAAAAAAATAAAAAGAGTTAATGATTCGGAACAGCGTTTGCAGATATTCAAGCGAATAAACCCGAGTTTTTGCATGGAAATGTAACAATTAATGAAGTATGGCTCTATTATACTACTCCGAAGTTCAATCGACAGTCAGCTGAGTGGACTGCACGCTATGTGCCCGCTCCAAAGCGTCAAAAAATACAAAAGTTAGTCGGTAAAAAAATGACATCTCTGCATGCAATAATTTTCATTAACTACCTTGAAAAGTAAGGATCACCAACAGTGAAAACTAAATGGCAAATTATAAAATTTGATAAACGAAATCTTCGAGATGTGACCGCTTTTGAAAAAAAGGAAGTACTGTTTCACCAAGACAATGCACCGGGCCATAAATCATTGAAAACGATGGCAAAAATCATTGAATTGTGTTTCGAATTGCTTCGGCATTCACTCCTTCGTCAGATCTGACTCCCAACGACTATTTTATGTTCTCAGACTTTAAAAGAACGCTCGCTGAGAAAAATTCTTCGCCGAACGAAGGGGTGATCGCTGAAACCTTTTTGTAAGCAGACGACAAATCGTACTACAAAAAAGGCTTCGATGCCTTTGGATGGTCACCGGCTTCACCATTTCAGAGTAGCTCCAAAAATCGAAATTATTATCAAAAATCTTGTTCACAAATTCCAAGTCGGTCGGTTTGACCTTTTTGGTAAAGGGTTAAAAAATACATACTTAATTATACTTATATGCGCTCATAACTATTTGTCGAATCAATTATAAATTTCCGAAATATAAATTCGAATATTCGATACATAAGCAGAAGATATTTCTTAATTTGCAAGAGCATATAACGTGTTAACGAAAATGTTGAATGAAAACTAAGAAGAAACTTGTCGGTTGCATGTTTTCTCTATTTTTTATTTTTTTTTAAAACGATCCAAAAGTATATATTTTTGCAATCCTTTGTAGCTAATAAAAATTACGAAATAATTCGAGTAAAAAAACCTCTTTTCTGACAACAATTGTGGCTAAAGCATGTTGTAAGAGGGTGTACATGACGTATGCGTAACATAACATAGAGTGGCAACTAATGAATATAAAAAGAAACTTTCAGATCTGAATTAAAAATATAATAAAAATATATATGTATACTAAAATATTGATTAAAAATGGTCCAGTATTTTATGCTACTTTTGCAGTTAGTACTTAAGGCATTATTAAAGTTGAATATACTTGTCCTGACTTAGTCAAATAGGAAGATAAATTATTGATGACAATTGCAGCATATTAATTATATATATCAATTCATTTTATCACTGCCGTTATCAATAGATCAGTTTCAAATTATCATTCAATTACGTAGAGCGAAGCAAAGGCACATGGCCACCACGTCGTATACGTAACTTTTATAGCAAATCGGAAAAAATTAAAAAAAACTTCTTACAATCGCTTGGAATGCGAACGACTTTAAGCTCTCCCCTCATTTATCCATAAACTAAATACATAACTGCACTTACATGCCGCTACCCGCCGCCCTTAATGTCATCGGGAATCCAATGTCAAAGCCAAACAGCTGCAAACTGGTGGACAAATCCACTGGCGATTCAATGCAAATGTTGACAAATGTGCTGTGTAATCGCCTACGCAAATTCCAACACACTGCAGACGGTGGCAAGCAGCGAATCCGTGTAGTGCGAAATCAATAAGCTTGCAACTAAGCCGCATTTGCTTGTTTGTGCCGACCAAATCCACAGCTCATGTCAAGTCAACTGAATGCTGTCCGCCGGCCGCAGCTGAGCTAGGCACGCCAATAAACACAGTAGGCCGTGGCAGCTTGTAGTCGGCGCGTAAGGGTATTACGTTGATTCGATTACAAGCTATGCGGCAAGCTTAGACATGCGTTGCGTGGGTGCGGTCTTCTGTGGTAGGGATAAGGCAAAGCTGCCATGGCTCGTTGGTAGTGAATGGAGATTGTAGCGGCTTATTTGAGTAGCTTAGCAGTTTAACTTTAAAACGTTGAACAAATATGGGGTGTAAAATATGCAAGCTATTAAGTAATAAAGTTGCTCTTTAGCTGTGATAAATATTCGAAATGTTGCCACATTTTCATAAAAAGTAATCAAAAACTCGCATGAGGAAACTTTTTGACACCCAAAAATTAGCAACAGCCACTTTCGAAGATATGCAAAAGTAATTAAATTTTCATCGAAAAGTTATTGAGTATCCCAACGAGGGTGTAGATCCTTTGTGGTTACTCGTCATATATACTTTCATAATGCCATTAGACCCTTGCCATGCCGCACACATACAACTAAACTCTTACTTTAGCGTTTGCTTGCATGCTTAATCATAGTTATCTACCGTTATTCGCCTAATAAAGTGCACACACACTTACAAATATACATAAAGAAATATACCTATGCGAGCATAGTACCAAGTTACCCGCTTTAATGTGCCTGTTTGTGCTTGACATGTGTCATTTTGTTGCTGTGTTGGCAGAAAACGCCAGCGCTTCAGCCTCACAATGAAGTCCTCGCTTTGGCAGGCCTGTTACATAACAGAAGGGTATTGCAGCTATAATTGCTTTCCGCAAAACTACATGAACGAGTAGGCACCACTGCCGCCCTCATCATCAAAACATGAAACACATACACTTAAACACACACGCACACATACTCACATACGTGCGCCCTTAACGGCAATTCATGTCGAGTGTAGTTTGTGGTTTATGTTGATCACATCACAAAGTGCCTAAACTTGTTCGGAATACATTAGAGTTCAGCCACAAAGGTTTGTAGGTGTGTGAGTGTATGTGTTTTAGCTAATATCTGCACACACATGCTGTTATGTCACGTGGTCGGTTTACTCGAAAATTCTGAGGATTAATGCCCATTGTTAATTTTCATACTTAATTTATTGACTGAGTTTGACAAGTGATGGCTGAGCAGCCAGAGCTGAGTCGATGAGAATGTAATTTTCTGGTATGTGAAATAAGGCCATTGAAAATTGCTTTTACATACATACATACATATTTATGTATGTACATAGATGCGGATGCCGTGCATGAACTGCTTTAAAAGCATATGAAACAGTTTTGATTAGCATTAAAATTTTTCCTGCAAAAATTGGAACTATCAAAATAATTTTTTTAAGAAAGTAATTTTTCGGGATCCCGAAATTATGCGGATCAGTTTCGGGATTTTCTGTAATTATTGCTGTGTCCAAGTAAGATTTGTAAATTAAAAAATTTTATACAAAAAATTAATGTGCGGAATCCAGAATTTATCGCTATCAGTTTCGGGATTTTGCTTATTTCTAGATATATTCAGGGAAGTTTCTTTAAATTAGAAAGGGTGGTAAATAAAATTAATTTGCGGGATCTCGAAAATTTCGGGATCAGTTTCGGGATTTTATACAATTTAGATTTAGATGAAATAAATTTTGCTTACATTTGAAATAAAAGATACTTAGACGTTATTTATATACAATACATCCATACGTGTATATTAGTTTATTGCTATACCACATAGTGCGCCTAAGAGAAAGTGATAAGTGTTAGAGGCAAGCGGTCAATCATGAGTAACAAAACCAAACTAAAGCTGGGAACTAAAACGTGGTAGGCTTAAAAAGTTATTATTATCAATAAAACCGAATAATTTATTTTAGTATGTATGCACATATGTATTTATGTAATTGGAAAAGTTGTAATACATATTATAAGGTAGAAGAAGCGAAGTTTTACAATTTCTCTGGGTAGGATAGGAAAAAATTTGTAGCCTAGTTCAATAACTTGTATAATTATAAAAATAAAATTTCGGGATCCCGAAAATTTTTCGGGATTTTTTGCAGCATAATTTTGGACACATAAGCACACGAATTGGTTTAATCTGATACCAAATTGCAACATTTTTATTATTTTAAAATATTTCTCCCGAAAGCTTATACCGCGTTTAGACCGTGAATTAGACAAAAATTTCGGGGTCCCGAACCGTTTTGGTAAATTTACATATGGTGAAATGAAAAAAATTATATCCTAGTTTGATAACTTGCATAAAAATCGTTAATTATAAAAATAAAATTTCGGGATCCTGAAAAATTTTTTCGGGATTTTGTGCGACATAATTTGTAAAATTAAATTGAATTAATCCGAAACACTTTTTACTAAGTTTCAAAGAAAACTATTATTTTAAAAAATCGGAAAAATCCAGCTTCTAACTCGAATGCTGTCAAACAAGATTCTAAAAACTTAATTCAGTGGCAATACTTCTAATTTACTTAGATGCATACGTGCTTGTATTTGTATTTACTGTTGAATTGTGCTCTCAACTGTCAGCATAACAGTGATTTCGACATTTTGAAAGATTAAGGTAAGCACGATTAATAGCAGATTGTCAATTAAACTAAAGCTTCGAGAACCCTTGTCAAATGACAGAGAGACAGCAAATCAAAAACAATATTAGACTTTATGAACGACTTCTGAATCAATCACGAAGACAAAAACGGTTGTGATATAAAAATAAATGTTGATGGCAAGATGACTGTAATTTATTTCTAATGCGACCTTTTTAAATAATTTTTTATAGGATTGGGGCAAGCAGTCAAGCAGACTCACTGCAACTGTAAGTTTTTTCCAGGAAAGTTTCGGAATAATGCATATAAAATCTTAAATTAGAAACTTTCCGCTGGCAACTCAATAAATAATGAAATGAAAAATTATTATTTTTTTATAAAAATCATCCTTCTACTCAAAAAGTCTTTTATGTCTTGTTTTATGTTCATCCCTTTATATTAATTTGTGCATAAGAGCAGTCAAGGTCCCCGTGATATGTAAAATAATGTCTTCTTCCTTTCATCCACTTGTGGTCTTGGTAGATATGAGCGCATATAATTTTCACGCCACAATAAATACACTTTCTCTCAGCACATATTTAGGCGCACATATACAAATGCTGTTCCGGCGGCTGCTGCTTTTCACTTTTCATGCTGTGTAATATGCCACTTTGCGTTGTGGAATTGTGTTAAGTGCAACACTTTATGCGCTCAAGATAATTTTTCATCACTCATACGCCATGGCGACGCAGATGTGATGTATACGTATTTGCACAGCCAGCCTATGGCGAGCGGGCGAAATATATCTACATAGTTGGCTTTGCTTCCTCATTTTGAGAAAATCGATGTGCATATGTGTATAGAAGCTAAGTTGTCAGCATGTTGATAAATGAAATTCCTTTACTTTATTATCCGAGCTTTTTTTGTGTTCGTTTTTTACATTCGCTTGCAGCATTCAACTGCCTACGTTCATTCACACACATATGTGAAGTTATCTATGAAATATTCATACGTGGAATATTGAGCATAGTAGTAGTAGAGGCCGTAATGATTCAGCAAAACTACAAGCTGGAGGCCAAAGTTCAATATCTTGATGGAAGGTTTGACAATTGGAAATATTTATGTGCGTCCATACAATTACTAAAGTAGATACGTTTTTGGAACTAACAGGAGTTGCCAATTTTTAATGAATTTTTTTTGTATATGTACTGGTAAAAAAAAGTAGTATAACTTTAAGTCCTTCAGACAAAATTGGGGCAGGACTCATGAATTGCTCTTTATTACTTTGGTCTGAGTAAAACTAGGACTCGAACTAAATAACAAAAAAATCTTAAACAGAATATGACTTTTCGGGATAGAATATGAATTTTCTGTTGTAGGGTTTTTGTTGTAAGTTGGAATCCTAACTTTACTCGGAAGAAAGTAATAGTTTAGTTTGGAGACAAGTTAGTCATCCTGAAACCGACATGGCAGAAGAAAACTCTGCATTAAAATCAGTCGGAAGACTGGCAGCAATAGATAAATTCTCCACAATGACCTTCATGCACAGCTTAATAAGCAGGGGTTGGTACTTTCATACACGCTTTATTTGGGAGAGAATATTTCATGTCACACTAAATGAAGATGGATGGCGCCGGGCTTTGTGACTCGCCAGCGGAACGTATGTATACAGATCAAAAATGGCTAATGGAGTGGAAGCAGAAATCTATTGCACAGAGCTGGATCTCATGCGACGCTTTCAGGTTTCTGGAGTACTGCAGTATCTTCCAAAAGAAAATCTCTGCGGCCATAAAAAGGACTGAGATAGCCAACATTGCCGGAAATAACATAAAGAAAGCGAATATATAAGTATGTCGATAGCCAGGTGGCAATTAAGGCAATAAACGCAATACGTCAGAGAATGCTCTTAGAAGCAAGAAGGAACTAGATATAATATTCTTAGAAGCAGGGAGGCACTAGATGTGGTGGCTACCGGAAAATGGCTGCATATATTCTTGGGTTCCAGGCAACGAAGGAATTTCGGGAAACTAAATATAGCTGATTAGTTTCCAAAAATACCAACCCTCTGGCTATCGAACTAAAAAAGGAAATTCTAAAGTCTTTAAAAATAATATGCTAAGCGAGATGGAATGTCTTAAGGTAGCACGATAGCTATGATCATACGTAGAGCACCGAAGCAAACCACGCAGGTTTTTTACTCACACGAACTCGAAAGTGCGGGAGAAAAGTTGTTGGTCTTATGACATGTCACAATCTATTGGAATCACATGTGAGTCGGATGAGCATAAATAACGACAATAGATGCAGAAAGTGCGGGATGAGACTCCAACATTATCTAGAAATGGACTTAAATTTCTGAGAGCTTTGCAGTTCAAGAGACTGCATGAATTATCAAATTAGATACCAAGTCGCTCTTAAGCCTCCAGCATTATCGAGAAATTGACTTAAATATATAATAGCTTCGCAGCTCAAGGTATCTACGAGTTGATGTTCTATATGACGAAGACTTCAGTTCAACCTTAATTGTAGTTCCATCTGGCATTACTGCAGCCCAGTAGGTCTGTGGTCTTGGCCTAACATATATGTATAAATGAAATCATGTTCATGGAACATTGTCTATGCGAATGAAAACACACATGTTTTGCAAAAATTTGTCCAGCACAGCTTCAACCTGATATTGGGAAGGATATAACCATTATATAACCGATAGATAACCTTTGAATCTATAACTTTTAAATTCTTTATATAAATTCGTATTCGCTTAATATATTTATGACTTAACTACTGTAACAGGTTTCAGACTTGGCTGCTAGTTAAGAGTTATTCGAAACCCGTTAATGAAAGCCACTGAAATATAGTGGCTGGAAAAACTTAGGTTAGTTCATTTTCTATTGGAAAACCTGTACAAGGCATCTGTATTAAAGATGAATCCTGTATTTAAAAAATCTCTACTACATAAATTTACAAAAGAATGACTGAGCAAAATTTTTAATTCTTCAACAAGCACTTAGGCGTATTATTTTTACAATTTTGACAAAAAGGATGAACAACAAATCGAGATCTATATCAGAAATTACTGGCACTCCTTTTGAACTTTTTGATTGAATACTGTATACAAACCGTTTGTGGATTAAAGGTGTCTGTATTAATATTGAGTATAGCTTCAATGCAAAATACTTAAGTTGACGAAAATAATATGCATATTTAAAAAAATATTTATAATAGAATATACTCCAACTAGACATAATAAAAAAAAATTATTTATGCAAAAACTCAAAAATATGAGCAAATTTCTTTACACGTATCTAAACCCAAGCATTGCTTTTCATATTTCATGCACTTTTAGACCTTTTAGACTAGTCCAGCGCTCTACCCCCGCACCACCACACCAATTTATGCGAGTTTATTAATAGTTTCCACTCTGTGTGTATTTGAAAAGTTCGCCCTTCCGCTTGCATCGGCTTGCAACGGTTTGCTTGAGTTGCTCGAAGGCCTTTTCGCATCGCCGCTTATTTGCCGCACCAACTGTGCTTTTTATTGCATTACTTTGCCGCTCGCAACCGCACACGCGCCGCATGGGCAATGCAATATTCGAAACACGCACAGTTTCATGGCAAGTTTTGCATTTTGCAATTCACATTTAGCATTTAGTGGTTTGCGAAAATATTAAATTCATTGCAGTGCAAACAAAATGTTATTGTTGTTTACTTGCTTTGACTGTCAAAGGCGACTGACGGTTTAGCGGGTGGAAAGTGGTGCGTAGAGTTTAGCAGGGAAATAAAAATTGTTGTGGGAAGTGTTTGAAAACTAAAAAAACATTATTATGTATATTTGGTAGTAAAAATTATAAGATGTTACGTGTTAAAGTAAAAATAAAATAATAATAAATAAAGTTGAAAAATTTTATTATGCGTCCCACAGCTGTATTATTGCTTCAATATCCTCGAAGTCCGATATATACCTTCTCGTTGAAATGCTAAAAGTACCAGAAAAAAAATGATTTTACTCGTTATAAGCTTGCTCTCGCAGCTCAATTGAGAATAAATTTTCTTACGAGAAAACTTTCGGAATATTTTTAAGTGATTTATTCAAATTTTTTCAACAAAGTCAATTAAGTGAGAACAATATTTTTATATAGTTATTATAATTTGATGATGTAAACCAATCGGAGATGGGAGAGATTTCAAGCTTATTTAAAGCAGTATGATACAAATCGTCCCATCACTGATTTTTCGGGAGGTCACACATCACTTTTTGTAAGTTTACAGGCGAAGGAAAAAAAAATAACAGAAACCACTTTAATTAAAAAAATTTTTGAGGTTTGGTCAAAAATTGGTTATGTATTGGTTCTACATTGGTTATGTACTGGTTATATATTGGTTATGTATTGGTTATTTATTGGTTATATATTAGTTATATATTAGTTACATATAGGTTATTTATTGGTTATATATTGGTTATATTTCACAGCAGAAGCTGAAAATTTCATGCTACACATAAGTTACATAATGCAATGAAGCGTAATCAATGAAAAACTCAATTTCGATACTATTTGTGATACATTGTTTTGCATTTTAGGTGACGAAATATGTGGAACCTTTTTGATCACTCCTCCTCAATTAGGTTAAAATCTTAAAAATTCATAAAAATTATACAAACAAATGTAGCTCACAAATTGATAGCGACCGTTAAAATATTTATACACACTAAGCATAACAGAGCCATTAAAAACTTCATTACCGCTTCAGCAATAGCATCACTACACCGCTTACTATACCCTCACTATCAAACGCGCTGTCAAATTAAAACTCCAACAGTTCGTTAAATCTCCGTTAACCCACAGTTATAAGCGCGTTTATATCCACATCGAGAATTTTAAGCAGTCAACCCACTGTCATTCGTCTAAATACCATCCACATGCAGTTTCCTTATTTATACAGCACCCCTCATTCATATATCCACGAACGATTTGTCTTGATGACCGCCTTCACAATCATTTTCATGGTCATCAACTTCAACGCGTCACTTGCAACATCCTTGCGACACACATACATATGTATGTACACAAGCGAGTACTTAAATCAATTTCATGGCCCCTTTTAGTGTCCATCAAAGCGGGTTTGTTTAACAACGTCAGTTATCAGTAACCGCAATGGCACTCATAAAGCCACACGGCTGGAAGATGTGGCGCTCCGCAAGTGCAAATGCAACAAGCAAAGCAATTGTATATATACATATGTATGAAGATGAGTCAAGTTTAAGATATTTGCATCTGATATATACATATGTATATGTAAGTATGTATACTCGTAGTCATTTGTATGTTATATGAGTTATCTGACTTATTAACGTCACAGACATTTCCGCGTCGCCTTTCTGACGCATCCTCCCGGCGTTTTTGCGTCAGTGAAGGTGTCTTTAACCGAGGGTGTAGTTTGAAGTGACAAAGTAGACAAACAAATGGCAGGTTATCTGGTGTATTTTTTCACATACTTGCTAGCAGGTAGTGGCCAAAGAGTGGCAGCGCTGTGACGTTGGAGAAAAGAAAGCACTTTTTTAGAATGTCATCTATTGAATTATCGTCACTGATATCATATTTCCTTACCTAAAATTATTCATATGGAGTATCAGCCATCAATATACTAATATTATTTCTTATTCTCTATATGATACTTTTTATTACATTCCGGAAGTGATCAAAATCGGGCCATAACTAGGAGCTTTATAAATAATGTGCCCACAACGCCACCTAAGCAGTTGGTCTTGAGGTTAGTTATTTCGGATAAGATTCTAGATGTTGTTCTGCCATCTGGTCTGGTTGTGTGTCCCATATGTAGTCAAGCCGAGTACTCGGCATAATGAAAGCACTGATTTCTCGATCTCACCGAGTTCATCAGTAAAATCCTTCATTAATCGGCGCAGCACTTTGGACACTGAAAAAACTTGTTAAGGCGGCTAATATCAGTTGAGGATGCTTATAATCAATATACTTGTATAAGACCTTTCTGTATCAAAATATACTAGCAGTCAAAGCTGTTTGATTCTCCGCCGTAACTTAAATCAAATCTGTTTGATCAATTGTGTAGAGATATTTTTTTTATTTTCAATTGGTCGCTAGAGTTACAAGTTCAGTATTTTTTTGTCATCTAATGACTGCTCCGGATTCATAAAGACTCATCACCTAAAATTGTACAAACGTCTTCCTGATGACCTTCTTATTTAATTAAATCATTATTTTCAGAATACTTTTGCTTTCTGTATACTTCTACGAGTGCCTCTATTTTTCCGTTGCCATATGATATTAAATTTTGGTCGAGATTGCATTTCAAATATTATATCAGATATTGGTAAATTAAAATAGAGAAATCTGATTTGTTCCACCAAATAAATTGCATTCGTTTTTTAAGAGCCTCAATTATCTTCTGGTTGGAAACCTCTTCTAAAAAAAATTCATTTAATGTCATGACGAATATTTATTTGGAAAAAAAGCTAGTGAAGATCGCTTTTTCCCAAGTGTTTGTATAAAGAGATTAGATCTGCAATCGTTTGGACTATCAATTCAAATACGCATAAAAAAGTAAACGCGAAATGACGCCATATGATAAAAAATCATTTTAAGATATCTTACAAAATAATGTTTTTTCAAGAAATTTACCTAATAATGCAGTTGGTACACAAACAGAATTAGGAATCAGTAGGAAAAATGTTTATTTATAATTGAATCACCTCTAAGATTTCATAATAACAGAGTCTTCTATAAGGACGCTACCAAAGTAGACCGATAAGGACAGCAAACGACGCCATACTTATTCCCACTATTTTAACATTTCTCTTAAGTAAGGTTTGCCATTTCGTCATGGAGAGATATCACCATATAACAGTGAGTCGAATTATTAAAATTTTATACCGGAATTCGAAGTTAATGGTCTCAACTTTTAGAGCGCTACATCCAATTTATGGTCGTTAAAATCCTCCTATCAGATCAACAATTGAGCATCTAGTGGAAAAGAATGTACAAAATGTTCACGGGATAGTGAGACAAAAATATGCCCATAGTGTCGAGAATATTGCTGGCATTCACACGTCTTTCTCAAGTGTTGGGCATTTTTGGGTCAAGAAGCGTTTTACACATACTCCATAAGTCACAATTGCATCCTGGAAAAATTACGTTTCGGTACGGTTTATTGGCCGGCAGCATAATTAGGCCGTACTTCTTAACAAGTCCACCACGTTGCTTTGAATGGGAATCGCAACCGCTTAATGATAACCGAATATTTTTAGTCCGAATTGGATGATAGGGACTTGGATAATATGTGGTTCTAACAGGACGGCGCCACAAGCCACATAGCAAATGTCACAATCGATTTATTGAAAACCAAGTTTGTTGAACGTGTTATCCCACGAAATGGCTCAGTCAATTGGTCGCCTCGGTCGTGCGATTAGACGCCTTTATACTTTATGCCAGCAAGCTAGCGACTATTGCTGAACTTCGTAGCAATATCGAAAATGAAATTGCGGCAGTATCGGAAGATATATGCTTGAAAACGGCGCTAAAGTCCGTTTTGGCTATATTTTCTGATTTGCCGTAGGTAAGACTACCGAAATGTTTTAGCCTCAGTTGGGCAAAGGCTGAGCAATGAAGGGTAAACTGCTTGGCTGTTTTTACTTCACCCTTTTCTATACAACTTTCAGAACTAACTTCCGATGAGATTTTTAACCTTACCGAATGGATTTTGTGGGGCATTGTCCTGTAAAAACTCTTATGATTGCAAATAGTTCAGTAGATATCCTGCTTTCTGCTCCAGCTGAAAGGTTGTCGCGTGTAAAGCACATGCTAGAATTATTGATTTAGATCTAGAACATAAGATGCCAATGGAGATCTAACTCGGTTCCATTTCGCTATGAGCGAGACAAAGGTGTCTCTTCCGGCTAGCTCAACGGCTTTGCAGTTGCCAGTGACTGCGATTGGACCAGGCACCCAAACGAGTCTATATCTAGTGAGCGGCTGCTGTTAGAGTGAATGCACACCTTCCTCAAAGAGGCTGTATGTCTATCATCAACTTTTTAGCAGCCACTTTTGCTGGTAGCTTAAATCTAAAAATGGAGCGCTTCTTACAGAAATCCTCTATCCTTTCCTCTTGTTGTTGTCGTTGTTATTGTAATAACAGAATTCTGGCGAGTTGAGAGTCAACAGCCGGATAAAAATCGTCGACTCCACTGTCGTGGGAACGGTGTCCTTTCCTCGTAGTTTTGACCCTTTCATGTAAAAGGTCACTGCGCCGCTTCTCCAGCGACCTCTTCTCATCCTCATATCTACTCTCGTCGGCATGAGAGCACAGAAAACACTGCCACGAGTGCCACCTTTAACGCAGTGAGCAAGTTTTCAGGAATGCGGTTTGAAGAGGAGAAAATATTGTACAAAATACTTCTAAATTATATTTTTTTATTTTGAAAATTCGAAAATTAATTCTTTTATTACTTTTTTTAACTTCTAATTTTTTTTAATTATTCCACACTACTTTTATAAATATGAGTTTTTTTCAATTTAGTAATTTTGATACAAAAATTCATAATAAAAAAATTAATTCTGAAAAATATATGTATTTTTCAATTTTTTTTAAATTAATTTAAATCTCTTTTTGTTGTTTTCATTTTCATAGATGGAAAAATCAATTTTTTCGGAACTAATTAAGTTTTTTTTTTTCATTTTACATTTTCAAATTCCATATATGTTTTATAATATTTTTTTATTCAGAATTTTTTGTATCACCATATTGAAAAAAACAAGAAATATTTTCACATCACTGTAAACACGAGTAAAATTTGCCTCGGTCGACATTTTACCTTTCTTTCGATTACATCTTTCACTCCCCCACAAACGCCACGTCAACTTTAATGTATGTAAGCGTATATTTACTGCCATATTTTTCCTCGGCATTCTACCGACAATTTTATGTGGCACAGTCTGCAACAAAGTCTGTGCGGTTATTTACGGGCTCCGTCTACTCGGCTGATAACTGTGTCTGCGCACGCCACCACAACCGCCGCCACACTAGTACATCCGCTTATTAACCGCAAACGCCTACATTTTCCGGTGCGCCCTCCACAGCGCTCAACCGGCACTTCACGCTCATCCCGCACGGACCGATGCTTATCCTGGAGGTTGTACATCAGCGCCCGGGGCAGACGCGCGCAGCAGAAAAAATGCTAATGCAGCAAAGGAAGGTTGCTTGCGCCATTAAAGTTGTCTGCTGGCAGCGGGAGACGAGCGCAGACTCACACAGCCATAACGATTATCTGCGTTCGATCGCAATGTGGCTGCTCTCGGGCGTGCCATGTGTCAGTCTTAGTCACACACACAAACACATGTACATATGTGTTGCTGTATTTTATATCTTCCTTATATTTTCTTACCTTCGCCATTTCTCTTTTATTTTTTCTTGCAATTTTCTTTGTTTTCTTTTATTTTATTGCTGCCTGTGGCCAACTGCTCGCCACACAGAGTCTGCTGTGGCGCTCATTCCTTGGCCATAAACTCAGTTTCTCAGTTTTACAGGTAGCATAACAAGGGCAGTCTGATGGCCAGACCAGGAGACAAGCGCTGAGCGCCGAGGCAGGCAAGGGCGGTGGAAAAAGGAAGAGACGAGAACTAAAAGAAAACAAAGTAAAGGACACCGGAATGGAGGCAATGAATGCGAAAATAAAATATTATTACAAATTGTAAACAATTTAAGTGCGGCACATCAAAACGAAATGAAAAGCATGGCACCCCGCCTGCTCTCACTTCTCCCAACTCACTTGCCACACGCTTTCTCGTTCGCGCTGTTAGTTACTTAAGCGCCAATTTGCTTTGATTTACTTTTGAGTTGATAAACTAACTGTACATATGTGTGAGTGTGTTTGTGAATGCCTGAACTTTTAAGTTATGCCGCCATTTTATTTTTATGAATGTAGTTTATGTTGCGGGCAATGCGCTCTGACATACGCATGAGAAACTGGGGCATGTCCGAGAGCAAACGTTGGCGCAAATGTAGTTAAACGTGGAATTGACTAAACTTTGAAAGAAAAAATGTAAGGCCTGTGGAAAATAAGTTTAGTTTTCAATGAGGGATTGGTCAGATGTATCTGATATCACTCTCATCAATGTAAGCAACATCCTAAAAAGATATTTGAATTGCTTTCTTTTTAATAAGAACTAGCCAGTTGGCGAATTATATAGCTTCATTCTTGGAGTACAAACTTTACATTATATAATCCCAGTATGAGACCTTTGACTCAAACAAACAATTTTACAAATATATATTGCACTCATCGCCATCTATCGGATACATTTGATTAGTCTTCATGAGCCGACTCGCTTAACACTGAAAATTCTTCATTGAGTCTCCAATGAAGTTTGCTCTAACATATGCTACCAAAGCATGTATAACGATAATTTTGGCTGTAGAGAATTCAACGGCTCATGTATGTTGGGTCTAGATGAGGCTTTTTGATTTATTAGAGGCCACAAAAGGCCTAAGATCGTGGTACAATCCTGGTATATCTTCCTGTCTATATATCTCTGAGGTGAGTATTCAGCCGAAGCGTTCAGAGTATGTTTAACATCAAAAGTCTCTAATTTTACGATAAAGTTGTGAGTTGGCAGATTTCAACAGTAGGGTTGCCGAATGCCAAAATATAAAAGAAAACCTATCTAGATGATGCTCAAAATTCCTATGTTTAAAAAGTATACGAGCCAAGCAATCGACATAGTTAAAGGACGGATTTCTCGATTTTTTGATTTAACAGTTGCTACAATGTTTTCTTGACTGAATTTGCCAGGAAATTTATGTTAAATTTGTAATCTTACGGGTGATCCAAGTATATGTACTTTTTTCCTTTTTTTTCCCTTTTTTGACAGATCACGCGTGAGTCGTGTCAAGCTATCGTGTTACTTTTGCTCAGTATTGCTAGCATTTCATAATAGAAAGACTTGAATAACGTTTACAAATCGCTGAAATTTATTACGAAAGTTCACGTTCACGACGCGCTTCGTTCAATTTATGCCGCTCGAATTTCCCAAACCACATCGCTTCGCTCTATAGGCTTTTCAAAAGTTCCAAGAAGATCCGACGTTTTCGAGTAAAATTTTGTTCAGTGATGAATCCTATTTCGGGCTCAATGCGTAGTAAGCAAGCAAAACTGCTGCATTTGAGACGAATATCATCCAGAATAAATAACGGTTTGGTGTTGGAATCATCGCTCCATATTTCTTCAAAAATTATGCAGGCAACCGTTATGGCGCTGTGATAACCGACTATTTGATATCTAAAATTGAAGCTTGTGATCTCGGCGACATTTGGCTTCAAAAAGACGGCGCCACTACAGACACATCACTTCAACCAATAGATTTATTATGATAACACTTCGATGAGCTGATAATTCGACATTTTGGTTCTGTAGAATGGCCATCAAGATCGTCATCAGTCTATGCGATCAATACCACTTAAATTAAAGCTTAGGAGCAAGAGATCACGCTTCTCATTCGCCTGTTACCAGTCGAAATGTTCGAACGAGTCATCGAAAATAGCACTCAACGGATGAACCATCTGAGACCTAGCCACGGCCAACATTTGAAAGAGATAATCTTCAAAAAATAAAAGCGAAGGGATGTTCATTAGAATGATAATAAACATTCTCAATTAAGTTTGAGTTTTCTGTATTTTTTCTTTAAAAAATACTTTACCTCGAAATGGATCACTCTATATAAAAGAAAACACACTTAGAGGATGTTTAAGGTAGTAGTCTGGTAACATGGGTTCAAAAAATCGAAACATTTTTTTGCTTAATTTGAAAGTACAATGTCTTAAAAATGTACTGTGAAAATTTCAGCGAGAAATTTGAAATATTTCGGAAGTTATAACGAGTTTCCTAGAGCGCCTCGGAGTCCTCTCTCTCGGAGTTGTTGAACTTTAAACACGTTTCTCTCAAAACATTGTTTTTCTGGTCGGCCCGAGTCCTAACTTTTTTTCTACTGAACTGATTGCTTTCAAATAACAGGCTGTTCTACACACTTATAGTTCTCGTCAGTACTAATGAGACTTTTTTTCACCCCTAACTTTTTATTTTACAACCCTTTTTTTTGCTAAAATAAAATCACTTTTTTTTCAAAGTCCGCCATTTGTTATTTACCATTGAAATTTAACTTCAGTAGTTCCGACCAGAATGACATGTTTGTAGATTTAGAATAATCAAGAATATTTGATTTCAGATAACATCAAGAGCCAAAATCACCCGCCCACTCACGTGCATTTTTTTGTGAGGTTCCAACTGCGAGTGACAGTAAAGTATTAAAGTTTTTCAAATAAATTTTTTTTTATATTCTCAATATGTAAATAAAAATACTTTAAATATTCAAGATAATTAATTTTTATTTTCCTATAAAAAACCACCCTCCAAAAAATTCCTGAAAATAGGCATAAGTTACCAGACTACTACCTTAAAAGTCCTATGGTTGGAAATTATATGAGCTATCGGATTAGTGAAAGAGCAAGGTTATCGTTACTTTTGACTTTGCAGGTGCAGCAATGCTTTCTTGATTAAATTTCCGAAGATATTTATGACTCATAATGGTTACTGTAGGTCTTTAAAAATAATACAAAATGTGATCGGATAACTTCTGTTGAGATTTAATATATAATATATTTGTTTTCAATTAGATAAGTAGCAAGTACAGGTTTCTGAATTGCAAATAACTATAAAACGTAGTATAGTCCCCGCTTTGGACCCATGAAGACCCAACCTTGGCTAGCAGGCGGCTTGCAGTTATTTGAAGACGAAGTCAAAGTATAAAAATTTTTTGATTTACTTTTAGCAATGTTAACCAGGAAAAAACCTGGAACTAAGAACCCATAGCATCCCTCTATGTTTGTTGATTGGGGTCTTTTTCGATATCTACCTTTATGGAGATGCCGCTGTTCGATCTAGAGCTGGAAATCTGTTGAGTTTTTTGGTATACTATATATTAAAAATATGAACTTCACAATTCAACTGAAGCAATTCACTAAAAGTATCTATTTACCATCAGCGCCAAAAGATGATGAATACTTCTTTGACAGACCTTAAACACTGAACGGAATCCTAAATATAGTATCTATTGAAAATAAATCCATGACTTTTCCAATCAATTGCTTAGTCATCTGTACTTCACACTGGAAAATAGTAGTCGAATTACACTACAAGCCGCCTTCTCCTACTTGAAAGTAAATTGTTTGCAGATAGACTTAAGCTGGTGCATTTGTTACCTCCAAAAGGACCAATGGTTCATGCAGCATGCAAAGGCATTATAATTGGCTTAAAAAGATGAGATGTACTTATATTTTATCTATTAATTGTTGGAGATTTATAGCAAAAAACTAGTTGAGGCTTTAAGCAGTGGGATAAAAATGTAATGAGCCTAAATGTATGCTTTTAAATATAAAATAGGGGTGTTTAAGGTATGAAAACAACTGTTTGGTTGCTAAATTTAGCTTTATAGTGGCGTAAAATTTATTTATAGCAAAGTTTAAGCATATTAAACTCACATTTTTATCTAATTTTTTGTGTTTGCATAACTGTAATAGGATTTATCAACAGTTATGAGCGGATTTTTAAGTAAGTAAGGCCTTAAATACCGCATAATTAATTAAATTTCAACTTTTTTGCATAGCTATGATTAATTTTTTCTGTTGCTTAATGAAAGCAGCAGTTATGCCAAATATTTTTTTGAGTCAATAATTATTGCCACATTTGTTGCATTAAAATGTCAATAGTACTCGATTATGTTGAATGTTGCAAGTGACACAAAAGCCAAAAAAATGTTCAAACTGCTAACATATTTATTGTTTTTTATATTAAAATGCGTCGCAACACTAAATTATTAAGTCTGTAGTGCCTTTTAGCATGCATTTTTTTGAGCGCCTTAAACTATGCTACGGAAATCAGAGCCATTAGCAATTAATTATGCCATAATCAATGTTTTGCAAAACCAAAGTACACAAATCGCATAAGCATACATATATAAGTATATAAAATACATATGTTTACATTATATGTATGTATATAATATGTATAATTATATAATTAGTTGTGTGTGCTTATATATATTTACCACACATATTTAATCCCTTTAAACAAACATTTGCACATTTTCTACTTACTTTAATATTATCATAAATATTTATAGATTGCCGCATACGAAAATGTTGCATGCCACACAACACGTGCAACAATAAGCATTTTTACTACAATTTTAATTTAACTGCACGCACACATACACGGGTATATACGAGTAATATATAATAATTAATTATTTTCACGCCGCCATTGTGCTATTGTAAGCGAGTTTAATCATTTCTCACACACACACACACACACTTGTATGCACGCGCAAAATTCTTATATGCCATCGTGTGAGTGTGTAATGAAATATAGTTGTGAAGCAACAATCGCGCGTGCAGCGAACAATTGCAGCACAAAAAATATTTACACAATAACTGCATTGTTGCTGTTGTGTGTGATATTTGCAAAAACCAGCAACAACGATTCGCAGAATTTTGCTGAACGGAAATTTTCATGCAAACAACGGCGGTGACATTTCCGGCAACAATGAATTTGTCATGTTGGCGGGTGGGCGCGGGGTTAGTTGTCATTTTCCATCGACATACCTACACACATAAATACTTTAGTGTATGTGTTATAAAGCACACGCACATATGGAATAGCGACGAATGTGCAGCGCAAAGGCAGACAAAAGCGTGACAATGATGGCCAGCAATTTCGGTGTTGATAATGGGTGGCGATTTTTCAGCGACAGACATACTATGTGTACTATATATCTGTATATGTATATATATTGACAGCAATACGCTTGTAGCTATTTTTTTTACTAATTTTTTTATACTCTGAAAAGAGTAGTTAGTAACAACCAGAAGTTAATGTCAAAGCTCCTATAAAATATATCTGCAAATATGAGTCTCTTAATTTTTTCGTTATCTGTCTGAAATTTTGCACAAGTTCTTTTCTTCTCAAAAAACAGCTCATTTGTGAGAACTGCTGATATCGGCCCACTGTAGCATATAGCTCCCATACAAACTGACTGATCAATATCATTTCTTTATAAGAAGAACTTTTTTATTTGACGGTTTATCTTTATGAAATTTTGTATAGCTTATTGCCTAACACAATGTTTTAGACTGACAGCAAATTCTTTGGATCGAACTACTATAGCTTATAGCTGCCGTAGAAACTAAGTCTTCATAATCAAGTTCCTGTATGAAGAAGTTCTTTATTTGATAAGATATCTTCCTGGAACTTGGCAGAGGTTATTATATTAGACTGTAGTATAATCTCCGAAAAAATCGTTCAGATCGGACTACTATAGCATATAGCTGCCATACAAACTGATCTTTCAAAATCAAGTTCTTGTATGAAAAAGTTCTTTATTTGTTAAGATATATTCACAAAATTTGACGGAGATTATTATGTTAAACAATAATATAATCTCAGAAAAAATCGTTCAGAACGGACTACTATAGCATATAGCTGCCATACAAAATGAACGCTCAAAATTTAATGCTTGTATCAAAATGTTTTTCATTTGTCGAGATATCAACACGAAATTTGACACCAATTATTATACAAGACAAAGCTTTGATATACAAAAAACTGGTCAGATCGAATCACTATAGCATATAGCTACCATATAAGCTGACTGAACAAAATCAATCTAAAGAAGTAGAAAACGGGAAAAATTTTATGCTCTAAGAAATACATTTGTGTAGGTTATTATAGCTTCTATGTGGCCAAAGTTAGCGTCTTTTTGTTTTGTTTACTTATTTTTTTCGCTGGCACTTTCCTTTTTTCTCACTATCGCCTTACTACAGTATTTTTTACGCGCTCTTTATTCCATTTACCGGGTCTTCTGTACATGTGTATGTCTGTGGTTGTTGATTTCGGCACTTAACAGCTTTTGTTATCACTTGTTTTAGTTGTTGTTGTAATATTTTTTTCTACTACTTTTTGTATTTTTTCTACTACTTTTTGTATTTTTCCTCACTACCTTTAATTTTTTTGCGCAAAAAATAATATGCATTGATTATTATTTTTTGTGGTTGCCATATTTTCACACACTGCAGCACATTTCCATATTTTTTTATATTTTTTGTTTTTTTTTTTTTATTTTCGTATTTTTATTTTCCGCCTTGTAATCACATTTTCGGTGCTACTGCAGGCTCAGCACTATACACCAAGCAACTGATAAGCCACGCACACAGCGCCCACACACATTCACCTGCATTGAAGCGTGTAAAATCGGCAGTGACACGACACCCAGCTGACAGTGCACAAAAAAAATAAAATAAATCTGTCAACGCCGTGCACGCCGGCGGGTCAACGCACGTCGCGCTGACACCAAACAAAACACAAAAACAAATAACAAAAACTAGTAATTACTTTATTTTTGTGCGCCCGCAGCCGGCGATGTGGAAAATTCTGTGATAAACAGCCGGTAGGACCCGGCGAAGGCGCAGCAAATGAGTTTAGAAAAAAATTTAAAAATTTTTTACACACTTGCAACACTTTTGGCGCACTTTAACAATTTTTTACACTTTCAATTTTAAAATAATTTTTTTTTTTTATTTTTAGTAAAAATGAAATCCATTACACTTGCCTTTTAGCTTGCACGAATCACAAATCACTTGGCGAACACTGACAAAAGCGTATGTACTAAGCGCGTAACAACAGCAACAACAACAATAAAACAATTAATCACAATAAAAAGGTAAGAATGTTGAAAATGAATATGCAAACAAATTGAAAAATAAGCGCGTTAGAGTTTCAAATGTGAAGCGGCGAAATTTTGTCTCTCATGTCAACACGCGCCAAAATGTTACTTGCGACTGATAGCTGGTCGACAGACGACGTGAGAACAATAACAGCAGGCGCGTGTACATAAAGCTTCATATATTTGTATACGAGCGTGCATGTGTGTGTGCGTGCATGTATACGAAAAGTGTATACATACACGATAGTTACACGGTTGGTAATTGTATATGTACATGCAGTCACTTATACGCCCGGGTGTCTGTGTATGAATTCCATTGAAGAATTCAAAATCGAAAAGCGCGCTACACCTTGGCACACACATAAACGCATTTATGTAAGTATAAATACACAAACAAATACCACACACACGCACTCATATACACTGATATGAAAGCTCGTCCTTTGCCTTTAGTTGCCTGCTGTTTGGCGCGCGCCACTGTGTTGGTGTCTAAAATAAACAAAAACCATATGTTTTTGCTTTTTTCTCTTTGTATTTTTGTAAAAACAACTGCTGTTGATTTTCAAGTTTCTTGTAACGTGAGCTTTCACATGAAAGCTTTAAGCGCTGCACGCAGCTATGCAGCCGTGGAGATAAACTCTTAGTTTTGAGTACAGTGTTTATAAGAGTGCGGTCTCTTACTCACTCAAGTGAGCATGAGTAGAAATTCACCACAGAAATGCTCTCTTGCGCAGTAAAGCTACGCCTTGTAAGCTTTTCGAGCTTTTATAGCTCTTTTGGGTTATAATAACTACTTAACTACACCACCTGTTGCACGTCACACAACAAATATTAGAAGAAATGTTAACTAACTCAACATGCAATGCGGTAAGCGTGAGTAGCTTAAATAAAGAGATAAAGAGACAAAGAGAAAGAGAAAAAGTGAAAAATGAAAATCCTTACTGGAGTTTAGAAAAGAGGCTTTCATTTTAAGATTGCAAGAGTGTTGAATGTGACAAGCGCGGCAACACTAATGTGGTGAATATGTGATTTAGTTATTCTTCTTAGAAACTCTTGATTTGAAATGGAACTTTAACATAAATTTGAAAATAAATTGAAATTAAATTAAAAATAATTAAATTATTAATCAAATTTAAATTGAAAATAAAGCAAAAGGTTTTATAAGTATTATGGTGGTGAAATACAGCTTTGGTAGAAGAACAATTCAAAGTTTAGTATAAATAGATTTTCAAGTAAATTAAATGACGAATTCTTGCTTTTCAATTACTCACCTTCGGAATGCTACAAAAACATATTTTAGAAATTAGTTAGCTATTTTCTATATGCTATTCTGAAAAAAAACTCTAGCATTTCACCTTTTGGTGTTATTTAAAATATTAAAGGTGCAATATATTTCTAAAATGTGTTTGCGGAGAGAATTTTGGGTCAAAATTTTTTTGAAATATGTATTAATTTTTAATTTTTAGGTATGCACCACATGAAGATTAGTAACACCGCGATGTGTTTTATTACATTTATTTGTATAAATTCTGACAACCTTAGGAGTATAATTTTAGATAGTTTACGTTAAGGTCGCTGGGTATATAATGAATATAATGGTTTTAGATATGCTTCTAGTGACGTATAGACTTTGATATTTTGTTTGGTTTTATAACATATACAAAAGTTCAGAATAATTTAGTGAATTTAACGAACAGAAATAGACATACTACTGTGCCCAAAATATAAGGTGACATTGTATTTATTTTGAGAATTCTTTATTTATTCTTTCAAATCAATTTCATTCCCTTCAAAGTAATCCCCTTTCGATGCAATGCAGTTATGCCAACGAATTTTCCAATCTTCGAAACACTGGTTGTAGTCACTTTACGGGATGGCCTTCAGTTCCGTCTTCGTTGCGGCTTGAATCTCCTCTATCGTATAAAAACGGTGTCCCCAGAACGATCTTTTGAGCTTGATGAACAGCCAGAAGTCGCACGGCGCCAGATCAGGGAATACGGTGGTTGCGTAACGATATGAGTTGAGTTTTTGGCGAAATGATCACGAATTACGAGGGCAGTACGGGATGGTGCATTATCGTGGTGTAAAAACCAAGAATTGTCTTTCCACAATTAGGCGGATAGCGTTACGCAAACGACGCATAACGTTCAAATAATATTTCTTGTTGACTGTATGACCGGTTGGAAGGAATTCATAACGCAAACACCACGATAACCGAAGAAAACAGTCAACATAACCTTGATTTTTGAGCGACTTTGGCGCGATTTTTTTGGTCTCGTCTCACTTTTGGCACGATATTCGCTCGATTGATCGGTTGTTTCGGGGTCGGGAGCAAAGATCTAAGTCTCATCGCCAGTTATAATGCGTTTCATGACACCCTGGTAGTCGCAAAGCATCGTCTCACACACTTCAACGCGACGCCTTTTTTCCAAAAAATTCAATGTTTTCGGTACCAGTCGAGATTTGACGCGCTTGAGGCCCAAAACATCCTTCAAAATGGTATTAGCTGAGCCTTTCGATATGCTAACTTCATCAGCAAGGTCTCTAATTGTTAATCGACGGTTTTTTAACACCAAATCTTTGATTTGTTGAACGTGAGCTTCGTCGGTTGAGGTTGATGGTCGCACTGGACGCTCTTCGTCTTCGACACGTTCACGGCCGGCTTGGAACTCACCATACCACTTGTAAACATTTTTTTTAGACATAGCCTCATCCTCAACGTATCCGCAGCAGAAAATTGCTTCCGTAAACAAAATTTAATGCAAATTCTTTGCTCAACAAATTTCGACATCCCAAAAAACGAAAAACTCACTTTTAGCTGCTCACAAAACGACGCGTATCTCAAACACTAATGAATATTTTGACATGAAATTTGACATAAATGTGACTGACAGTTCTACCAACCTAAAAAAATAATTCTCTTAATCCTTCGACGCGCGCAGTTTAAATTCAAATGTCTGTTTCTGTTCACAGCAGTATATGACACATAAATAAAGACACTAGTTTGGAAGTGCTGTTTTTTTTTTAAATGTTAGTTGAGGATTTATCAAAATCAATAATTACAGCTTTCTTAAATTTACATATATGGGACCTGGTCTACGAAAAGGGGACTTAGGTGTCAAAAAAAAAAACAAAAAACAAAAAAAAATTGATTTTTTGACACTTAAGCCCCCTTTTCGTAGACCAGGTCACATATTAAAGTAACATATTACGTGAGAAATAAGCCATTGATCACTACTTAAATGCAAGTATTTTTTGCAGTGACAAATGAAAGTTATATATTTTTGATTTTTGTTTACCATTAAGGACAACATACGCACATTTTATATTCGATAAGTTTTAAAAGTCATAAATGAAATGTTCCAACGACAAAAGAAAGCAAGTGCATTACTAAGTGCGCTGACCACTTTGGCACTTTCGCTGAAACATAACTTAATCGCCGAGACGAAAATTGACAATATTTCTGCACGAGTATATACTCCACATGTTCGTTTCGAAAAGCAGAATTAAAAGTAGCAGATTAAAGTAGGAAAGCAGAGTAAGCACTTACCTCGATGGTGATGTGATGGCCGCGCGAGCGAAAGTTGTCGTCGTTCGAGCGCAGATTCTTGGAATCAATTTGCACATTTGTCTGCATTTTGGCGCTGTTTGTTGAGAGGATGGAGGATATATGAATTCACACGCGAACTCGTTGAGGCAATATTTGCTAATAGTTGTTGTTGTACTTGTTTTTAAATGGTGGCTGTGTGCTCCACTTGCTGTGTTGTTTATGTCTTTACTTCTCTCTTTATTTCTTTATTTGTTTATTTACGTTTCTGTTTGCGTTTTAGGTTTTGTCTTCACATTTGCCTTGATTGTTTAACTAGCTAAATAACGGTTTAGCCGACAGCCGACAACAATTGCCTGCCAATGGCGGTAATAGGCGCACCAGCTGTTCCTCGGCGCGGAAAGATTGGCTACTTAAACTGCCACAAGTGTTTCACTGTGATAAATATTTGCTCACACAAACACACATGCATGCATATGTATTATATTTATAAGTCCATATGTGTGTGTGTCTATAATGACAGCTCACGGCTTGTGTTGCACACTCCTTAAACCGGCTGACGCTACTTTTTCGTGGGTCTATTTGAAAACGACCAAAAATCATAAACGAAATACTAGCAAATAACGGTGTTTATTGCTCTCTATTGTTGTATTTGCCTTGATTGTTGCTTCAAGTGTGCGCTACCCACAGCTTGGCTTAAACTAAGCGGCCGGCACTGTTGCGCTCCGGATGCCAAGTGAGTCACTCACACGCCCACACACAGCTACGCAGAAATATTTGTTTGTTGCTGTGTGGTTAGCCTTTTGACGTTTAGTATTCGCAGCGCGCTTTGACAGCGCAAGATAATACGATGCCAAGGAACGCGACCAACTTCCACAGAAATATGCGAAAATATTTCTGCTTATTATGACAAGTGGAATTTTTGTTGTTTTTGTGATGGTTGGTTTTGCTGTTTTTGTTTTTGTTGTTGCTGTTTTTGTTTTCGTTGTCGCTGTAATAGAGAAAAAGAGCGAAACGGAAAAGGCAATAAAAGTTATTTGTCTGCCAAGTAAGTAAGGCAAAGTAATATAAATATGCTATATGCATTAGGGTGCGACAAAAATAAATAATACTTTTTTCGTTTGATACTCTTATAATATGTTTTCAGATACCTCTAAGAAATTAATAATTCATTCATAAACTAAGGTAGTTCAGAAAATAAGATTTCTCCTGATACTTTGAAAATAGGTTATTAGACACCTACAAGAAAGTCTCTCCAAGCATTAGCCCTTAATTGTAACCGGCTGCTCCTTCACCTTACAGTTTTTATTTTTTTCCTATTACCACCCTAATATATATTCTATGTATACATATATACACATTTTCATAAATACGAGCATTAGGGTGATTCAAAAAAAAAAAATTTTTTCGATTGGTACTCAGAAAAATAGGTTCCTAGGCACCTCTAAGAAAGCCTCTCCAAATATGAGTTTTTAATTGTAACGGAAAAGTCCTCCTACATACAGTTTTCTATTTTTTCTTATTATCAGATAAAAAAATTTATTTCTCGCTTCCACTTGAAAAAATATCTTGTTCCTTAGATTTTGTGGGAAATTGAATGGAGTACTAATCAAAAAAAAAAATTTTTTTTTTGAATCACCCTAACGAGCATACTATACTCTCTATTGAGTTCAGGAAAGTAGTAAACCGTACCACCATTGAACAAAAATTTGCGATGTGTGAGCAAAAATGGCGTCACTGGTGGCTTTGGGAGCAGGCGCACGTCCTCAGGCATAAAGAGATATGCTCTACTTTGGCGCACTTATGCACACTACCAGTAAAAATCAAAAATTTTTAGCATAAAAAATATACTTTTTGGCAAAATTTATACGCTTTGGCATTCGTTTGCCTCCCGGTCCGCCGTATGTTGAAAAACAGATAGATTTTATCACTCTTGAGAAAACTGAAATTTGGAAGATCGTAAAAGTAAGAAAATACTTTTAAAAGCCTCACTAAAAGAAATAAGTACTCACTAGTTCCGGGTGCAGTCGATTACTAGCTTCTTTCTTAATCGTATTTTTTCAAAATCAAAATTTTGCGAAATATTTCCAACTGTCCAAAAATTTTTCTAACGCAGAATCCTTTTATTTTGTGGTCGAATTATTATCCAAAAACAAAAAAAAACAAATCCAAAGCAATTCTTGCAGATATCTCAGGCAATTTCCAATTATCGGTACAAAAGCTGTCAGTCAAAGGAACTGATTTATAATTGGTATATCGTGGCTTAAGAGGCTATGAGCCTGTTGCTATTAAATCCCATTAGTCAAAGCCACATACACACGTCAACTGTAAATAATTGTTAGCTGAGTTATAGCACTATATAATTTTCATATGCCCAGTGAAACGCTTCAGTAATCAAGTCTCGGTGGAGTCAATGCCTAACTTATTCAACAAGCAGTCAAACGTGCCATGAATGGAATATAGGCCGCATATGCCGACATGCCAGCAGGTTAGGAAAGCCACATGAGGACTGCTGTATCAGCTGTCATTGGGTATAAGAATGGGAGATATAAAACATATTATGTGAGCATGAAAAACTTTGTAAAGGAAAAGAAACAGTCGAGAGTTTTTTTTAATATGTTTCAGATGTTGTAAAGATACAATTTCTTGTACGAATGAACTTCATAAAAACACAGGTGGTTCAGAGAGAAGATAATAGTGATTTCTCGGATGTTGTGTTCTCAACCATCATCTACCCAAGGTTGTAGTATCAAAGAAGAACAACAAATCGTATAATTTAAGCAAAAATTGCCTTATATTTTACGATATGTTGTTCTTCTTTAGCAGTAGAACTAATTAATATAAGGCAATTTTTGCTTAAATTATACGATTAAAAACCTAATTCCTGCATTTTAGCCATTAGTCTCTCTAGTCAAAAAATAATAATTACGAAACAACACAAAGGTCATACAAAATTCATCAAAGAATAGTATGTTATAGCTCTTTCAGAATCCATAAGCAAAGTGTCTGATTATGCCAGTTTATGAGATTTATACCAGTTGTTGTTCGATTCGCCGTATATGTTTAAATGCAGACTCCATAACCACTAAGTTTATGTTTAAATTCAATAGACAGTGCGAAACGAGTTTTCAAAATATTGGATAGTCAAAAAAGACTTTTCGTACTTTGTCAATAGATGTCGTTGAAGTCGTATATCTCCAGTGCTAGCAATCACATTGTGTCATACCATACAGTGTTGGAAAGGTGAGATTTAAAATAAAAAGTCAAATTCGGAAAAGTTGGAAAAAACGAATGTAATGCAGAAATACGCTATATTTTGAAATTCTTGTATAAAAAAGGGAAGAATGTCACGCAAGCCATCAATGAAATTTCTGAAGTATACGGAGTTTGATGCTGCACAATGGTTTGCTCGCTTCCGTTCTGGAAGTTTCGGTGTGAAATAGCTATCGTTGAAAAAGTCGCTGACATTATGGAAAAGATTGACCAGGACCGTCACTTAAGCAGCCATGACATCGCTCAGAAATTCAGAATTCATCATCAAACGGTTTTGAACCATTTAAAAAAGGCTGACTACAAAAATAAACTCCATGTTTGGGTACCACATGAATTGTCTTTGAAAAATATAATGAACCGAATTAACATCTGCGGTTCTTTGCTGAAACCAAATGAAATCGAACCATGTCTGAAGCGAATGGTAACAGGAGACGAAAACTGGATCAAATACGACAGTAATGTGAAAAAATTCAGAGTCCAAGCGTGGTGAAGCTCAGTAAAAGGTTGCAAGGCCAGGATTGACGCCTCGAAAGGTTATGCTGAGTGTTTGGTGGGATTGGAAAGCAATCATTCATCATGAGCTGCTCCACCCTAGTCGAACGATGGATTTTACATTTTATTGTGAACAACTAATGAGATTGAAGTCAGCATTCGAAAAATTACAACCAGAACTGGGAAGTTTTATGCATCCACCATATAGCCTTTGCACCATCGGACCATCATTTGTTTCGGTCAACAACTACTGTCAATACTGATTTTATTAAAGCATTTCTTAGATGATTATAGCCCATGGTTGAAAGAAAAGTGTTAGTCGGTTCTAAAATGTTGAAATTTAGTATTTTTGTAAGCTTATTATCCTTTTTTCAATTTTTTCTTAGTTCACCACTTTTTTACTAATTTTTAACTGATAACATAATGAATTTTCTCTCCTTAGAACATCTTTAATGAGAGCGATCATAGAATTATAGGCAAGAAATCAAAAAATATGAAAATAAAATGTAAAAAATTAGACTTATTATTAGAAAAGTATAGCAACTTTTCAGCATCAGCATCAGACATCAATTTCAGGTATTATTTAGCTCACATATTTCAGCCTTAAACCCACTGTTTCCACGATTATCCGATTATTCCTCCAGTGCGCACTCGTATATCTTTTCCATCTAACAAAATCCAACCATCTCCATCACTCAACTCATTACAATGCAAACATATATACATACATACATAAGCAAACACGCACCCTCCACCGCAAATAGTTGTGCATTTCTTTCGCTTTTGCTGCCTCGTTTTCACAATTTTTGTCATGCCATTGCCGTTTGGCATTCTACATTGCGTTTGGTGCGATTGAATGCCTTGTGGCATTCGATTCCAGCAACGCACATGTTCAACGCCTAATAGTATGCAATAAATATTTAACTTTTCCATTTAGTATTTCAAGTATTCCAGCGCTTAGCGCACTTTAACATTCTATTCAAACGAAGCACGACTTAAGAGAAAAAGAGAGAGAGAAGAAGAGCCCAAAGGCGTCTATATTTTTCTCCAAATGCAAATGGCGCTTATCTTTGTAGCGCCGTAAATGTGTGGTGGCGTTAAAAAGCGCACGATTTGCATGAAAGTGCGTACGCCTAATGAGACTATCTCTTGAAGTTATCGCCAGTCGAGTGTTTAAGACAAGCAGAAATGGCATTCAATTAAGCGAAATAGATAAGCGATCAATGGCAATGAGCATTAAAGTGTATTCAATAAATGTGCAAGAGATTTGAATAATAAACTGCTTACGGTTTGTTAGAGACGATTATATTTTATGAGAATCACTTTAAAATATTCAATCGTCATATTTGTGGTTTGCTATATTAAAGATATATTCGATTGATTGTGAAAGTTGCCATCTAAAATTTTTTATTCTTTTTTTTTTTAACCATTTCTTGGTTTGTTGTTGATATAGACCACCTTAAAGTATAGTGTAAGTTCCGATCAAACAGGTTCGATGAAATTGTCGTTCTTTTATTTTAATTACAATGTGTCAGCTTGTCTTGCCATAATCCTAATATCTGCAGAAAAATTATTAGTGTGGAAGAATGAACCTAAATTTCATCAAATCTTTGGCAGTAACCGCAATATCTTACCAATGTATTAAATAAGTCTACTATTGATTTGTAACTAGAACTTACAGAACTCCTTTATTATGAGAGTTTTTCATTGTGTCAAATTTAATGACAAGCATATTCAAACCAAAGAAATTTGTTGCCATTATTATTATGACAAGGACTTTCATGACGTATAGGAGACCTAGAAATAAACAAATAAGTATTAAGTCTGCACGAAAATTAATTGGAAAAATTACGACTTGCGAAAATATAACGTCATTGCCAGTAAATTTGACAAATACTGAAAGCAAGAAGTTTCATTCGCATTTGGTTTGGTTAAATTAACATAGTTGCTTGAGTAAATAAGATTTTATGAAATATTTGATTGACAGAACCAACTACCAGTTACTTTTTTGATTTTTTGGAGTACATAGGTTGCTATATATATTTCTGGACTAGGCAACACTAAGTATTGCCAGGTGCAATCTGACATTTCCAGTGGAAAGTTTGATAATTTTTTAGCATAACATCACTCAGAACGTTTTGTCATTTAATCGTGAATTATTTTTTTACGGGGAATTAAAAAATTCATCTCGGCCAAAAAATGGAATTAACTCGTAAACATTTTCGTGCGATCATTTTTCACAACTTTCGACGTGGATTATCACGACAAGATGTATCGATGAACTAAAATCTTTGTATGGCTATGAAGCACCATCTTATAGCACTGTGAAAAACTGGTACAACGAATTCAATCGTGGCCGACGCTCCCTCAAAGACGAATTCCGTGAAGGTCGTCCAAAAACAGCCGTTTTGCCAGAAAACATCGATGCCGTACGTGAACTGATAATGCAAGACCGTCATGTAACATACCTTCAGATGGAGGCATGCCTATGCATTTCTCCCACCAGCATACATTTGATATTGCATGAACACCTGGTCGTAAAAAAGGATTGTTCGTGTTGGATCCCGCACAATTTGACAATCGCTCAAAAAAAGGCTCGTGTGGATTGATGTAAAGAAATGCTGAAAAAATACGATCGTGGTGCTTCAAAATACGTTTATAAGATCGTCACAGGTGACGAATCATGGATCTATGCGTATGAGCCCGAAACAAAACAGCAATCGACCGTGTGGGTCTTCCAAGACGAGCCAAATCTAACGAAAAAAAAAACATTTTCTTTGATAAATATGCCTATTTTCATTATAAGGCCAGAAATATATATAGCAGCCCTCGTATATTAGTTTAAGGAGTTATTTTTAGCGTTGAATTTTGAAAAATCGAATATTGTTTTTACATGAATATCAAAAATATAATTTATTTGAAATCTGCTTTTGAATATACATTACGACAAGAAAGCATCCTGAAATTATAATCAAAAATGAAATTAAAAGTGAAAGATATGTGACTGAAAATCGTCAGGCAAGTGAAGAGATGACAAAAGAGTTCGACATAACTCGCCAGTCCATTGGAATGGTTTTGGTGGATATTTTGGGTATGAAACGTGTTCTTGCTCCATTCTTTCCGATAAAGCTGAAGTTTTCCGCATCGAGACACGACTGTGACCGAATTTAAAGCCCAAAACGCTATGAATACCATCCATCAACCACCGTATTCATCAGAATTGGCTTCGTGTAATTTTCTCTTGTGAAACAAACTGCAATTGCCGCTCCATGGAAACCTTTTTCAATCGATTGAAGAAATAAAACAAAATTCGCTAAAGAAGCTGAAGACCGTCCCAAAAAGTGCTTATGAAAAGTGTTTCGAAGACTGGAAAAATCGTTGGCATAAATGTATTACATATAGGGGAGATTACTTTGAAGGCAACAAATAAATAATTGTGAATAACTAAATATTTTGCGTTTTATTTACAATTTCCGAGTATTTCACAAATCAAAGTTTACGCGACATAAAAGCAATTTATTCATAGGACAGAAAAAATATTTGTTTCCAAACAAAAAGTAAATTTATTTGTAGCTGTTTCCAAAAATCCAATGGGTTTTACTGTTGAAGTTATCGCTCTTGAGGTTACAAAATATTTTACCATAAACTATATGTAAGAAAAGCACTTGAAGTGTGGACATTGAGTACCAAAAAATTGGGCCACTCTTTAAAAACTAAACTTTTTACCACAGCTCGGAGTCAAACTATCTTCCGTTTTCATTTTACAGTCACAACTTTTAGGCAATTGTCTGCAGTTTCCATCACTTAGTTAGGTTAGGTCAGTTAGATTAGGTAAAATAGTCAATCCTAAAAGGAACAGCTTATAGCGCCGGTCCGTTGTAGTGCCAAGAACTCAAATAAATTGATAATAAAGACCCTTGTAAATCGACAAATTCTATCTTCTGGTTCGCCGATGGTGGGACTCCCGCGATGTTTCCATCTCAGTCTTGCAACTCTTAACAATACAGAGAAAATACCCGAAAGTTTCCATCTTTTTGTAAGCATTTAGCTGCAATAAATTGCATTTTTAGTTAAACAAGATTATATTTCGATTTGAAACATCCGTAATGTGTGTTTAAGAATATGAAAAATGATTTTTGCAAAAACAACAAACCAAAATCACTTTCCAACTGCATAAACATGATTTAACATTTGTATTTTCACCATTTTATTGCTATTGAATTGCAAGTGTGTGTATTTACGTATGTTTTTCCAGTTTTGTAAGTTGATACTTTCATAATTCATGCACAGCGCAAAATTGGTTTAAATTGGATTTACAGTTACAGAGCGTTGATTTTTTCTAGAAATTGTAGATGTGTGCTTATGTATGTATGTATGTATATTTACATTTATGTTCGCTCACGTGATGTAATGCATTTAGCAATTAAATATTTAAATAACACGCATGCAAAGGTAAATTCATTCCCGTCGGCTTAAATATTCACCGACATTAATTTTATTTGCATTAATGAGCTTCACCGCCTTCACGTTGATCCGCCCGAGACCGGAGCTGTCATTTTTAACATTTAATCAGCGCTAATTATGATTGAAATTGCATTTCAAATATTTCTACTAAAAATTAATTGAAAAATTATCTGTGGAGGGGAGTGGAATAGATAAATAAGTAGGTATATTTTGTAATAAATATACACGTTTTGAAAGTGAAATTTTGACACAAAAATTTAAGGCATAGAATACACATCAATGAGTTCAATAGTATGGATCCCAAATTTGTCTCATCAGAGTCGTTAATCGATATCAGCGGATTTTACTGATGATAATATCGATAAAGTTAAAGAAACTGTGATTCAAAATTAATGTGTTTTAACCAAAGAGAATCACTACATGCCTTTAGGATCGATTCAATATAATTTGGTTAATGTTTTTGGTATGAAATGTGTCAATGATAGACTTTCACTAAACGAATTGAACCTTTTATAAAAAGATCGAGTAAAGGTCGCAAAACTGATGCTTGACAACGTTGCTGAGAACAATTGGCCTTTGACTAGACATTAGACTCATCAAACACAACTATACTGATGATGAACAATGACACTCAAATAACGAGACGAAAACGAAAATATAATCGGTAATATCAATGAAAGCCTTCTTTAACTAGTCTATGGAAAATTGAATTGGTATGCTTGTAATACTGCCATAAAAGAAGCCTATTTTGAAGACGATAATAGAGAGTCGTATTAAAATACCTGGAAATATATTTTTTTATCGATCCAGGTAAATCAAATATTATATAGTTATAAAGTAGAAGCACAGAAAGATTTTCGGCAACGAAATAACAGGCGAAATAACCAGGTTAGGAGCCTTTTTATACAAATACGAGGGGAACGACTAAAAGAGAGTTGTATACTCATTTTAAACAAAAAGCTCAAAACAGTTGGAAATCAACTTCTTCTTCTTCTTTACTGGCGTAGACACCGCTTACGCGATTATAGCCGAGTCAACAACAGCGCGCCAGTCGTTTCTTCTCTTCGCTACGTGGCGCCAATTGGATATTCCAAGCGAGGCCAGGTCCTTCTCTACTTGGTCCTTCCAACGGAGTGGAGGTCTTCCTCTTCCTCTGCTTCCCGCGGCGGGTACTGCGTCGAATACTTTCAGAGCTGGAGTGTTTTCATCCATCCGGACAACATGACCTAGCCAGCGTAGCCGCTGTCTTTTAATTCGCTGAACTATGTCAATGTCGTCGTATATCTCGTACAGCTCATCGTTCCATCGAATGCGATATTCGCCGTGGCCAACGCGCAAAGGACCATAAATCTTTCGCAGAACCTTTCTCTCGAAAACTCGCAACGTCAACTCATCGGTTGTTGTCATCGTCCAAGCCTCTGCACCATATAGGAGGACGGGAATTATGAGAGACTTATAGAGTTTGGTTTTTGTTTGTCGAGAGAGGACTTTGCTTCTCAATTGCCTACTTAGTCCGAAGTAGCACCTGTTGGCAAGAGTTATCCTGCGTTGGATTTCTAGGCTGACATTGTTGGTGGTGTTTACGCTGGTTCCAAGATAGACGAAATTATCTACAACTTCAAAGTTATGACTGTCAACAGTGACGTGAGTGCCAAGTCGCGAGTGCGACGACTGTTTGTTTGATGACAGGAGATATTTCGTCTTGCCCTCGTTCACTGCCAGACCCATTTCTTTTGCTTCCTTGTCCAGTCTGGAGAAAGCAGAACTAACGGCGCGGGTGTTGAGGCCGATGATATCAATATCATCGGCATACGCCAGCAGTTGTACACTCTTATAGAAGATGGTACCTTCTCTGTTGAGTTCTGCAGCTCGAATTATTTTCTCCAGAAGCAGGTTGAAAAAGTCGCACGATAGGGAATCGCCTTGTCTGAAACCTCGTTTGGTATCGAACGGCTCGGAGAGGTCTTTCCCGATTCTGACGGAGCTTTTTGTGTTGCTCAACGTCAGTTTACACAGCCGTATTAGTTTTGCGGGGATACCAAATTCAGACATCGCGGCATAAAGGCAGCTCCTTTTCGTGCTGTCGAAAGCAGCTTTGAAATCGACGAAGAGGTGGTGTGTGTCGATTCTCCTTTCACGGGTCTTTTCCAAGATTTGGGCGCATCGTGAATATCTGGTCGGTTGTTGATTTACCAGGTCTAAAGCCACACTGATAAGGTCCAATCAGTTTGTTGACGGTGGGCTTTAATCTTTCACACAATACGCTCGACAGAACCTTATATGCGATATTGAGGAGGCTAATCCCACGGTAGTTGGCGCAGATTGTGGGGTCTCCTTTTTTGTGGATTGGGCATAGCACACTTAAATTCCAATCGTTGGGCATACTTTCGTCCGACCATATTTTGCAAAGAAGCTGATGCATGCACCTTATCAGCTCTTCGCCGCCGTGTTTGAATAGCTCGGCCGGCAATCCATCGGCCCCTGCCGCTTTGTTGTTTTTCACGCGGGCAATTGCTATTCGAACTTCTTCATGGTCGGGCAATGGAACGTCTGCTCCATCGTCATCGATTGGGGTATCGGGTTCGCTTTCTCCTGGTGTTGTGCGTTCACTGCCATTCAGCAGGCTGGAGAAGTGTTCCCTCCATAATTTAAGTATGCTCTGGGCATCGGTAACTAGATCACCTTTGGGGGTTCTACAAGAGTAGAACCAACTACCAGCTACAAAATAACGAACCAGATATCAGCTGGGTATGGGAAGAATAAAACTAAGAATTTCACAGGTTCAGGAATAGTATTTACAGATTTACAGCTACTATAAGAGATAACTGTCATTTAGGAGAACATGCGCTAAAAATATGTCCGTCCTATGACAATATTTGCTGCAGCTACAAGTTACAAGCTACTAGGGAATAAGGAAATCATTTTTAAATTTCTCTTGAAACCCATCAGGCACCAAACCTTGGATAACCATCTGCAAAAATCATACCCCTATAAAAAAACTAATATGACTTTGTTCATAATTTTATTAATTCTTCAAAATCTATGTCGCCTCCCTCAAAGTAATCCGCCTTAGCCCATTACATTTATCCAACGCTTTTTCCCAACATCTGAACAGTTGGCAATTCCCGGAATGTCTTCGATTGACTCAAACCGGTTTCCCCGGAGCGGTCGTTTAAGTTGGCTGAATAGCCAGAAGCTACTCGGAGCTAAATCAGGTGAAGACAGAGGTTACGCGTCAATATTGGTTGGAAATTTAGGGAAAAACTCACGAAGAATTAATGTAGAATCCGACATTATCGTGGTGCAAAAATCAATATGTACTTGACGGCTCACAATTCCGGCCACTTTTAACGAATAGCTTGGCGGAAACGACACATAACACTCAAATGACAGTATTCCTCGTTTGACCAGTAGAAAGGCATTCAGAATGCGCCACATCTCGATAATCGAAGAAAAATGTCAACGAAACCTTGATTTTTGACTTGCTTTGATGACATATTTTTAGCTTCGGCTCACCTTTGCTACAATATTCGGCCGATTTATCGCCTGTTTCCAGGTCCGAAGCATAGATTCAAGACCCATCGCCAATAGTAATATTTTTCAAGATAGTAGTTGGGAAGCATTGCTGCACACACATTAAAGAACGTAACGAGTTCATGTAATAGGCCTAATCAAACCAACCTGCAAATTTAAATTAAAAAGTCTTGCTATTTTCTGGATGGATATGAGTAATTTCATTCAGAGCACCAAATGGTTTGATCGCAAAGATAAAATAATATAACAAGATTATAAGGGTTCTACGAAAGTGCATCAAAATGGTGCGCGAAGCTTTACTTGAGTTCATACAAGACCATAAAAAACGTAAAAGTAGACCTGGGATCTATGTTAATAGTCGGTGATCAATTAATTATATAAAAAGGCTTTTTAGGGCAAACATATGTTCAAAGATTCGTCATTACCGGCCGAAAGATGGCCTATTGAATCATCTACGATAATGAATAACCGATGACATCGAAATCATTGGCCATAACAACCACGCCGTTAGTTCTGTCCTGCTATATATTGCCGAGGCATGATGAGTCGACGCTACGAGTTTTCGAGAGTTAGGTTCTGGGGAAGATTTATGGTCCTTTGCGCGTTGGCCACGGCGAATATCGCATTCGATGGAATGATATAAACGACGACATTGACACAGTACAGTGAATCAAGAGACAGCGGCTATTCTGACGAGGTTATGTCGTCCAAAGGGATGAAAACACTTCACCTCTGAGAGTATTCGATGCAGTACCCGCCGATGAAGCAGCGGAAGTGGAAGGCTAGATGGTGAAGAACCTGGCTACACTAAGAATTTCTAATTGGCGCCAAGCAATGAAAAGGAAGAACCACTAACGCGCTGTTGTAAACTAGGCTACAAGCGGTGCCTACGCCAATAAAAAATAAAATACTTACGACTGACATTCGTAGGTGGATTTTACAAAGTTCAATAAGATCGCACTATAAGCTGATCCTTTATTAAGTTATAGAAATATCAGAGATAAAAACTGCTTCACCTTGGATGCAAGAAAGCAACTGCCTTCTATGAAATTACTCAAACTAAGACGTAAGCCAAACCCAAAATGATCTTAAATTTAAATCGACCATGAACTGTGGCTTAAATGATAAATCTGGATAATTTTTTTTGGTTTATGAAAGTAGTACATGGAAATATTTTATTATTTTTAGCTTTCACATTTTCTCAATTGAGATATACAAGTAAGATCTACATTCTGAATTTGGATACTGAGAATGACGAATTACTAAAGAGTAAAGATTCCAGACCAGGCTTTCAATATATTTTTTTAAGTTCTATATCTTTGGTAATTCTTGAAACTTACTTATAACAAACAAATTATCAGCTCATTTAGAATTCAACTCAATGTAGAGCATGTACTCGTATTCTCGTCACAACCGCAGTTAGTGACACCCTTAGGTAATTTTTTGTTAACTGTATTCGCTGCATGTTCATTCCAAAACTTTGTGGTTTTCAAAGCAATTCAATTGTCATATTTTTTGTGAATTATTTTGTGTTTTTTTTTTTTTTTTGTTTCTGCTTTTGCCATGGCATTTAAAACCATCGTAGCGCCGGCGGGCCTGCGCGTTTGCACAAAGCAAAGCGCTGATTTAATTGTTTTAATTTGATTCTCTGCTTCTGCTTTTGTGCATCTAATAGAAAAATTGTATTTGCAAAGCGCGTAAATTGAATCTGGCGCTGCAGAGCTGCCATGTGGCAACATCCACTGAAGTAGAAGCAAAACAATAAGTGGAATAATCACATTCCGTTTGAGCTTTCTGTCATTTTTAGTGAGATTTTGTTGGTTTTATTCAAACTTTTTTGTTCCTTTTGTATTTTTTGTTGTTGTTTTTGGTATTTTTGTTATTTTTGCTGTTTCTTGTATTTTCTGATTTTGTTTTTTTTTCCCTCAGTGACACACTTTTAAAGCGTTAAAGCAATATCCTGTCAAGAGTTAAATAAATACAAATGTCGATACGCTTACACATACATACTTACATACACGCAGCAGTGAGTACAACTGTAAATGTTACCAACTCTTGATTACGAGGGTGGTTTGATGAAGCAGCTTTTTTGGAAGATTTAAATTTCTACTCCAAGCCTCTCTTAACCTCGATTTGTTCAAACTTTTTCCAAAATTTGCAATAAGTTCACAGATTAAGGCTTCTGAAACTTAAGATTCCTAAAACGGTGGTGTGTTTCATTGAAGGTTACGCTAATGGATTCCAATCTTCCTACATCGAGACTCATGACTTTTCTTAGTTCTTGGACTCAAAATTTAGTTTCTATGAAACCCATTAAACCCATCATATATGATAAAAGTCCTCGAAAGAACCTTGAACGGACGGTAATATTAAAGTAAAACAAAAAACCTCCCTTGCACGAACTAATAGAACTGTCTTTTGGCCCTGAAACAGTAGAGACCAATCATTTTCCTCAACTCGAAAATTCACATTTAATTAAATTCCGGCAGCTATATTGTACTAAGCAGTTGAACCTCACGCTTAGAGGTTAGTAGGCAATCGGTAGTGCTTGCGATGTCGCAATGGTATTCTTGTCAGGAGCGCAAAACGGGGCGACAAGGAGTACTTTAAACCCGAAAATACACATACTTTACTAGTAATAGAAGTATTATTAGTTTATACTCTTATATAAGTCCAACAGAAGTCCAGTATTTTACCCGATTATTAACCCCAATAATAACCACTTACTGTGTTCAACTTCTATTTATACCAGAAAGAAGCCAAGTATATTACCTGAGTATCAAACAAACATTAAACACTTACTGTACTGAGCTTCTATTGATAACCGATAGATAGGTTACATGAATATAAACCGAACATTTACCACTTACTATATTGAGCTTCTATTGATAACCGATATATAGGTTACCTTATTATCAAACAAACATTAACAACTTACTATACTGAGCTTCTATTGATAACCGTTAAATAGGTTACCTGATTATCAAACAAACAATAAACACTTACTGTACTGAGCTTCTATTGATAACCGATACATAGGTTACCGGATTATCAAACAAACGTTAAACACTTACTGTACTGAGCTTCTATTGATAGCAGATAGATAGGTTACCTGAGTATAAACCGAGCATTAACCACTTAATTTGTTGAGGTTCTTACTGTCTCTCGAAGCATTTCTCACCCACTCTTTCTTCGGTTAACAAAAAAATTTCAATGACTTTTCCGAGAGATATTTTCAGATTGTCACAGGCATTTTTTTTACAGCATACCTTAGACCTACTATATCCCGATTAAATACTATAATTTTTAACCTTTGAAAATGTTAGAAGTTTCCGCTACATTTCTTAAATACTACCTTGTTCATGGGTTAGGTATTCGTGTTGAAGCACAAAACTCTCATAAAATGATTTCTCTGCGAAGTTAGTAAAAGGCCACAGACTTATTGAGTATATAACTGGCACTTTTTATAGGTTATGTATATCAGTTCCAATGAAAGAAATTACTTTTGGTTACTGTGTTGATTTTTTCTCCGCCTGATGATCTCTCAACCTTTGTTTTTATGAACTAAACTACATTTTAATATGCCAGAATAACCAAAAATTCATAGCACCTACCACAAAAACTCCAGTCATAACGCGCCACCCTCGTAGCTATGTCGACATCGAAGCAAATGCGCAATGCTTCACCAGCGGCGGCAACGGAAGTCAGACAAGTAAGGCCAAAGAGTGCACGTTTAATAAAAATCATTTGATATTCCGTTTACGTTGAGTCCATGTCGCATTCTTCCGTGCAGGCAAGGTGCTAGGGAGGGCAGGAGTGGCGGTCATCATACGGCAGCTTGCATTTGCATTTGCCGCGCGGCGCATGTCCACGCGAACTGCGGCAGTTGTTAAAGTACTGCCAGCAGCCGTCAGCCCGGCTCATTTGCATATGCGTCAACAGGCGCACAATACAGGCACATACGCACACACATACACAAACATACACAGTCATACACATTCAGCTGTAATCTCATACGCGTATGAGGAGTTCCTTTTTTGCTTTTTTCCCTCGCAAAGTTGCTTAAAGTGAAGCTAGTCTTCAGCGCTACGCGTAAACTGATTTCGCAAACTGGATTTTTTCCATCCAGCACACACACATATATATATATTTATTTATATAGAGTTCGTGCCGTCACTAATTCGCTGCACGCATACTTCAAAGCTGGTTGACAACTCTCTCATAGGACACTGAAGTTTCACATGTATGCGTGTGGGTGTGTATGTGCTTGCTGTCAACTCGAGTTCGAGTAGTGAATGCTGAATTAGTTGGAAACAAAATACGCACTCAAACAAACTTATGTATGCATAACTATGCAGAGTTTAGTTCAAAGGGAAGTAGATTTAGATTAGTGATAACACTTACATATGTACATGCATACATATGTAATAATATGTAGATGACTTGGCAGATTTTATATATAATCAACTTTTTTAAATTATATGTATGAAAATACATTTATATGTGTATATACCATATACCATATATATATGTATATAGAGCAGGAATATCATTGAATGTGGACGGATTTGAAGGTAGTAATTTCAGATGGTTTGGTTGACAGGCAATTTGAGTGCTTCAACAAGGGAAGCAGACATTTTTCATTTGTATTCTTAAAATATTCAAAGAAGAAGATTGGGCCCTAAGATCCTATCTTCTAAAAAAGTATGACCAAGTTTAATTTCGATACCACAAATGGCTAACAAAAAAAAGAAAAATAAAATAATAAAGTTTTACTATTAAAAACAAAATTAATACAGTTGTACTATACACTTTTTTTATTAAAATTTTTGGACAAGTGGCAACTTTCGCCAAAAAATATTTTCAAGTAAAAAAGTTTAATTAAACTGAACGTTTAATACTTCCTTTTTTTTTACTAATAATATTTTTAATCTTATTTTTAACATGAAATTTTCAATTAAGTGGCAACCTCTCTCTAAAATATTTTTTTACAGAAATTTTGCTGTTTCTTTAAAAAATATTTATGAATTTAAAATAATCTAAGAATTGAATTGTATTAAAATTTAAAATAGGTGGCAACTCTTTCAGAAGGGTTTAGCATTAGCAAAAGTATTTATTAACTTTCTTCAACTAGCAGAGTTGATAAAGTTTGCCTTAGCTGCAATTTTAGTTTTAATGGCAACCCTTCTCCAACATAATTTCGACAGAAATCATTTCAAAAACAGTTTTCCTTTGTTCCAATAAATATTGTGCATTCATTTATTAATAAACCAAATTGAATAAATGTTTTAACTAAGTGGCAACTCTCCAAAAAAATACCTTGAATTATCACTAGTTTTTTTCAAATTTGTAAAGATACAACTTATAATATTTCAAATTATAAATTTCGTTTATATGGCAACACTTTAAAAAATATTTCCACAGCAATCTTGCTTAAAAACTTTTTTTGATATCCGCTATAAATATACCATAAATTTTAATTAATTAAAATTTTAAACAAGTGGCAACTCTCCAAAGCTACTTTTAATTCAATAAAATGTATTATATTTAATTAAAATTTTAAACAAGTGGCAACTTTCCAAAGCTAATTTGAATTCAATAAAATTAGTTTTCTGCAATTTGTAAAGTTGCAAATTTATATATTTTAAATTACAATTTTCAATTATGTGGCAACATTTGTCAGAAATGTTTTCAACCCCTAAAATTACAGAAATGTTTCCAAAAACAGTTTTCCTTTATTTCGAATAATATTTATATTTATTTATTGCATAAACTTTATTGAATAAAAATTTTAACCAAGTGGCAACTCTCCACAAATACTTTTAATTAAATAAAACAAACTAATTTTCTGCAATTTGTAAAAATGCTCTTTGTTACTTCTTAAATTACAATTTTCGTTTATATGGCAACACTTTCAAAAAATATTTCCAACAAAAATGTTTCGTAAAAAAAGTTATTTTATTTTCGTGAAAGTTTTACATTACATTTATTACATAAACTTTATTTAATTTTAATTTTAAATATGTGGCAACACAACAAAAAAATATTCACACTTAAATAAAATGTATTAATTTTCTTCAAATTGTAAGCATGCGCCCCTCTGCCACCCCTCACCAAAAATATTTGCTATTCAAATTTTTTTTCGAAAACAATTCGCTTTGGTTGCTTTAAATATTGTTAATTTTATGTTGTATTAATTTTATTAAATTACAATTTTAAGCAGGTGGCAACTCCCCAAAAAATAAATAATTTCAATTTAATAAAATGTATCAATCTTCTTTTATTTAACTTTATATAACTTTTTCTTAATTAGAAATTTCAAATATGTGGCAACTCTTTTTAAAAATATTTTTAACAAAATTTTTTCTTAATGTCGAACGGTTTGTTAAATATTTCAAATTGCAAAAATTATAGCCAACTACTATTATTTTTAAAACAGCTGGCAACTCCTCTCAAAATTTAACTTCAATATAGTTAAAAGAAAACAGCTTTTAAGTAGTAAACTTTCTGCAAATCGAAATCTGGTTTAAAGTTCGTTCAAAATTATTCATATATTCCATTGGATTGAGGAATTTATTGAACTGTAAATAGTTTCGGTAGTAGATCGAGAAGTGCTCTCGAACAAAAGTTCTAAGCAGGTTTGGATTTCGTACTATACTCTTTGTTAGCCTAACACAAATCGCTTTAGATTAAAGCCTAGTTTCGGGTAATAAAAAGAGTGCATATTTACGTTTGCGACTAACTCACAGCTCGAAGTTAGAATAAAACTCAAGGCACACTAAGCAGCAGCAAATATGCAAAAGTCCTTTTGAGAATAGAGAGAACAAGCGCGAACAAGGTTAGTAATTAAACTAGGATTAAGTAGTCTAACTACGTTACTATTCCCTTTCACAGATTAAGTCAACTATTGGCACACTTTCCCCACACACACAGAGGCTTTTGAGAGCACAAAACTTTAAATGTCACACTGAAATATGTCGAAGCACTTGAGCTATTCAGCCTTCAAACCATTTCAGCCTGGAAGCCATTTTCATTGGCATTTTACAACGCTCGCATGAATTTTATGCGACGAACGTGCAACGCCAACGCCTTTGCCGTGCACGTTCAGCCCTAAAGGCTTGCCAGCATGCCGCACGTGAGTGACAAAACGCTTTGAATATGCGTAGAAAAATATGCTGCCTTTTGTGCTTTTTTCTTAATTTATTCATATGCAGCGGCGAGGCATAAAAATAACGGTAAAATATATGAAAAATATCTGCAAGTGACTGAAAAATATTTTTAGGCGAGCATAGACGGCTGCTCCTCAATTTCTGTTTTTCTAATTTTTATTTTTATTCATAATTCGCCTTTTTTATGCGCCACGCCTCGCCCGAAATATGTTCGAAGCGCTGCGGCGTGGCTCAGCATATTCTTAGATAATTTATGCGTTTAAGTGCGTTGAGGCAGAAAATTCCGTTAGCCGCGCTCAAAATGAATGAATATGCAATTTGAACACCGACATGCCGACAGGTTGGCAACGCCAAGTTTAATGCCCATACATGTACATATGTATGCACACACAAACATTTGTTGAAATATTTTCATGAAGTGCGGCGTGTGCGGCACTCCTCGCCAGCTGGTTATACACCTGGCGCGAATTTTGTGCTACACACCCACATATGTATGTGTGCGTTTGCATATTTCATCGCTGCTGTGTATTGAATTCACTCTCATATATTTTTATGCGCCGCAACACAGACGATTTGCAGTAAAAAAGCGAAAAATATGAATATCAAATGATGGCTGCGCGCGAACAAGATAACTTTCGGCGAAGCCGGAACATTTTCGGCACAGAGCAGGCAGGCGAATGTGGGTGGAATGTGGAGCAAGGGAAGCATTACAATGTCAAAGGCTAGTAAATCATAATAAAAGTTTTAGAACAACAACAATAATAAGTGTATGGAAAGTGGTAACATAAATACTTATTCTATTAAATAAACTGGCAAAGTGAAATGTGAGAGGAAAGTAGAAGGCGGTGAAAGTTTTGCAAAATCTTTTATAGAGAATAGAATATGTAAAGGAATATAAACAAACGTATATATTTACTAACACACACATGTGTTTTTAGTATTTGCAGCGTATTTTGCTGATTTTGTTATTTATTTAAGACAAAACTTTACAGACATCTTCAGAGAAGTTCTTCACACACACACAGTAAAGTGAAATGGCTTTGCATAAACTCTTTTGCCAATATTTATCATTATCAAACACAAACTTTTCACTCACAATTATGGAAATTGAAGAAACTGATCATCGAGCTTAACCAGTTTACATACACAGGTGCATAAGTATTGTATAAGGAACAAGGATGTTAAGGAGACTAAACAAAATTTTTATACACCAAACAAAGTTTCTATGAATTTAACGAAACAAAAATAACCAAGGTCACAAAAAATAAGATATTTTATGATTTTGTGGCATTATTTTGTGAAAAAAAAAATTAAAAAAATATTAAAAATTATCTTTCAGGATTTAAGGTAGGACTTTGACCTCGAATTTTGAACGATTTGACTCGACAAAAACCATATTCGATTTTACATATATAGATTTTTCATTTCTCTATAATAATATGTTCTTATTTTCGCTATAAAATATTTTTTCAATACATTAAACTCCCAAACAAAATAATAAAATATTCCTGTGTTATTTACACAGGAAAACAGGATGTGTCACAAGTTGATATTACTATTAAGAATTTAACCTTTCTTAAAGAATTTTTGCGTGTCTGTCCTTTCTTAAATTTTCTTCTTATTTACTGACTTAGACAGGTGCAGCCAGATCTTTCTTCACCTTATCTTTCCAACGCAGTGGAGGTCTTACTGAAGTGAAAAGCTTCAAAGCTGGAAGGTTCTCTACCACCCGAACAACATGACCTAGTCAGCATTGCCGCAGTCTCTTAATTCCTTGATTCCATTGATATAGCGTCGTATGTATATCTCGCACAGTGGCATTTCAGCGGAAAAAATAGAATTTTTCCACTTTCTAATTTCAAAACTTTAATGATTTTGTTTTGTAAAGAAATATTTGGATAAGAAAAATTCAACAAGGTTTTTTATAAAAAGTGAAATTTTATGGATAAAAAAACTAACAGAAGTCGACGGAAAGTTATTCAATAAAATCAGAATAAAATTATTGTCCAAATAAAGAATTTTTTTTGTGTGTAAGTTTATAGTTATGGCTTTTATTTTATTTTTTAGTGAAAATGTGGCACCTACTTGTTTATAAAAAAATAAAAAGTTATTGAAATTGGCAAAGTAAGCTAATTTTTATAATTTTTCAAAAATTATACTATAAAATATCATTTTTTCATTTTTTGATGGAAAAAAACTAAAAAAATTAAAGTTCCGAGTCTGTACTTTCAATTAAAAAAAAAAAAAATAACCGCAAATCACCGTTCCTTTTAGTAACATCAATTTTAATTTCAAAAGTCACTTCCAATATTTCATACAAATGGTCAATAAGACAAAAAACCACAGAACAAAAAAGGACAGAACTAGATCCCATTGCTAAAGATATGGTGCTTGCATAATATTACAAATAAAAACTAACACAATTTTTCGCTTGTTACATATTCAATTAAAACATTGCATATTATATTGGATTTTTATCAAGGTAAAGGTATAAATAACGTCACTTTGTGTTTAAGTTTAATTTTTTTTTCATCAGGAAAACTCAATTCAGAAGTGTCCCGAATTTCAAGTCCCTAGGTCCAAAAATAAAAATTTTGGCAATTGCAGTTATATGGGAGGTGGGTGTGGCAGTGGGCGGTTTTTCAAGATTTTTTCAAAATTTCTTAATTTAGTCCAGAGAAGTGTTTCTACAAAGAAATGTATGGAGCGGTGCCACATTGCCAATGTGAAATAAATCTAAATCAAAACCTTTCTCCCGCACACTCCTAAGGCCATGTAACAGGATGATGCCATATAATAAGACGGGAATGATGAGGGACTTGTAGAGTTTCGTCTTTGTTCGTCGGGAGAGAACTTTACTTTTACGCATTTAGGCCTATCCCAGGCCCATTGTTAAATCACCGGAACCAATATTCATTCATTCTACTGCCTCCTCTCTGAACAAAGCCGTGCTTCTAATGAAATTCATGAGTACAAAAAATTGTGTCCGTACAAGCTCCGAAGCGTCAAGGAACCCTCGACCGTTAGTTGCAATCCTTTTCCTTTACACTACTCTTTATACGAATGAAACTGTTTTATAGATGCCTCGTCCTTTCCGCTTCCTGGTAGTTTCTACAATAGTCATGGTGTTCTCAGTTGGCAAATTAGAAAATGACTTGTTGGCACTCCTAATAGAGCTCTTATGTCATTACTTTTGAATTCTAAAGGTCGACATGTGCGGCTCAATTTCCATTTATGCTGCGTTTGTCTGCTTATTAGGCATTTTATGTACTGACTACTCGATACTCGTCTTCATTTATAACATGTTTGTCGACTAAATATCTAAAAGTAGCCAGCGGCATTCCCTCTTTTTCGAAGTCTAATTGTAATGTGATGCCTATTTTGGCTAGTTCATCTGCTTCACAGTTAAGACAGGTTAATTGTGAAATAGTATGTTAGATCTATGAAGAAATCAATACATTTTTTTACTATCTTTGACGAAACTCTAAGAGACTCTCAAAGCCACCTGACTGTCTGCATATTTACTTAAATATATATCCTTTGGGAGCACATTTCTTGTCACAACAAGGAGGTTTTCTTCAATTGCTGTGATCTTTGATTGAAAGCCACTGGATCATCAGCGACCTTTTCCCGGCTCTCCAAAAAGGCCCGGTGCCACCGAAACACACTAAGACAACTGACCAGCTGCTCGTTCGTTAGCTAGGAACACACACTCTCTTTCAAAAAACTCTCTTGAACTTATACACTTTATTTCAAATATTGCAATAGCTCCTTATTAGTATTAAAACAAGAATAACAGGGTTGCCACCTTAAAAAAATATTCTCAGCTTGAAGCATTATGAGCATCTTTAGTTCATTATCCGAATATAAAAAATTAAGTTTATCATATTAAAAATTTTAGACATCACGCTACGATATTTGTAAATATTTCACATATGGCAACCCTCTTAAAATATTTGAAGTTGTCTGAATCATTTTAAATATAATAATCGTAGAGTGGCAATTCTTAAACAACTTACCGCGTTTGCTATATTTAAATCTTAAAACAGGCGGCAGCTCTTTTCAGAATTATTTTCAAAGGCAACCTGCAAACAATTGCTAGGTATTTAAGCTATTGTACATGTAGCCATACATATATTTATTATATTATAGCTTTCCTCAAACATATTTTTTCTGCCGGAAAAATAGGTGGCAACGCTCTTCAAAAGCAATTTGAATTGCGAGTCCTCCTAACTTCTTCATATCCTGCTGTAGTGTCTTTTCATAATTTTTTTATCAAAATTTAAAACAGGTGGCAACCCTTTACTTCTCTTTTAAGCCCTCAAAACAATTATAATACGTTCAGTATTCGATGCCGTGGCTTCGAAAAGCTTAGAAAAAATTAAAATTTTCTTAACTGCCATCTAAAATAATTACCAATTTCTAATTGAACAACAACAAAGTTCAAATTCCGCAATTAGAGCAACAATATACAACCGGCACCAAAGAGAATAATAACCCATTAATGATTATTTATTAACTCAAAGGCTGCTGTCGGCCACTTAAGCGCCGACTGAAGCAGTCAATTCAAGCGTTTAAGCATAACTTGTTAAGCCGTCGCTACTTGTATACTATATGTCTGCCATTATTTCCCAAAGGAGTCAGCACATTTGCAACACATTTGATAGCCAGCTGAAAATTAACGGCGCCAACAACAGCAACAACAACAGCCACATAAAGCATACTAAAATCGCCGCTTCCCAAACAATGTGACCATGAAAGGACTACAAATAAGCGCAGACACAACAACAAGAACAAATAATTCACGCAACAAATATGAACAAATATTCCGAAGAGCAAAAAGATAAAAATGGCGAGTTAAAATGCCAGTCAATTGGTTACGTGCCAAAGCGGCTAAAGTTTAAAGGCGAGCACTTGCCGTCATTAATGCGTGAGCTCGTGAGTGCGTGAGTGCTCTGCTGATGAATGAGTCACTTGAAGCGCTTGAGCAGTGCTAACCGGACGTCCCACTGACTCACTGACTGGTCGTTTGACTGACTAGTTTACTGACCGCTTGTCTGGCTGCTTGACCGCAAATATAGTTTTGTAGCATAGCTGTGAAGCTCACTCGAGAGAGTGTGCGTGACGCACTCTAATTCCAACAGTTTGCTATTAACTGACCATTTAACTCACTCGCCTGTTTGCCTATGCTTGTCAAGCTGCTTGCTGGCTTGATGACGGCTATTTGCTGCTGCCACTTGTGGAATTTTTCAAATGCCCTGCCCGTCTTTCAGCATATTTAGCACGCAATTTTTTTGAGTGGAGGGAGTGTAAATGTATATGTATACATATTTTATTTATACCCTAAACGGTGTATATTAAGTTTGGAACGAAGTTTGTAACACACAGAAGGAATCTTCGGAGATCAGCGACGGCTGAGACGAGCAGGCATGACTAGTACCTCAGTTTTTGAGATTTCGATCTGAAATTTTGTAAATGTTCTTTTTTCCGCAACAGGCTGCTCATTTTTCAGGACCGCCGATATCGGATCACTATAGCATATAGCTGTCAAACTGATCGATCAAAAATAAGTTCTATAAGACAAAGTTCATTATTTCATAATATATCTACACGAAATTTCACATAGATTATTATATCAGAGAAATGTATTATCCCTGAAAAAATCGTTCAGATTAACAAATATAGCATATAGCTACCATACAAACTGACCGCTCAAAATCAAGTTTTGTATGAAAAAGTTCTCTATTTGATAAGATATCTTCACGGAATTCGACATATACTACTATATCAAAGAAAGACATAATCTCAGAAGAAATTGCTCAGATCGGACCACTATAGCATATAGCTGCCATACAAACTGACCCCTCAAAATCAAGTTCTCATATGAAAATGTTCTTTATTTGATAAGATATCTTCACGGAATTCGACATATACTACTATATCAAAGAAAGACATAATCTCAGAAGAAATTGCTCAGATCGGACCACTTTAGCATATAGCTGCCATACAAACTGACCCCTCAAAGTCAAGTTCTTATATGAAAATGTTCTTTATTTGATAAGATATCTTCACGAAATTTGACACAGACTATTATATCAAGTAACGGTATAATCTAAGAATAAATCGTTCAGATCGGACCACTATAGCATATAGCTGCCATACAAACTGTCTGACCAAACTAAAGAAAATACAAGAAAACTTTTTATAGTTACTATCAACTTTGTACCTGCGAATGGTATTCTAGTTTCAGTGCGGCCGAAAATAACATTTTGTCTTATTTTGAATAAAAATATACAAACACACACACATATATAATATGTATTATAACACAAAGACCTCGCTTGCAACAAAGTTATAAGGAAATAAATTATGTTTATAAAATTTCGCTCATGACATATAATTTTTCTGCGTTTATAAATAAAAAAATTCAAAAAGTAACAGTAAATCGTATATATGTGTGCACAACACGCACTTACCACTGTTATCAATGCAATAAATTTCCTACAAATCACCAGCGGATATGACAGCTTTAGATTATCGCAACCGACAGCACTGTACTCGGACAGTAATATGCGCACGTACACATAAAACTAAGAATACATATACTTACAACAAAAATACGCATACATACACTCACGCATTAACACACAAACACCCACACATGTAAATGCCAAGCAACCCAATGGTCGTCCGGCACTTGCCCACATACAGCGAGCACTCTCTTATACCATAAAGAGCAAAGTACCGCATTGTTTTGCTTTTGTTGTTGCTGCTGCTTTTATTCATGTGCGCCACAGTTGGATATTGGCGTCAACATTTTTCAATGCAATCAGGCATATTGTCACAATTTTTCAAAAGCAATCCACATACACCGACACAATCACCACACCCACACACACGCATAGACAAACAATGACAAATGACCAGCTGCTGGTGTTGTTTTTGCGTTATTGCTGCTCGCTATGCTCATGTAGCTTTCTCAGGGTCTCAGTTGGATGACAGGCAATCCTCTACAAATGAAGCGAAACCGAAAGAGTTGAGAAAATTTGTTGTGTTCGGTCACTTAAAGGCGAGTGGTACTACTAATACATACATATTGACTACTATATATACATATTTCCATACACAAACACACACATATACACGTGCGTGTCCATGTGCGCATAGTTTGTCCCCAGATTGTGGATTTATGCCTTTGTGCGACATTGCCAGCAGCTGTTGCCGCTTTAATACAACAACAAAATGTGCCGGTCGGTAAAAGGCTATAATCTTAAGCGTATCTTGGCTTTGACTGACCGTTATTTATTCTCATGTAAATTGTTTAAAAATTTCAATTTTATGCATTTGAATTATGAGCATAATAAAGTAGGCAGTCGGGCGAAGCAGTAAAGGAGAGCGTAACAGCGCGTGCTGTGAACTTACTGCTTACAGTGTCAGCAATTATTTACATAAATTTAGGCGTAAGCATTAATATTATTTCATTCATATTGTGCTATGCTACTCGCACTTCTCAAACGGTTTATTCATTTTCAAATTTTAACCGATTGTGCGCGGGGAGTTACGGAAAATCGTATTTAGGCGATGGCTTTAGTGAAATTTTTGAGCTTCTGAAGAACTTAGAATTTCGAGCATGCTTGTTTATCGTACTATTCATCCTTTTTACCAAACGCATAATAAAAAATGACTGAAAGAAATTGGTCGTTCTCGCGCGGTTAGAACCACTGTAGCCATAGAAATTATTCAGGAAGGCATTCGTAGAAAATTCAAAATTATGTCAAGAGAAATGGATGCATTGACGAAATTAATGCCCACATGAAAGCCTAACGTCGGGTTGGTCATCTTTTGACAACTGCCTTAATGCAAATGGGTTCAACAGCTGTAAGAGATCATTGGTTAGTGGTCATGGATGAAGGGTTATAAAATTATCATTTCAAGAGAACACAAAGTTTTCTTTGCTGAAAAAAGCTTTAGATCTACGTAAAGGATTCCAAAGACACAAGAAATGTTAATATAAAGGTTTTAAGTGGTTACCATCAAACTGCTGTCATGATTTGGTGCGAAGTTTCCTGGTGTTAAACCTTTCCATTTCGTAAAAAATATTCAAAATTGGGGCGAAAGTATGCCAGGGCGTTGTTTTGGAGGGCAATAATCGATTCTATGAAGAGCACTGCATCTACCAGCAAGACTCTGAAGGTACACAAAAGGGTCATTGATCCCATGAAGTGTAGACAAAGCCTTCATTGAACCCATGAAATACCATAAAAGTGATCAATGACCTCAATTATAAAAAAATAGTTGTTGACTTGGCTAAATATAAACAAATGGGTCATTGACCGCATAAAATTTAAGCAATGGAGTATTTGACCTCATAACATGTGAACATTGAAATGTAGACAAAGAACACGAAAAATAAATAATGGTTGTTGACTAGGCTAAATGTATTTTTGACATCGTGAAATGTCAACAAAAAGGTCATTGACCTCATAAAATGTAAACAAAAGAGTACGTGACCTCAGGTATAAGAAACGGTTGTTGGCTCGACTAAATGTAAACATACGTTAGTGACTTGGTTAAAGGTTAACAAATGGGTCATTGGTCTCGGAAAATGTAAACAAAGGATTCATGACCCCATTGAATGTAAAACAGGTTTACTGACCTTATAACATGTGAACAAAGTCATTGACCTTAGAAAACGTAAACCAAATAGTCAAGGGCCTCAAATAAAAAAAATGGTTGCTGCATTGGCTAAATGTAAAAAAAAATTTTTGCCTAGACTAAAGGTAAACAAAAGGGTGAATGAAATTTGTAGAGCCTAAAAAATTATTTGGTTCGTGCAGCTTCGTCAAAAGCAATGGAAGCTGTGCATGCTGCTATAGGCCAATGGCCAAGCAGGTGGTGCGAAAGCAAAAAGTGACTGTTACGAATAAAATTTAATATATGTCTTATTAAAGAAATTAATTATTTTATAACGCGCTGAATTTGCAACAAAACTTATGCCAGGCTAAAGTACTATATGTACATCGATAAAAGTATCGCCATTTATGTTAAAGGTTTAAAACAGAGTGAGGTCCGGAAGAGTAGATTAGTATCTCTTCAAGCAGAGCCGGAACACTTTCTAGCGAGAAATGATGGATCCTTAGAGTTAAACTAAAGCCCCACTCGGAGGAAAGTCGGAGTAATTGTCATCGAAGTCATTAAACGATAAGCCGATAAGGAGAGGAGAAATTTCTAACGCAAAGTTTCCAAAGGCTAATTGAGGAGTTGTCTTGATTGATGAAGTTAAGCATGTTTTATTATTCTCCGTAACTATTTCAGTGGAAGCACACTGCACACAAATTTTTCTTAGAACTGCTTTACCTCAAACTGATCTCATTACGTAACCAATATTACACATATTACATTCATATATATGTATATATATAACGCACAGTATGTTTTGTGTGTGACTAGTTTAACTTTTAAGTGCTTTATTTTTACTGTTATCACACCTAATTAGAATATGAAGCAATACACCCCAGTCTATTGTGGAAAAAACTGGTGTATGTCAACACTTAATTAGTTTTTGCAAATTATGTATTGGCAGCAACAAATTATTTTTTATAGCAATACAACAACAACATTTCAGCAAGCACTGTATTTATCTGCTATAAAGCTTGTAGACTCCGAAGAGAGGTAAATGAACGCGGTTAACTTTGAAATGAGCGTGAGGTTATTAATAACATAAAGACATAATAATTAAACGAGTCGGATAATATAACTAGAAAAAAGCAATATATAAAATATAAAATTAAACCAAACTATTTTAAAAGAAAAAATTTCAGAACAAGTAAATTTAATTAAATTAATGTAAATTAAAAAAATTAAAATAGATTAATTAAAAAAAAACTAAGAAAACTATAAAATTAAACCAAATTATATTTAATGTAAAAATTTCAGAAAATTTAAATTTAATTAAATTAATGTAAATTAAAAAAATTAATATAGATTAATTTTTAACAAGAACTAGGAAAAATTTAACTTAAATTAAGTTTTTAAATAACAAAAAAACACAAATATATAATATAAGAATAAAGTATATTAAATTTCAATTTGAGATAAACAAAAAAAATGAAGTTAAATTAAATTAAGTTAATTAAATCATATTATCAAAAAAATAATAAATTAATACATAAAATTACCTTAAATTCAGTTTAATTAATTGAAAAAAATTAAGTTAATTAAAATAAGAAGAGCACAATATATATAATTTAAAATTAAATTATAAAAAATTGCAAAAAAATAAAAAAATTAAATCAAATTAATTAAAATAGAATAATTAAACTTATTTAAAAAAATGTATTTTAATTTAGACTAATTTAATTATAAATTCAGTTAATTAAATTTAAATAAAATTATTCTAAATAAAAATAAATGTAACAAAATTAATTAAAAAAAAAACATGACAAAAAAACCAAAAACAAAATAGAATAATTAAACTTATTTAAAAAATGTATTTTAATTGAGATTAATTTAATTATAAATCCAGTTAATTAAATTTAAATAAAACTATTCTAAATAAAAATAAATTTAACTAAATTAATTAAAAAAAAAAAACAAAAAAAAAAACAAAACCAAAAAAATTCTATATAAAATTTTGTGAAGATATCTTGTCAATTAATTAATTAAATAACGTTAAAAAAAATTTAAATAAAAATAAAATAAACTATTTTAAAAGACCAAATTTGGGATAAACATCAAAATTAAGTTAAATTATGCTCAATTAATTAATTAAAAGCTAAAATATTTAGATAAAAAAATTGCCGTAAATTAAGTTAATTAAATTAAAAAAAAAATTATATAATATATTACATTATAAATTAAATCTGCAATGTAAAACTGAATTAAATTAAATTATAAAAAATTTCAAATAAAATCGAAAAAATTAAGTCAAATTAAAGAAAATTATTTAAAAAATGAAATTAGAAAATTAAATTAAAAAAAAAAATTAATCGAAATTAACATAAATTTATCTAAATAAATTTAAATAAAAAATTTAATTTAAAATTAATAAATTAATTTTAATAAAAAAATATTAAATAAAGTTAATTAAACTTAAATAAAATTAATCTGAATTAAAATGAATTAACTAAATTAATTAAAAAAATAAAGAACAAAAAAATTCCATCTCAAATTTTGTGAAATTCCATCGTCAAATGAACAAGTATTCTATGCAAGCACTTGGTTCCGGCCGTTCAGTTTGTATGGCAGCTATATGTTATAGTAGACCGATATCAGCAGTTCCGACAAACGAGCAGTTGCTTGGAAAGAAAAAGTTGTGTGCAAAATTTCAGATCGATGACTCAAAATCTAAGGGACTAGTGCGCATATATATAGATAGCCGAACGGACCGTCGGACAAAGAGACAAACAAGCATAAAGTGACTTAGCTCGTCATGTTGATCATCTTCACTTTATAGAGTCTCCAACATTTCCTTCTGGGTGTTACAAACTTCGTGGCCCGCACAATACACCCGGTTCGGGGTATAAAAATTGCGCAAATTGAGTTTTGCTCTGAGTACCCAATTAAGATAAGCGTGGTAATGAGAAATCTGAGCTATTAAAATGGCGTATTGCGTCGACCTCACACACGATTGCCATATAAATAGCCGACTTTGCAGCGCACAGTCGCTAACATCGCTGGCAGATCGCGATGAAGTAAGGAAAAGTCGACGAAGCGCAATGCGGATAGTTCACTTAATTTCACTTTGGTGCTTGCTACGCACCAGCGTAGCACTGGAGGATATACCACCGGAATATCTGCAAGCGGCAAAACAGATAGCCGAAAGATTGATAGCGACTTCACTAGGACCACCGAGAGCCGACTATTTTTTCAGAGTGGTGGAAAACTTGGTGGAGGGTTTACCTGCAAGACAGGCATATGTGTTAGCAAACGCTATTTGTAAGTACGATTATATGAGTATGACAAAAGGAAGCTCAAAGATGTGTACTATTTACGGTTTGTAATTCTAAGGTGCCACAACCATTGCCAGGGGCCGAGGTCAAACACCGGAATATTATGAACCGCAGCTGGAAGATATTAATTTCCAGTTCCGTACACTATGCGACAGGCGTACATATCCGATAGCAAATTCCAGCGGTCTACTTTCCGATCCGAATTTTGATCCGCACAAAAGAACCGTCATATTCTCAACCGGCTTTACGACCACAGTGAATAATAATGAACGCCACGATGCCTTGTCTAAGGCATACAATTGTCGCGGTGACACCAATTATCTGGTAATAGCCTGTACATACTATATCTGTATATTTTTAAAGAAATGAGACTTTCGCAGGCGTTGGACGCTGGCGACTACATAACCACGTTGTATGTGTGGTCTTCACAAAACACGGACACAATCGGTAAATATCTCGCTGTAGGCATACAAAAACTTTGCAAGTTTATAAACGTCGCCGACTTGCATTTGATGGGTCACAGCTTGGGCGCACAAATAATGGGCTCGGCGGCGCGTCACTATCGCGTTTTGACGGGCAATAGCTTGCCCTACGTGACCGGTTTAGATCCCGCTTATCCATGCTTCAACGAAGGCGAGGCGCTGACCACCATCTCGGCCAGTGATGCCGTCTTTGTTGACATCATACACACAAATCCCGGCATTAACGGCCAGTATAAAGCTTACGGCGATGCGGATTTCTATATCGGTGGTAAATTTCCAATTCAGAATGCCTGCAGAACGCCGCAGTGCTCACACGAAATCGTTTGGGAGTACTACACGGAGTCGGTCTATCCGAATAATGAGCGCAATTTTCTGGCAAAGCGTTGTAACTCGCTGTTTAGCCTGCAGGATGGTAGATGTAATGGTCCTGAGTTTCCCATGGGCTTCGCTGTGCCGCATGACTTAATTGGCCGTTATGTGCTTGATGCGAACACTGAGAAGCCTTATGGCCAAAATGCTACTGCGAAGTACACGAATCCTGATACTTCGCCCTGTGGTGCTTGTTCTTCTTCTTGCGGTTGAGAAAGATATCTTTTTGTATAACATACATGCACATACATATATCATATAAGAATATTGTTTAATTTTGTATATATTATACTCTATGGTGTCGGTAAAAATATTATTAAAAGGAGTTTAGTCGAAGTTTGACTTCAATATCGTTTAAGAACATTCGATTAGTTCAAGGCTGACTAATTTCCACTTTGATGTACCGTCCGCCAAAAAGAAGATACCCCACGCTGAAAGCTCTGATGTTTTCCAGTTTCAATAAGTTCTCCTAAACTTCGCATTCAGCTGACAAGGTAAAGAAATTGCTGTTCCACTAAGCCAATGTACCGTGTCACAAGTTGATGAAATGATGGCAAAACTCCATGAATTAGGCTTCGTATCCACTGTGTTCTGCAAATCTGGCCCCAGGTGAGTATTTCTTGTTCTTAGGACTCAAAAAAATGATCGCTGGGAAGAATTTTTCATCAAATGCAGAGGTAATCGCCGGTACTGACGCCTTTGCCTTTTTAAAAGTAAATGACAATTCGTACTTCAAAAATGTTATTGAAAAGTTGGAGAGTAGCTGTAATCAGTGTACCACTTTTGATGGTACAAGGAGTGTTCCAAAGTAAGCAGGACTTTTTGAATCTAGCGCCCCCTGGTGGCGCCATCTATATATCGATTGGTGCACTAGAATCTGCTATCTTTATCGATTATCCAGTGATTGTTTCATGACATTTCTTTGATTGGAAGTGAAGTTATTGCCACCGGTGGAAAAATGAGCTTCGAACAAAGAGCCAACATTAAATTTTTCAAAACATTTGGGCTTACGAAAGGTGTGTGCAAGGTTTATTCCGCACAAAATTTACTGACCACCAAAAATTGCTCAGAATCCAACATTCAGAGAATATCATTGACCGATTATTTGACCAAAAATCACATTTTAACCATTAATGACATAAATATGGCACCGCGCCACTTTTTACTTTTCGGAAAAATGCATTTGCCAATGAAAGGAAAGCGTTATGGAGACGTAGAGGCTATTCATTTCATCATATTTGCTCGTTAAAAACCAACTTCTATCTTAAATGATCACCGAGTTTATCGTTTTTATCAAAAACAAATGTAAAAGCAAAAGAACAAACCCTTGAGACAACTTGGTCCGAATTCTTTTATGGGGCATTTGATAATGCTTATGTGATATGATACGCCATACTGAAGTGTGATGAAAGTGGATAAAATATTATTGATTTAATGATTAGTCCTCTTAGCTCTTTATAACCACCGAACTGGATGTGGAGATATAGTTAGAGTAAAATCTTTGAATCCAATAATAAAATAGTACTTAAATTATTTCGGAATATTAATGAACTCAACGAAAGAAGCAGTGATGGTTTCTTTGTTATTTAGTCAAAGTAAAAATGGGTTTTTGAATAAGAGCGCTACTAATTTTTTTTAAATAAAACAAAAACGGTTTGGGATATGAATGAAATTCCTTATTCCTGTGAAAGTACATTCGGTGCCTTTATGTATAGACCTCGATTACTTTTCAATGGCACCAACGGGCATGGTTGCGGAAGCTAAATCTAATTTTTTACGGTTTTCAAGCATAAATCGGACGATACTGCTGAAATTTCACTTCCGATATTCGTACGAAGTTCATCAATCGTCGCTGGCTTGTTGGTATAGACTATAGACTTGGCGTAGTCCGACAGCAAATAGTCTAACGGCGTCAAATCACACAAACGAGGCGGCTAATTGACTGAGCCACTTCGTGAGATAAAACGCTCACCAAACTTGGTTTTCAATAATTCGATTGTGATATTTGCTGTGTGGCATGTGGTGCTGTCCTCTTGGAACTACATATTGTCCAAGTCCATATCCTACAATTCGGGCTAAAAATGTTCGGTTATCATTGTGCAGTGGCGATTACCATTCACACTAACGTGCCAGTCTTGATATTCACGGAAGAAGAACGGCCTAATGACGCCTCCGGTTCATAAATCACACCAAACCCTAACTTGTTCGAGTTGCAATGGTGAATGATGGAGTGTGTGCCAATTGCTGCCTATCCAATAACGCATATTTTGTTTACTGATGAAAAATTTAACCAGAAATAAGCCTCAACGTTGAAGATGATTTCTCGAAGAAAATCCAGATCATCTTCAAGTTGTTGCTGAACCCAATTCACGAACATATGACGATGCTGGTGGTTAGGCGGCTTCAGTGCTTGCGTTAATTTGATCTTGTAAGGATGTAGGCCAAGATCTTTTCGCAAAGTTCGCCACTATGATGTCACAGAGATGCCCAACGCTTGAGAATGACGTGTGAGGGGCCGATTTGCGTCTTCTTCAATTGCTGAGCTAGTGGCAGCAATATTCTTGACACTACGGGCACTTCTTTGTCTTACTTGCAAGGGGACAATTTATACTGTGCTTGTGTATTCAAATTTTTCCACTAGAGGCGCAATTGTCGTAGTGCTCGCTCTTTAATCTGACGTCACTGACTCCAAATTTTGATAGTAAATTTTAATAATTTCGGTTCGTTGTTAGATCGTGTATCTTTCCATGATGAAATGTCAACCTTTACTGAAGAGAAATGTCAGAGGAGCGAGAAAAAATATCGCATCATTTGTTGTTCCTGATGATTTATTTGTAGCGTCCGTATCGAAAAACACATTGCAATGAAAAGAGTTAAAAAAATTCATTATTTCCAGTGCACAAATAGTGGAAAAGTCTATGATCCAGAGTGGTTTAGTCGGAAAATTTGTAGCATATGGTCCAAAAATATCTGCTTGATGTTAAATAAGGCTCTTTGTTGTTTTGGTATTAAAGAAAAAATATTATGTGTGCCACTTCCATGGTTCTAACCTTTTTAACTATAATAATTTTAACATTTTTATATGCAGTAGAATTACTTCAGATTTACAGATTTGAGTACAAAAATTGAACTGTGGACCAGTTCGAGGTAAGTTTTTGTACCAGTGACAATACAACGCACAGTGGCACCGCTTCATACATTTCTTCGAAAAAATTAGAAGGAGTAGTCGTACAACTATGAAACTTTGCAGAAACACTTCTCTGGACTAAATTAAGAAATTTTGAAAAAATCTTGGAAAACCGCCCACTGCCGCACCCACCTCCCATATAACTGCAATCGCCAAAATTTTTATTTTTGGACCTAGGGACTTGAAATTCGGGACACTTATTAATTGAGTTCTCCTGATGAAAAAAAATTTAACTTAAACGCAAAGTGACGTTATTTATACCTTTACCTTGATAAAAATCCAATATAATATGCAATATTTGAATTGAGTATGTAACAGGCGAAAAATTGTGTTAGCTTTTATTTGTAATATTATGCAAGCACCATATCTTTAACAATGGGATGAAGTTCTAAGGAAATTTTGTTCGAATGACGCCTTAAGCTACTTATATAAGGATCCGAAGTTATAAGAAGTCTATTAAAGACATCAAATCATCAAAGATTAAAATCTATGTTACTAAAAGGGACGGTGATTGGCGGTTGTTTTTTTTTTAATTGAAAGTACAGACTCAGAACTTTCATTCTTTGATAGTAAGAGGGCTAAGCAAGGCAAAGCACATAGAGTTTTTTTCCATCAAAAAATAAAAAGTTGATATTTTTGAGTATAATTTTTGAAAAATTATAAAAATTAGCTTACTTTGCCAATTTCAATAATTTTTTTTTTTTATAAACAAGTAGGTGCTATATTTTCACTAAAAAATAAAAGAAAAGCCATAACTATAAACTTACACACAAAAAAAATTCTTTATTTGGACAATAATTTTATTCTGATTTTATTGAATAACTTTCCGTCGACTTCTGTTAGTTTTCTTATCCATAAAATTTCACTTTTTATAAAAAATCTTGTTGAATTTTTCTTATCCAAATATTTCTTTACAAAACAAAATCATTAAAGTTTTGAAATTGGAAAGTGGAAAAATTCTATTTTTTCCGCCGAAATGCCACTGTGCAACGCTTCACAAGAACTTATTTCTCGTAAAAATTTAAGGCTGAATTCACTAGACCTGCCTCTGTAGTCACTAGAAGTCTGTTGATAAACTACATTTATCCGACAAAGTGAAAGTTAGAGCTCAGTTGCACACCTTTTAGGGGACTAAATTTGAAATAAATTGTAATTTCGAACAATTTCCACAGAGCTTCTTTACATCGGCCCCACATAAGACGTCAAACTTTGTACTCACATAAATGTTCCCCTTAAACATACTGTTATACCGGACAACAACTTGAGAACGGTTACATATCGAACAAGCGAAAAATTCTATATTCGTGTCTTTGAACATCTCATACCGCCGCTGAAGCGCATTTTCTCAATGTTGCAAGCAAATAAATCAACGAAAAATCGAAAACTATGAAAGCTAAAGCAATATCGAACAGCGACGGGGTATAAAATATCACCAACTCATGCGTCATGTGTTGCAAAGTGCACTAGCTACAGTTCGCGCCTGGCCACCAAGGGTGCCACATGGCGTATGAGTAACCTTTTGTGTTGAGGAAAAATGGCAATGCATTGCGTATTTGCTATTTTATTTGTGAAATGCAATTGCATTATATATTTTTGCATTTATTATGCGCATAAATTATCGCCGTTAACTCTTCGTATGTGTGTGTGTTTGCCACTTGTAATCATATGCGCGCTTTTGTTAAACAATTTGCATGTATTTGCAAATAAGAAAATTATCCGCAATTCAAAATTGCACAACCACGCATTCGCTGGCAATTCGCTGTGAATTTGCGGCACTTTTACACTGCACGAGCGCGAGGCCATGCACTTTCACCGCAAGCCACAGGGATATATGGCGTGCTGGTAAAAATATGTGTATATGTGTGTGTTTGTGTTTGCGCTTAGCTCGTTTGGCTGACATGTGCGCATTGAACTATCATCACAGCGGTGCGTATGTGTACGTGCCAGCGCGTATTTTCACAACTCAGCCACTCTAAGCTGCGGTCGTTGCCTTGGATGTGCGCTCAGTTGCCTTCAAATGCTGCTTTCCGCTTTCTTTGGCTGCTTCTTCAGCTGACTCTTCCCCTTCGCTTACGTTTTCCTTCCGCCGGTGTCGTTCGTCGTTCGCTTGCAATGTAAATGAGAGTAACTTGAACTTGAGTGTTTGTCTAGTGTAAGTGAGCGTTCCGCCACAGCACACATACACACACTCACATTCTCTCTAACTCATACTCACACACACATAAGCACGTGTCTTCGCCATTTCCCTTGCCTGTTTGTGTTTATTTGTTTATTTATCAGCGCGTGGAGTGCAAATTCACAATCTTCACGTTTGCTTCTTGAGCGCAACTGAAGGACTTTTCATTAGCGCGCACTTGTTGTTGTTGTTATTGTTGTTTGTTGCTGCTCTTCGCCGTATCATGTTCGTTGTTTGCCGTTTTCGTTTTCATTTTCGCACGTGAACTTATTACTTTATAACGGTACGTGCTCGGAGCGCGTCGTGTTGACTAACACATGTATGAATACATTTGTATATATGGGTGTGTGCAAATGTAAATCTATGTTTGTGTGTGTCGTTGAAATCACAATGTAATTAAATTTACATAAAATCCATGCAAACAATTAATTTAATTAAATAGAAAAATTAATGAAAGCAAAAAGGCTGCTATCTCCTTCTTCCACTGTCTCTATCGCCCTCTCTCTCGCCGAATGACACTTTTCATTTAGTTTTGCTTGGCTTTTGTTGCGGCATTAGCAGTTCACTTGTTGTTTTAAATATGCATGAGTTCGTCTGATTGTCTCCGTTATTTACTTACAGTTTGTGGTTTTGCTTTTTTGATTTTATTTCACAATTTTATTTTATTTTTTGCAGTATTGCAACTTAAGGCATTGTCCATAAAAGATAAGTGGGTATTGAGAGAGGTGGAGTAAAGAGCAAGGGAATGTTCGCGGCTTATAAGGTGCTCAAAGGATATTCAAGTAATTATATATTTATTGCTTGAAAGAATGATGAAAATGGAGGTGTGTGAAAACCTAAACAACTTTATTGGCGCAAATTCATATTCAGGTACACCTCTTTTGGTACGACGCCCAGCTTGTATTATCTAACTTTACTGAACTTGTGGAGCAATACGCCTGCGTACTAAACCCTTAACTCAGGCTGCTTTAGCTTACATTTGGACCTATGGGACCTCCATTAAGCATTACATCGCAGGAATGCCTCTTCACAAACTCCCTGCGCAATTATCCTGCTGGTCTTATGCTCTCCGCTGCCGTTCTTTTATTCTGAGTCCTTGGATCACTATTACGGTCCACTCTTTTATTTTCGCCCATGCCAGCTTTGATTGTAGCATTTGACTTAGAATGTTGTGGGGCGTCATCTTTTGGTTTGTTATTCGTTCAATGGTTCTCTCCACTACATATCTCGAGCAGGAGAAAAATATGTGGTCCACGTTTTCATCGGCACTGCTGCAGAATGAACATTTTGCCTCATCAAGGTAGTCGAATCTGTGGAAGTAGTCCCTAAAACAGCCAGAATTGCGTCAGATAAAAGTCTGTTTCCTCGTGTTTTCTCTCAATCCAGACTGCTACTGAGCTTATGCGTCCATCTTTTTTTCCATGGTAAGTTATTGCCTTTACCACCCTTCGAGGCTTACCTGTCCTTCTTTTTTGTTAGTTAGACGCCTATTTATAGCCTTAGATTTTCAATAGACTCTACTTAGCCTGAAGCCATTGAAATCGGCGGTATAAGATCACATATGATTCTGGCCGTTTCATGTGAAACCATTTTAAATGCACGGACCACTCTAAAAGCGCCTGGACACTGCCTTGGCATTATTGACATTTATATTAGGATTGCCATAGGAGCAGATTACATTAGTGTGGATTTGACATTTTGGGCCTCAAGCGCGTCAAATCTTGACTGGCACCGAAAACTTTGAATTTTTTGGAAAAACGGCGTCGCGTTGAAGTGTGTGAAACGATGCTTTCCGACTACCAGGGTGTCATGAAACGCATTATAACTGGCGATGAGACTTGGATCTATGCCTACGACGCCAAAACACCGATCAATCGACCGAATATCGTGTCAAAAGAGAGCCGAGACAAAAAAAATCGCGCCAAAGTCGCTCAAAAATCAAGGTTATGTTGACTGTTTTCTTCGATTATCGTGGTGTTGTGCATTATGAATTCCTTCCAACCGGTCAAACAGTCAACAAGGAATATTATTTGAACGCTATGCGTCATTTGCGTGACGGTATTTGCCTAAAAAGGCCGGAATTGTAGAAAGACAATTCTTGGTTTTTACACCACGATAATGCACCATCCCATACTGCCCTCGTAATTCGTGATCATTTCGCCAAAAACACAACCCATATCGTTCCGCAACCACCGTATTCACCTGATCTGCCGCCGTGCGACTTCTGGCTGTTCACCAAGCTCAAAAGACCGCTGCGGGGACACCGTTTTTATACGATAGAGGAGATTTAAGCCGCAGCGAAGACGGAATTGAAGGCCATCCCGGAAAGTGACTACAACCAGTGTTTCGAAGTTTGGAAAATCCGTTGACATAAGTGCAATCCATCGGGAGGGGATTACTTTGAAGGTAATGAAATTGATTTGGAAGAATAGATAAAGAATTTTCAAAATAAATACAATGTCACCTTACTTTTTGGGCACATTATCTATCTGGCTCAGTGTTAGGTGGTACGTCCAACCGTTAGATGAACAAAACTATTATACTCTGAAGTAACATGAGGAAAGCTCTCCAGAAAGAAAGATATTTTGGATCAGCCACTAACTTAGCTCAAAATATCCTATAAATAGAACAATATTTTATCATCGCTATTTACACGAGCATCGAAATGTTTTCTATAGCACATTTTTCATATTAATATCCAATAATTAGCCAACAGCGAGCAGAGAACGTGACTACGATAATATATGTATATTAACCATAAAAATGTTAAGTAATCATGACTTCTATACTAACTTCAAGCAATTGGGGGAGGTAAAAAAGTTCGCTTGAGTAAAATTATTGTCAGTGATTTGCTTGAATATTTTTTTAAGGTGTTTTGTAAAAGAAGGTAAAAAATAAATATTTAATTAATAAAACAATGAATATCGATAAAAATTTTAAGACATAAATAATGACATTTTTGCAGGTTTTATGCATTATTTTAACAAAGTGGCTCGAATTAAAGGTTATTACATAGATCCCTTGCTTCAAAGCTGCAATGAAAACTAAAGACTGGAGAAAGTAGGACGAAACATCACATACAGAGTAGATATATAAACAGCAGTCCAGACTTAACTTGCCGACACATTGCCTCGCAGCTGAGCGATGTGCCAAATCAAATTGATGGAGTTGAGGCGAAAATATTATGAGCATTTTTATTTACTAAATGATCAAAACTTTGCAGAGGAACTGTAAAGTAATCGGCATGAAAGCAGACAATATGAACTAATTTTTTTCTTTGATTACTTTAAATCCCAAGGCTACACACCTTGATTCAACTTTCTCTAAAAGCGGGTTTTCACTTTTCCATCCATGAAAGCCAACCCATGGCCTTAACTTTATAAAAAGAAAAATTGTGTAGTTAGTTACAAGGGACTTCGCATAGATATCAGGTCGACAATTTGATTTTTAAAGAAAAAAGTGAAGCAAAAATAGCGAAATGAAATTTTTATATTTCATAACGCTTTTTGCTATTTTGCACAACCAAGCGAGATTGGTAACCCCAGCAGCTGCCGCAATTAATTCCGTTATGGCAAAGAGCGAAAACTTACTGGGCAATATTTATAAGACCTTCACACAGGTGGTTGATGCGCTACCTCTAAAAATGGGAACATCCACAGTTAATCTTGTCTGTGAGTTACTAAAGAAGAAGATGGCTACTAACTTGACAGACTGTAAATAATCAAATATTTTATGTACTACTTTCCACAACTATATCCAAAAGCATATACCCGCTAAATTCACACCAAGGTTGGAGAACATCAAGCTACAATTGCGTACCGCCTGTGCTAAACGTGAGTATCCTCTAAGCGATCTCAGTGGTTTGGCAGCTGACAAAGACTTCGATCGTAAAAAGAAGACGGTTATTATGTCGACAGGCTGGACTACGCAAGTGGATAATGGGCAACACGACATACTGGCCAAGGCGTACAACTGTCGTGGGGACACAAATTATTTGGTATTAAACGCTATACTCTTCTCAAACCTCTTATTCAATGACGTGACTTACTTACTCTCCGCAAAAACAGGCGCTCGATGTCAGCGACTACATACAGACAATGTACACTTGGTCCTCAGAGAACACCAACACGATTGGTAAAGATGTCGCCAAGGGGCTGCAGAAGCTGCTCACCTGTTGGGTGCACAAATAATGGGCTCCGCGGCGCGCAACTATCGTATTTTAACTGGCAAAAGTTTACCATACGTGACCGGTTTGGATCCCGCTCTGCCGTGCTTCAGCATACACAAGGGCTTGAGTACACTTTCATCACAGGATGCCGACTTTGTTGATGTCATACATACAAATCCCGGCGTACTCGGTCAATACGAAACTTATGGCCATGTTGGTTTCTACGTCGGTGGTAAATACCCCATAAGAAACGGTTGCACAACACCAAGCTGTTCGCATGGCATTGTTATCCCATATTATGCGGAGTCCGTTTATCCAAATAACAACCGTGACTTTATTGCGAAGCAGTGTATGTCTTCCAAGCTTCACAACTGCAATGGCGCTCAGACTGTGATGGGTTTTGCGGTTTCACGTAACGCAAGGGGCACGTATATGCTGGAAACAAATGCTAAGGCGCCTTTTGGTAGAAATGCAGGTAGTGGGTATACAGATCCTGATTCGACAAAGTGTGGCACATGCCAAGATTAAAATCAATAAAGTTTCATAATCTGTTAGATATTTCATTAAGTGCATTAAAAGACTGCGTTTTTCTACTGGAAGGCTGCCATAGACTTCTTTGTAATTTACCGATATTCGCTTTGTGTTTAGAAGTTTGTGGACTATTGAAGAATTGAAGCATCCTTAACTGTTTTAACTTGCTTCTTAAAGCATAAACGAATCTATCTTCACTTCACACCATCTTCCAAAGCTTCAGCAATCACTTAAGCCCGCGCTGTTTTCCCCCATTGAAAGCTCTTATGAAGAGTTCGGGAGAGTAATCGTGACTTTTAGCTCTCTACCTAAAATTTCTGCAAAGAAACGACATTTACAGAGGTTTTCGCCAAAACTTTGTTGACTTACTTTTATAATTTAAGTGTTAGCTTGTAATGGGAACAGAGCATTTTCCTGGTTTTCTACCACATATGAGGACCAATCCTTTCGACAAATTTGGCGGCCGTTCCGACGTCAACAACTGGAACGTACCCGGATTTTTATTCGGCTAAGGACTGTCAACTCGGCAGATTTCTGCCGCTACAACAACAATAAAAACTAATTTCGCGAAAAAGCGTAGATTCTCGAGTCAGTTCTCTGTTCAAAATGCATAAAAGTCCTACATACTTGTCATCAGAGCGATTTAAAATATGTGACCTGGTCTACGAAAGGGAGACTTAGGTGTCAAAAAATCATTTTTTTTTTTTTTTTTTATTTTTTATTTTTTTATTTTATTTTTTTTTTTTTTTTTTTTTTTGACACCTAAGCCCCCTTTTCGTAGACCAGGTCACATATTTTGAACAATTCTTTTGACAATTATTTTCTTTTTTTGAGAATCCTTGTTAAAAATATTGCACTTTCTCAAGAATAGATTGGTATAACGACTTTTCACATTCCGAAAATGTATCAACCTAAATGGAACCACTCTCTTTATCACTTTTGGCGTATGAAATTACTGATCGAAAACAAAGGTGCCGCTAAAAATGTAGTAGAGATGGTGAAACCGGTAAATTTAATATATATAGTATGTATGTAAATAAGAATCTTAATCGAAGTAACTGCGGACTTGTCGGCAGTGTACACTTTTCCTTAAAGGATTGTAAAGATTTTCTCTCCAAAAATTGAATGCCTCGACGACGTCCAGGCGCTCTCTTTATACATGCGTTTGGTGCAAAACGGATTATATAGGGTGTTATCAAGTGCAAAAGTAGACTGAGAGGGACATCAAACGATGACATATTTTGTGCCCGCTCATTTGACGTTTCTCTTTAGTAAGGTTTGCCATTTCATCATTCAAAAATATATGATCCAAGAACGGGTCGAAATTATTAAAATTAACTACCGAAGTTCGGACGCAGTTTAAGAGCACTAAGACCAATTTATGGTCGTTATAACCGTCTTGCCAGATCAACAATATAGAGGCTAGTGGAAAAATTTAAATTAACAAACACAGCACAAGATATTTGCGTGTCAGTGAGATGAAGAAGTGCCCGTAGTGTCAAGAATATTGCTGCCGCTAGCGCATCAATTGAGGAAGACCCAACTCAGTCTCTCACACGTCGTTCTCAAGCGTTGGACATCTCTGTGGACATCTCTACGTTGTTGTGGCGAATTTTGCGAAAAGATCTTGACCTTCATCATTGCAAGATCTAATTGACGCAAGAACTGAAGCCGCCTGACCACCAGCATCGTCGTATGTTCATGAATTGGAATGAGCAACAACTTGAAAATGATCCGGATTTTCATCGAAAACGCAGCTTAAGCGATGGTACTCATTTCTGGCTGAATGGCTTCGTCTATAAGCAAAATATGCGTTATTGGCCAATCCACACGTACTCCATGAGTCATCATTGCATCCCGAAAAAGATACGGTTTGGTACCGGCGACGTCATTGGTCCGTACTTCTACCGTGATGATCAAGATCGGCACATTGCTGCGAATGCGAATCGCTACCACTCAGACTGCTTTGGAAATAGCTGCTGAAAACATAGACAATGTACTGGATAGTAATCATCAAACTCCTATCTTCTGCTAACCTAAAAAGTTGAATAGTGAACTTTTAATTGTAAATTTTCGTGATTTTGAATTTTGATTATTATGAAATCATTCGAGTCATCATACAAATCTCGTTGAGATTTCTTGCTCGTATCTCTTAACAAAAAATCCATACTTCACAAAACTTCCTTGGGTTTCGCAGCACTTCTGGACTGCCTCAAAATTTTTCAATATTGTAAGGCAATTGGCAGATTTTTCTAAATATTGTGACTAAACTAAAACCAAGACTAATCCTTTCTAAACCTATATCGAAGAATTGAACGAAGCTAAGAAACTTTTGTTATTTTCAAAAAACTTCGATTTTAATGAAGTGTGCCGTGCAAAGAAAAATTACGGATATTTCGAACCACCGTTACCTCAGATAAGATAACTGCGCATTTTAAATAAATTGGCATACTTCAAAGGTTTGAAATTTACCGAAATTAGCAATATTAATTAACGAGCCTGTTAAAATTACAAATTGGAATACAACTTCCAAGCAACTTTCGTATAAATATAAGTCGGAGCTTACAAAAATCCATGGTTCATTTGGTCGCTGACAAGTAAAACCTTTACTTCACACAATTTCGACACAATGAAGCTCTTTTACTTCCTTGCCTTTCTGGCTTTGTTCGAGAGCAGTGCTGCCTTGAACTCAAGAGTGCAGAACTACATTTACTCGGCATCTGAAATTATAGCAGCCTTAAGGGCAAGTGGAGAGGACATGTTTCGGGCTGATTATTTCTTCAAGGTCGTAGAAAACCTCATAACGGGTGTGCCATTTCAGATAGCGTTTGGGATATTAAATTCAGTTTGTGAGTATAAAATCAAGAACACACAAACTGTCAACACATTTGTGGCTGGAGTGATGTAGTCTAATGATGAAACTTTCAGGCTCGACGGTGCTGGCGCAGGGCAGAGATGAAACCCCAGATGAGTATGCACCGAAAAGGGAAGACATTAAACTACAGCTGCGCACCTCTTGCGAAGGACGTGAATATGCGATCGATAATATTTTGGAGATAGCTGAAGACCCAGATTTTGATCCTGAAAAGAAAACTGTAATTTTTTCAACTGGCTTCCTGTCAACTGTAAATTTTCCTGCGACCGAGGAATTGGCCCAGGCATTTAGATGTCGCGGTGATACTAATTTCCTGGTACTGTTGAGAAACTATTAACTATATTCGATTTTATATAATAAACTATATAAACTGTTTCTCTACACAGGTGCTAGACTCCGGTGGATATTTGACAACGCTTTATGTTTGGGCCGCACAAAACACTGTTACAATAGGCCAGTATCTCGCTGAGGGCATACAAAGTCTGAGCCAGATTATAGACATCGAAAAACTGCATATAATCGGCCACAGTTTAGGCGCACAAATAATGGCAGCTGCCGCCCGGCATTATACTGATCTCACAGACAATCAACTACCGCATGTGACGGGTCTGGATCCCGCCTATCCTTGTTTAACGAAGGCGAAGTGCTAACCATTCTCTCAGCCAGTGATGCCGAGTTTGTTGATAACATAATCACGGCTCCTGGAATTACGGGACAATTTGCTGCCAGCGGTGATGCCACCTTCTATGTGGGTGGCTTATTTCCCATCCAAGATCCGTGCATAGGCCCAATTTGTTCTCATCTTATCGCTATTTACTACTACATAGAATCGGTCTATCCAAATAATGAGCGTAATTTTCTAGCAAGGCGTTGCAGTTCACTGTATAGACTGAAAGCGGGTAGGTGTAACGGTGATGAATATCCAATGGGCTTAGCAGTACCACACGACTTGAAGGGTAGGTACATACTGGAGGTGAATGAAGAGAGTCCGTTTGGCAAAAATGCAACTGAGGACTATATGGATCCGGAGACCACTACTTGTGGGCTTTGCGAGGTTTCGGAAGAAGACAGTGTTTGAATTTACCTTATTTTATTGCAATGATACCTGTACTTTTTTATTCCTTCAAATGAAATGTGTAATCAAGTAACTTAAGTATAGGCATATTGATTATTAAAGTACTAATCACTATACCTATACTTATGTTAATCACTGCTACAAATATATCATAGAATGGATTATTCACAATTCACTTGTAGTTATTTCGAAAAGGCTACTACTAAATTTTAGTAATAATAGTCTCAAAAGAATACTATCACCAGAATTTAATGTGTGGCGGACTTTCGAGGGGGACTGAGAAACAACCACAGCTCTCTAGCAACACTAGAATTGGGGAAAAGTCTTGGCAATATCCCGTCGATTTTATTTGATTCCAATCGCATATTTTGGATTTAGTCGATTAGGTTGCTAACGCTTTTCAAAAGTGTAGATCTTTTTTAGAAGTGGAAAAAACTTCTTAAATTCGAAGTGAGGTATATACATGTATTTATTATTGCTTTACTCTTGCAACATTTTGCTGGAGAGTATAATAGTTTGGTGCCCCTAAAGGTTGTTTGTAAAACCCACAATTAATCGAAATAGATAAAGGGTTAGATCACGATGACGAGGCGGGTTCTAATCTGAGTGACTGCATGTCTGTTCACCCGTCGGTCCGATCGTGCAAGCTAAGCCTAGAGCAAAAATTGTGATCACTTCTGAATAAGAAAGAAGCAGACATTTTCCTTGGCAAATTTTAGGGAAAGGTCGTATAATACCCCGTTCACTCCCCATATAAAGGTACAGTTAAAAACCAATAAAAATGCGCTATACAGTAACTAAATACAACGGAGACATACATCTGACGTCCGATATGTTATGAGAAGGCTTAATAGGAACCGTGGTAAAAAATGGACGATGGGCGTCCACTTCTAGATGAAATCACATATTTCAGAACTTACTCAAATTTGGAACGTGACGTTCTTTTCATATTCCTATTGTAACAGTGCGAAAATGGACGAAATCGATGCACAACCACGCCTAATTCCCATATAATACTATTTTGAATTCCATCTCATTCTTTTCTTTCCAATGTAGAAATCAAGAAGTATTCAATATGACGAGATAAAACTTTTCTAGAAAAATGCCTTTAGAGTATACCACCTTATGGCGAAAAATTGCTTAAGTTCAACAAAAACTGTTCGATTTCAAAGGTACTGAATATGAGGACCCCAGTATCTATAGTTGACTTTTGACCAAAAATATCAGTCAATTTATGGGAAATACATTGAAACTCAGAGAGAATCTTTTCCTAAGAATAATATCTCAGTATACCAAAAATGACTCGTCATTGCTTTCCTGAGCACCCATATACGTAATACAAAGATTTTATGCTGGATATGTCAGCCAATATATGAGTTATCTCAATGTAAATGAGAGAGCGTATTTTACTCATAACAGTGTATCCTTAGGCCTAAAATCGATAAAATTGGACGAAAACTTTCCCAAGCCCCACATAAGAACCAACTCACTTTACACCATATGATTGGTGATGTGAGGTACGTTAATAAATCTCAGGGAACATTTTTTTAACATGTGGTATATTCATATGTAGTATTGTCAAAAAACGGGTGAACCGTCAGCATATGTTTCATATAATATTGTCGTTTTTCTAACAAACCTTATAAAGAATAAGTTGGTCAATGTGTGAGTTATATATATTTGGTAGTCGAAAAAGTATTTTCGTATTTTGTCAATAGATGTCGTTGCAGTCGTATATCTCCAGTACTACTAATCATATTGTGTCAAACCACATAGTGTTGTAATGGTGAGATTTTAAGCCTCATTAAACCAAAAAAAATTAAATTCGGTAAATTCGGGGAAGTTGAAAAAAAGTAACAGTTGTTCAAAAATGAGTGAAAATAATGAAGAAATTCGTTATATTTTTAATTTTTTGTATAAAAAAGGGAAGAATGCCACGCTAGCCACCAACAAAATTTTTGAAGTTTACGGAGACGATGTTGTATTAGTTCGTGTAGCACAAGTATGGTTCGCTCGCTTCCGTTCTGGAAATTTCGATTTACACTGATGAAAGTTTTACATTGATGTAATCATGTCTCTAGCGAAGAAATGACAAAAAGTGGTCTATCAAAATGGTACATATTTGTTTATTAGTATAAATACAAACAAAAAAATAAGTTGTAGTTTAGGAAAAGATTTTTTCGACTACCCAATATACCAAATTTCTTGAAAATACGTTGAAGAATAACTAAGCAATGTCCTAATTAATGCCATCAGCTCATCTCTTTCTTTGCCCCCAATATACCCCTTATAGTGGTTACTATCTTTCCTCCTGTATTTAAGCGGGTAATCTACTCTAGAAATCAAATTTTGGGCAGTTTTTTGCATTTTATTAAAAAAAAAAACCAAAAATATTTTTACTATTCATTTTTTATGGTGTTTTTATTGATAACTTAAGAATGCAGAAAAAAATTTTACAAAAAAATATTAAAAATTAAAATAATTAAATAAGAAAAATGGCGCGTCCTGGTGACATTGATCCTGACTCTCCTGCTGGTCTGAAAAAAAATCAAAAGAAATTCTTAACTAGTAAGAATGCTGTTATTGTTCGGGAAGACGAAATTTTTTTTTTTTTTGAAAATGGCGACTGCCTGAAAATAAAAACCATTTTTTACGCTTTTTTTTGAAATTCCAAAATTTTTTTTTTAATATTAAAAACAAAAATTTTGACACAGTGCTGGTAGAAACGAGAAAGGATTATATAAAAAAGGTTCACACAAAATTTCAAGTAAATCGGTTATATAGAACTTGAGATAATGCCGGTACCGTGTGGAAAAAAGTGGTTTCGAGAAAAACACGTTTAAAGTTTAGGAGACAATTCTAGTGAACACGGACGCCACCTCACGAAATCGGCTCTTCTCCGAAAATAAGTCGAATTTTGAAAAATTCTTCCAAGGTCATATTTTTGAAAGTCTAAACTTTAAATATATGAAAAAAAATATATGAAAAAAAAAATCAAATTTTTCAAAATTCTATGGTAGAATACCCCCTTAAACCAGTTGGGCGAAATGTGTTAAATTTTAACGAAATTGAATGGAAAAGTTTTCTTGAAAATTATGTGGCTTACCACTGAATATGAATAGAATTAGTCCAGAACTCATATTTTTAATATAATTATTTCCGATTTTTTCATTGAAGTTTTTTACATCAATTTATTATAATAAATTCAGTCTCCTCGGTTGAGTTTAGAGCACATGTATCTCATTTGAGGTTAATTGTAGTTTAATTTTCACTAACTAGTAGTAAAATATGGTAGTAAAACTAAATCAGTCTATGAACTTAATATAAGTGAGGAATATAACAAATTTGATTCAAATTTCTTCACAATTTCGGCGCAGAATGAATGCTGAACTCTTTTCTCCCATTTTATAATATGAAATTTTACCCAACACCAGAAGTTATGCCCTCGGCTTTGATTCGTGCAAGTTGCAAGAGTATAAAATGTACGGTTACAGCCGTACTTGACTCCTCCTTACTTGTTATACGTATTGTGTTTCTTTAAGTGCACACTGCGACGTATTGTCACATAATAGGTTATTACTTAAGCCTAATTTCTAATAACCTTGGCAAGCAAAACAGTCATTAATTTGAAGCTTCACTTTGTGGAATGTCCTAAACCAGTAATTTATTCAATCCGCTGTTTAGCAAAATTTGCAAAAATATTAACTCAAACTAAATAAACAAGTTAATTAATTTGTTTTTCCTAACAATTTCTGTACTTTTCCTCATCTATTTTAATGTCTATTTTAACCCTTCTTTGAATGCTGTTCTTATTGCAAATCGAATTTTATTAGAAAATTTTATAGAACTCATTTTGACAAACTGTTAGTAATGTGTCAAATAATAGGCCAATATAAAACGCAACCTGCCATTAGGTCTATTGAAGTCCAGAAATAACAGTTTTATGTTACATCTTT
>CM050323.1:37905772-37963819 GCA_027475135.1 Bactrocera correcta
TGGTGTATATTTTGGGTATGAAACATGTTCTTGCTCGATTCCTTCCGATAAAGCTGAAGTTTTCCGCATCGAGACACGACTGTGACCGAATTTAAAGCCCAAAACGCTATGAATACCATCGATCAACCACCATATTCACCAAATTTGGTTCCGTGTGATTTTCTCTTGCTAAACAAACTGCAATTGCCGCTCCGTGGAAAGCTTTTTCAGTCGATTGAAGAATGAAAAAAACAAAATTCGCTAAAGAAGCTGAAGACCGTCCCAAAAAGTGCTCATGAAAAGTGTTTCGAGAACTGAAAAAATCATCGGCATAAATGTATTACATATAGTGGGGATTACTTTGAAGGCAACAAATAAATCTTGGTGAATAACTAAATATTTTGCGTTTTCCGAGTATTTTTTGTCAAAGTTTACGCGAGATAAAAGCAATTTATTCATAGGACAGAAAAAATATTTGTTTCCAAACAAAAAGTAAATTTATTTGTAGTTGTTTCCAAAAATCCACTGGGTTTTACTGTTGAAGTTATCGCTCTTGAGGTAACAAAATACTTTACCAAAAACTATACGTAAGAAAAGCACTTGAAGCGTTGGCATTGAGTACCAAAAAATTGGGCCACTCTTTAAAAACTAAAATTTTTACCACAGCTCGGAGTCAAACGGAAGATATAACATTTTACAGTCACAACTTTTAGGCAATTGTCTGCAGTTTCCATCATTTAGTTAGGTTAGGTTAGTTAGATTAGGTAAAATAGTCGATCCTAAAATGAACAGCTTATAGCGCCGGTCCGTTGTAGTGCCAAGAACTCAAGTAAATTGATAATAAAGACCCTTGTAAATCAACAAATTCTATCTTCTGGTTCGCCGATGGTGGGACTCCCGCGATGTTTCCACCTCAGTCTTGCAACTCTTAACAATACAGAGAAAATACCCGAAAGTTTCCATCTTTTTGTAACCATTTAGCTGCAATAAATTGCATTTTTAGTTAAACAAGATTATATTTCGATTTGAAACATCCGTAATGTGTGCTACAGAATATGAAAAATGATTTTTGCAAAAACAACAAGCCAAACCCACTTTCCAACTGCATGAACATGTTTTAACATTTGTATTTTCACCATTTTATTGCTATTGGATTGCAAGTGTGTGATATACGTATGTTTTTCCAGTTTTGTAAGTTGATACTTTCATAATTCATGCGCGGCGGAAAATTGGTTTAAATTGGATTTACAGTTACAGAGCGCTGATTTTTTCTAGACGCAAGCATATGAAATTGTAGATATGTGCTTATTTGTATTTATATATATTTACATTTATGTTCGCACACGTGATGTAATGCTTTTAGCAATTAAATATTTAAATAACACGCATGCAAAGGTAAATTCATTCCCGTCGGCTTAAATATTCACCGACATTAATTTTATTTGCATTAATGAGCTTCACCGCCTTCACGTTGATGCGCCCGAGACCGGAGCTGTCATTTTTAACATTTAATCAGCGCTAATTATGATTGAAATTGAATTTCAAATATTTCTACTAAAAATTAATTGAAAAATAATTTATGTTTGGAGAGAGAGTGGAAGAAATAATTGAGTGGGTTTCTAAGTATTAGAAACAAATGTACACGTTTTGAAAGTGAAATTTAAAGCTAAGCCGCAATTATCACATATGTGGGTTGTCACAAAAATTTAAGGCATAGAATACATATCAATGAATTTAATAGTTGGTGTATAGCTGCAAAATCTAGTATAAATTGCATTAGTAAGTCTCAAATGGATACCAAATTTATCTCATCCGAATCGTTAATCGATATCAGCGGATTTTACTGATGATAATATCGAAAAAGTTAATGAAACTGTAATTCAAAATTAATGTGTTTCGACCACAGAGAATCACTACAGGTCTTTAGGATCGATTCAATGTAATTTGGTTAATGTTTTTGGTATGAAATGTGTCAATGATAGACTTTCACTAAACGAACTGAACCTTTTGGAAAAACGATAGAGTAGAGATCGCAAAACTGATGCTTGACAACGTTGCTGAGAAGATTTGGCCTTTGACTAGACATTGGACTCATCAAACACAACTATACTGATGAAGAAGAATGACACTCAAATAACTAGACAAAAACGAAAATATAATCGGTAAAATCAATGAAAGCCGTCTTTAACTAGTCTGTGGAAAATTGAACCAAATAACAGGCGAAATAACCAGGTTAGGAGCCTTTTTATACAAACACGAGGGGAACGACCAAAAGAGATTTGTATACTCATTTTAAACAAAAAGCTCAAAACAGTTGGAAATCAATTACCAGCTACAAAATAACGAATCAGATATCAGTTGGGTATATGAAGAATAAAACTAAAGATTACACAGGTTCAGGAATAGTATTTACAGACTTACAGCTACTATAAGATAGAACTGTCATTTGGGAGAACATGCGCAAAATGTGTCCTTCCTATAACAATATTTGCTGCAGCTACAAGTTACAAGCTACTAGGGAATAAGGAAATCATTTTTAAATTTCTCTTGAAACCCATCAGGCACCAAACCTTGGATAACCATCTGCAAAAATCATACCCCTATAAAAAAACTAATATGACTTTGTTCATAACTTTATTAATTCTTCAAAATCTATGTCGCCTCCCTCAAAGTAATCCGCCTTAGCCCAATACACTTATCCAACGCTTTTTCCCAACATCTGAACAGCTCGCAATTTCCGGAATGTCTTCGATTGACTCAAACCGGTTTCCCCGGAGCGGTCGTTTAAGTTGGCTGAATAGCCAGAAGCTACTCGGAGCTAAATCAGGTGAAGGGTGGTTACGCGACAATATTGGTTGGAAATTTAGCGAAAAACTCACGAAGAATCAATCTAGAATGCGACATTATCGTGGTGCAAAAACCAATATGTACTTGACGGCTCACAATTCCGGCCACTTTTAACGAATAGCTTGGCGGAAACAACACATAACACTCAAATGACAGTATTCCTCTTTTGACCAGTAGAAAGGCATTCAGAATGCGCCACATTCCGATAATCGAAGAAAAATGTCAACGAAACCTTGATTTTTGACTTGCTTTGATGACATATTTTTAGCTTCGGCTCACCTTTGCTACAATATTCGGCCGATTTATCGCCTGTTTCCAGGTCCGAAGCATAGATTCAAGACCCATCGCCAATAGTAATATTTTTCAAGATAGTAGTTGGGAAGCATTGCTGCACACACATTAAAGAACGTAACGAGTTCTTGTAAGAGGCCTAATCCAACCAACCTGGAAATTTAAATTAAGAAGTCTTGCTATATTCTGGATGGATATTAGTAATTTCATTCAGAGCATCAAATGGTTTGATCGCAAAGGTAAAATAATATAACAAGATTATAAAGGTTCTACGAAAAAGTGCATCAAAATGGTGCGCGAAGCTTTACTTGAGTTCATACGAGACCATAAAGAACGTAAAAGTAGACCTGGGATCTATGTTAATAGTCGGTGATCAATTAATTGTATAAAAAGGCTTTTTAGGGCAAACATATGTTCGAAAGTTCGCCATACCGGTTGAGATATGGCCTATTGAATCTTCTACGATAGTGAATAACTGCTGCTGTACGCCGATGACATCGAAATCATTGGCCATAATAAACGCGCCGTTAATTCTGTCCTGCATATAGCGCCGAGGCAAGATGAGTCGGCGCTACGAGTTTTCGAGAGTTAGGTTCAGGGAAAGATTTATGGTCCTTTGCGAGTTGGCCACGTTGAATATCCCCTTCAATGGATCGATGAGCTTTACGAGATAAGAGACGACATTGACACAGTTCAGCGAATCAAGAGACAGCGGCTATTCTGACGAGGTCATGTCGTCCGTAGGGATGAAAACACTTCACCTCTGAGAGTATTCGACGCAGTACCGATGAAGCAGCGGAAGTGGAAGACCAGGTGGTAAAGAACCTGGCTACACTAGGAATTTCTAATTGGCGCCAAGCAATGAAAAGGAAGAACCACTGACGCGCTGTTGTAAACTAGGCTATAAGCGGTGCCTACGCCAATAAATAAGATTTTACAAAGTTCTATAAGATCTCACTATAAGCTAATCCTTCATTAAGTTATAGAAATATCAGAGATAAAAACTGCTTCACCTTGGATGCAAGAAAGCAACTGCTTTCTATGAAATTACTCAAACTAAGACGTAAGCCAAACCCAAAATGATCTTAAATTTAAATTGGACCATGAACTGTAGCTTAAATGATAAATCTGGATAATGTTTTTTGGTTTATGAAAGTAGTACATAGAACATGGAAATATTTTATTATTTTTAGATTTTCTCAATTGAGATATACAAGTAAGATCTGCATTCTGAATTTGGATACTCAGAATGACGAATTACTAAAGAGTAAAGATTCCAGACCGGGATTTCAATATATATTTTTAGGTGCATTGTGTTTAGTAATGCTTGAAAGTTAATTATAACAAACAAATTTCAGCTCATTTAGAATTCAACACAATTTAGAGCATGTATTCTCGTCCCAACCATAGTTAGTGACACCCTTAGGTAATTTTTTGTTAACTGTATTCGCTGCATGTTCATTGCAAAACTTTGTGGTTTTGAACGCAATTCAATTGCCATATTTTTTTGTAAATTATTTTGTGTTTTTTTTTTGCTTTTACTGCTGTTTTTGCTTCTGCCATGGCATTTAAAACCATCGTAGCGCCGGCGGGCCTGCGTGTTTGCACAAAGCAAAGCGCTGATTTAATTGTTTTAATTTGATTCTCTGCTTCTGCTTTTGTGCATCTAATAGAAAAATTGTATTTGCAAAGCGCGTAAATTGAATCTGGTGCTGCAGAGTTGCCATGTGGCAACATCCACTGAAGTAGAAGCAAAACAATAAGTGGAATAATCACATTCCGTTTGAGCTTTCAGTCATTTTTAGTGAGATTTTGCTGTTTTTATTCAAGCTTTTTTGTTGCGTTTTTTTTTTTGTTGCTTTTGTATTTTTGTTGCGTTTTTTTTGTATTTTTTGGTATTTTTGTTATTTTTGCTGTTTCTTGTATTTTCTGATTTTGTTTTTTTTTCCCTCAGTGACACACTTTTAAAGCGTTAAAGCAATATCCTGTCAAGAGTTAAATAAATACAAATGTCGATACGCTTACACATACATACTTACATACACGCAGCAGTGAGTACAACTGTAAATACTACCAACTCTTGATTACGAGGGTGGTTTGATGAGACAGCTTTTTTGGAAGATTTAAATTTCTACTCCAAGCCTCTCTTAACCTCGATTTGTTCAAACTTTTTCCAAAATTTGCAATAAGTTCACAGATTAAGGCTTCTGAAACTTAGGATCCCGAAAACGGTGGTGTGATTCATTGAAGGTTGCTCTAATGGATTCCAATCTTCCTACGTCAAGACTCATAACTTTTCTTAGTTCTCGGGCTCAAAATTTAGTTTCTATGAAACCCATTAAACCCATCATATATGATAAAAGTCCTCGAAAGAACCTTGAACGGACGGTAATATTAAATTAAAACAAAAAACCTCCCTTGCACGAACTAATTGAATTGTATTTTGGCCTTGTAGCAGTAGAGACCAATATTTTGTCCGGGATCTGCAACTCAAAAATTCACATTTAATTAAATTCCGGCAGCTATATTGTACTAAGCAGTTGGTCTTCATGCTTAGAGGTTAGCAGGCAATCGTTAGTGCTTGCCTAGTCGTAAAGCCATTCTTGTCAAGAGCGCAAAACAGGGTGACGAGGAGTACTTTAAGCCCGAAAATACACATACCTTACTAGTAATAGAAGTATTACCAGTTTATACTGTTATATATATTCGATAAAAGTCCAGTATTTTACCCGATTATTAACCAAACAGTAACCACTTACTGTGTTCAGCTTCTATTTATACCAGAAAGAAGCCTAGTACATTACCTGATTATCAAACAACCATTAACCACTTACTCAGCTTCTATTGATATCCGATAGATAGGTTACCTGATTATCAAACAAACAATAAACACTTACTGTACTAAGCTTCTATTGATAACCGATACATAGGTTACCGGATTATCAAACAAACGTTAAACACTTACTGTACTGAGCTTCTATTGATACCAGATAGATAGGTTACCTGATTATAAACCGAGCATTAACCACTTACTATATTGAGCTTCTATTGATACCCGATATATAGGTTACCTGATTATCAAACAAACATTAACCACTTACTATACTGAGCTTCTATTGATAACCGATACATAGGTTACCTGATTATTAACCAAATATTAATCACTTACTGTACTGAGCTTTTATTGATATCCGATAAATAGGTTACCTGATTATAAACCGAGCATTAACCACTTAATTTGTTGAGGTTCTTACTGTCTCTCGAAGCATTTCTCACCCACTCTTTCTTCGGTTAACAAAAAAATTTCAATGACTTTTTCGAGAGGTATTTTCAGATTGTCACAGGCATTTCTTTACAGCATACCTTAGACCTACTATATCCCGATTAATTACTATAATTTTTAACCTTTGAAAATGTTAGAAGTATCCGCTACATTTCTTAAATACTACCTTGGTCTGGGTTAGGTATTCATGTTGAAGCACAAAGTTCTCATAAAATGATTTCTCTGCGAAGTTAGTATAAGGCCACAGACTTATTGAGTATATAACTGGCACTTTTTATAGGTTATGTGTGTCAGTTCCAATGAAAGAAATTACTTTTGGTTACTGTGTTGATTTTTTCTCCGCCTGATGATCTCTCAACCTTTGTTTTTATGAACTAAACTACATTTTAATATGCCAGAATAACCAACAATTCATAACACCTACCACGAAAACTCCAGTCGTAACGCGCCACCCTCGTACCGTAGCAAATGCGCAATGCTTCACCAGCGGCAGCAACGGAAGTCAGGCAAGTAAGGCCAAACAGAGCACATTTAATAAAAATCATTTGATATTCCGTTTACGTTGAGTCCATGTCGCATTCTTCCGCGCAGGCAAGGTGCTAGAGAGGGCAGGAGTGGCGGTCATCATACGGCAGCTTGCATTTGCATTTGCCGCGCGGCGTATGTTCACGCGAGCTGCGGCAGTTGTTAAAAAACTGCCAGCAGCCGTCAGCCAGGCTCATTTGCATATGCGTCAACAGGCGCACAATGCAGGCACATACACCACTCACACATACAGACACATACACATTCAGTTGTAATCTCATACGCGTATGAGGAGTTCCTTTTTTGCTTTTTTCCCTCGCAAAGTTGCTTAAAGTGAAGCTAGTCTTTAGCGCTACGCGTAAACTGATTTCGCAAACTGGATTTTTTCCATCCAACACAAACACACATATACATATTTATATACATATTTATATAATATATAGAGCCCGTGCCGTCACTAATTCGCTGCACGCATACTTCAAAGCTGGTTGACAACTCTCTCACAGGACATTGAAGTTTCACATGTATGCGTGTGGGTGTGCATGTGCTTGCTGTCAACTCGAGTTCGAGTAGTGAATGCTGAATTAGTTGGAAACAAAATACGCACTCAAACAAACTTATGTATGCATAACTATGCAGTTCAAAAGGAAGTAGATTTAGATTAGTGATATCACTTATGTACATGCATACATACACATAATATGGAATAATATGTAGATGACTTGGCAGGTTTTATATATAATCAACTTTCAAATTATATGTATGAAAATACATTTATCTGTGTATATATCATATACATATGTATATAGAGCAGGAATATTATTGAATGTGGACGGATTTGAAGGTAGTAATTTCAGATGATTCGGTTGACAGGCAATTTGAGTGCTTCAACAAGGGAAGCAGACATTTTTCATTTGTATTCTTAAAATATTCAAAGAAGGAGATTGGGCCCTAAGATCCCATCTTCTAAAAAAGTATGACCAAGTTTAATTTCGATACCACAAATGACTAACAAAAAAAAAGAAAAATAAAATAATAAAGTTTTACAACTAAAAAACATAAATACAGCTGTACTATACACTTTTTTTTATTAAAATTTTTGGACAAGTGGCAACTTTCGCCAAAAAATATTTTTAACTAAAAAAGTTTAATTAAACTGAACGTTTAATACCTTCCTTTTTTTTACTAATAATATTTTTAATCTAATTTTTCACATGCAATTTTCAATTAAGTGGCAACCTCTCTCTAAAACATTTTGTCACAGAAATTTTGCAGTTTCTTTAAAAAATATTTATGAATTTAAAATAATCTAAGAATTGAATTGTATTAAAATTTAAAATAGGTGGCAACTCTTTCAAAAGGATTTAGCATTAGCAAAAATATTTATTAACTTTCTTCAACTAGCAGAGTTGATAAAGTTTGCCATAACTACAATTTTAGATTAAATGGCAACCCTCCTCTAACATAATTTCGACAGGAATCATTTCAAAGAAAGTTTTCTTTTATTTCGATAAATATCGTGCATTCATTTATTGCATAAACAATATTGAATAAATGTTTTAACTAAGTGGCAACCCTGCAAAAAATACCTTGAAGTTTTTTTTTTAATAGTGTTTTCAAATTTGAAAAGATAAACTTATAATATTTTAAATTACAAATTTCGTTTATATGGCAACACTTTAAAAAATATTTCCGCAGCAGCCTTGCTTAAAAATATTCTTTTGATATCCGCTATAAATATTCCATAAATTTTATTTAATTAAAATTGTAAACAAGTGGCAACTCTAAAAGCTACCTTTAATTCGATAAAATGCATTATATTTATATATTTTCAATTAAATGTATCAATTTTCTGCAATTTGTAAAGTTGCAAATTTATATATTTTAAATTACAATTTTCAATTAGGTGGCAACATTTGTCAAAAACGTTTTCAACACCTAAAATAATAACGACAGAAATGTTTCCAAAGTTCCACAGTTTGTTTTTATTTCGAATAATATTGTGTATTCATTTATTGCATAAACTTTATTGAATAAAAATTTTAACCAAGTGGCAACTCCCCACAAATACTTTTAATTAAATAAAGCAAACCTATTTTCTGCAATTTGTAAAAACGCTCTTTGTTACTTCTTAAATTACAATTTTCGTTTATATGGCAACACTTTTCAAAAATATTTTCAACAAAAATCTTACGTAAAAAAAGTTATTTTATTTTCGTGAAAGTTTTACATTCTATTTATTACATAAACTTTATTCAATTTTAATTTTAAATATGTGGCAACACTCCAAAAAATATTTTCAAATAAATAAAAGGTATTAATTTTCTTCAAATTGAAAACATGCGCCCCTTTGCCACCCCTCACCAAAAGTATTTCCGAAAAGCATATTTTCGAAAACAACTCGCTTTGGTTGCTTTAAATATTGTTAATTTTATGTTGTATTAATTTTGTTAAATTAAAATTTTAAGCAGGTGGCAACTCCCCTAAAAAAATATATATTTTGAATTCAATAAAATGTATCAATCTTCTTTTATTTAACTTCATATAACTTTTTCTTAATTCGAAATTTCAAATATGTGGCAACTTTTTTTAAAAATATTTCCAAAAAAATTTTTTCTTAATGTCGAACGGTTTGTTAAATGTTTTAAATTGCAAAAATTTTAACCAACTATAATTTTTAAAACAGCTGGCAACTCCGCTCAAAACTTAACTTCAATATAGTTAAAAGAAAACAGCTTTTAAGTAGTAAACTTTCTCCAAATCGAAATCTAGTTTAAAGTTCGTTCAAAATTATTCGTATATTCCATTGGATTGAGGAATTTATTGAACTGTAAATAGTTTCGGTAGTAGATCGAGAAGTGCTCTCGAACAAAAGTTCTAAGCAGCTTTGGATTTCGTACTTTACTCATTGTCAGCCTAACACAAATCGCTTTAGATTAAAGCCTAGTTTCGGGTAATAAAAAGAGCTCGTTTGCGACTAACTCACAGCTCGAAGTTGTACTAAAGCTCAAGGCACACTAAGCAGCAGCCAAATATGCAAAAGTCCTTTTGAAAATCGAGAGAACAAGCGCGGACAACTGCGTTACATTTCCTTTCACAGATTAAGTCAACTATTGGCACACTTTCCCCACACACACAGAGGCTTTTGTGAGCACAAAACTTTAAATGTCACACCGAAATATGTCGAAGCACTTGAGCCATTCAGCCTTCAAACCATTTCAGCCTGGAAGCCATTTTCATTGGCATTTTACAACGCTCGCATGAATTTTATGCGATGAACGTGCAACGCCAACGCCTTTGCCGTGCACGTTCAGCCCTAAAGGCTTGCCAGCATGCCGCACGTGAGTGACAAAACGCTTTGAATATGCGTAGAAAAATATGCTGCCTTCTGCGATTTTTTCTTAATTTATTCATATGCAGCGGCGAGGCATAAAAATAACGGTGAAATATATGAAAAATATCTGCAAGTGGCTAAAAAATATTTTTAGGCGAGCATAGATGGCTGCTCCTCAATTTCTGTTTTTGTAATTTTTATTTTTATTCATAATTCGACTTTTTATGCGCCACGCCTCGCCCGAAATATGTTCGAAGCGCTGCGGCGTGGCTCAGCATATTCTTAGATAATTTATGCGTTTAAGTGCGTTGAGGCAGAAAATTCCGTTAGCCGCGCTCAAAATGAATGAATATGCAATTTGAACACCGGCATGCCGACAGGCTGGCAACGCCAAGTTTAATGCCCATACATGTACATATGTATGCACACACAAACATTTGTTGAAATTTTTTCATGAACTGCGGCGTGTGCGGCACTCCTCGCCAGCTGGTTATACACCTGGCGCGAATTTTGTGCTACACACCCACATATGTATGTGTGCGTTTGCATATTTCATCGCTGCTGTGTATTGAATTCACTCTCATATATTTTTATGCGCCGCAACACAGACGATTTGCAGTAAAAAAGCGAAAAATATGAATATCAAATGATGGCTGCGCACGAGCAAGATAACTTTCGGCGAAGCCGGAACATTTTCGGCACAGAGCACGCAGGCGAATATGGGTGGAATGTGGAGCAAGGGAAGCATTACAATGTCAAAGGCTAGTAAATCATAATAAAAGTTTTAGAACAACAACAATAAGTGTATGGAAAGTGGTAACATAAATACTTATTCTATTAAATAAACTGGCAAAGTGAAATGTGAGAGGAAAGTCAAAGGTGGAAGGCGGTTAAAGTTTTGCAAAATCTTTTATAGAGAATATAATATGTATAGGAATATAAACAAATGTATATATTTACGCACACACATATGTGTTTTTAGTATTTGCAGCGTATTTTGCTGATTTTATTATTTATTCAAGACAAAATTTTACAGACATCTTCAGAGAACTTCTTCACACACACACACAATTACAGCCAGGAAAGTGAAATGGCTTTGCATAAATTCCTAAGTCAATGTTTATCATTATCAAACATAAACTTTTCACTCACAATTATGCAATTTAAAGAAACTGATCATCGAGCTCAATTATTTTACATACTCAGGTGCATAAGTATTGTATAAGGAACAAGGACGTTAAGGAGGCAAAACAAAATTTTTATACAACAAATAAAGTTTCTATGAATTTAACGAAACAAAAACAACCAAGGTCACAAAAAATAAGATATTTTATGATTTTGTGCCATTCTTTTGTGAAAAAAAAAAAATAAAAAAATAGTAAAAATTATCTTTCAGGATTTAAAGTTGGACTTTGACCTCGAATATATAACTTTTGAACGAGTTGACTATACAAAAACGATATTCGACGTTATATATAGATTTTTCATTTCCCTATAAGAATATGTTTAATTTTCATATAAAATATTTTTTCAATATTTTAAGCACCCAAGCAAAATAATAAAATATTCCTGTGTTATTTGCACAGGAAAACAGGATGTGTCACCAGTTGATATTATTATTAAGAGCTTAACCGTTCCCAAAGAATTCTTGCGTATCTGTCCTTTCTTAAATCTTCTTCTTATTTACTGACTTAGACAAGTGCAGGCAGGTCTTTCTCCACCTCATCTTTCCAACGCAGTGGAGGCCTTTCTCTACCTCTGCTTCCACAGTCAGGTGCTGAATGGAAAAGCTTCAAAGCTGAAGAGTTCTCTACCATCCGAACAACATGACCTAGTCAGCATTGTCGCGGTCTCTTAATTCCTTCAACTGTATCAATGGCGTCGTATATCTCGCACAGCTCATCGTTCCATAGAGTGCGGTATTCACCAATGCCAATGTGAAAAGAACTATAAATCTAAATCAAAACCGAGTTTCGTCTTCGTTCGTCGGGAGAGGACTTTACTTTTACGCTTTTAGGCCTCTAGCAGGCCCATTTTTAAACCACCAGGACTAATATCCATTCACTCTATTGTCTTCTCTCTGAACCAAGCCGTGCTTCTAATGAAATTCATGAGTATAAAAAATTGTATCTGTGCAACCTCCGAAGCATCATCAAGTAACCCTCGACCGTTAGTTGCGAACCTTTTCTTTTACAATACTCTTTATAAGAATAGAAACTGTTTTATTGTCACCTCTTCTTTTCCGCTTCCTGGTAGTTTCTACAATAGTCATGTTGTTCCCAGTTGGAAAATTAGACAGTGACTTGTTGGCACTCCTGCTAGAGCTCTTATGTCATTACTTTTGAATTCTAAAGGTCGACATGTGCGGCCCAATTTCCATTTATGCTGCGTTTGTCTGCTTGTTAAGCAAGTTATGTACTGATTGCATGGATACGCAGCTTTATTTATAACATATTTGTCGACTAAATCTAAAAGTGGCCAGAGGCCCTGCCTCTTTTTCGGAATCTAATTGTAAGGTGGTGCCTATTTTGGTTAGTTCATCTGCTTCATAGTTAACACAGTTTAATTATGAAATAGTATGTTAGATCTATGAAGAGATCCATACATTTTTTACTATCTTTAACGAAACTCTAGGAGACTTTAGTGATCTCAAAGCCACCTGATTGTCTGTATATTTACTTAAATATATACCCTTTGGGAGCACATTTCTTGTCAAAACAAGGAGGTTTTCTTCAATTGCTATGATCTCTGCTTGAAAGCCACTGAAGCATCTGGTAAACGGAAGACGTTTCTGCTATATAAATTTCGTGAACAACACCACCACCCTTTCGGTTACGTAATTAGTACACTTACGTTTAGATGCTTGACCCTGCGTCCCTGTAAGCCTTGTCGCTTTCCCACTTTTCATTGGAAATGAAGGCAATATTGTGGACCGAATTTGACTTTAATTCTATAAGTGACTAATAAGGTGGATTCCCTTCGGACTTCGTCAGGCAAAGAAACAAAAAAAGGCTGCTGAAACATTGGGATGCCGGCCTTGGTTATGTAGCTGTTCACAAGAAAAGCGGTGCGAGCCGAGGCGTTGTCGTGATGCAACTTTCATTCTGTTGCGATGTCTTGTCGGACCCTGTTGACCCTTCGTTTTAGTCTCTTAAAGGGGGTTTCCACGTAAAATTTGGCGTTGACGGTTTGTCCAAGAGGAACAAATTCTTGATGGACGATCCCTTTGTTATCAAAAGATTCAATGAGCATCATTTTCAAGTTGGATTTGCTCCTTCATCAGCGACCTTTTTCCGGCTCTCCAAAAAGGCCCGGTGGCACCGAAACACACTAAGCCAACTGACCACTCACTCTCTTTCAGAAAACTCTCTTGAACCTGTATACTCGTAGTCTGTTTCAAATATTGCAATAGCTTTTTATTAGTATTAAAACAAGAATAACAGGGTTGCCACCTTAAAAAAATATTCTCAGCTTGAAGCATTATGAGCATCTTTAGTTCATTATCCGAATATAAAAAATTAAGTTTGTCGTATTAAAAATTTTAGACATCACGCTACGATATTTCTAAATGTTTCACATATGGCAACCCTCTTAAAATATTTGTAGTTGTCTGAATCATTTTAAATATAATAATCGTAGAGTGGCAATTCATAAACAACTTACCGCGTTTGCAATATTTAAATATTAAAACAGGTGGCAACTCTTTTCAGAATTATTTTAAGAAGCAACCTGCAAACAATTGCTAGGTAGTTAAGCTATTGTATATGTAGCCATAAATATATTTATTATATTGTAGTTTCTCTCAAACATATTTTTTCTACTGAAAAAATAGGTGGCAACGCTTCTAAAAATCACTTTGAACAGAAGTTCTCCTAAGATTCCTCATATTCATCTGTAGTGTCTTTTCATAATTTTTTTTTAATCAAAATTTAAAACAGGTGGCAACCCTTTACTTCTCTTTTAAGCCCTCAAAACAATTAGAATACGTTCAGTATTCGATGCCGTGGCTTCGAAAAGCTTAGAAAAAATTAAAATTTTCTTAACTGCCATCTAAAATAATTACCAATTTCTAATTGAACAACAACAAAGTTCAAATTCCGCAATTAGAGCAACAATATACAACCGACACCAAAGAGAATAATAACCCATTAATGATTATTTATTAACTCAAAGGCTGCTGTCGGCCACTTAAGCGACGACTGAAGCAGTCAATTCAAGTGTTTAAGCATAACTTGTTAAGCCGTCGCTACTTGTATACTATATGTCTGCCATTATTTCCCAAAGGAGTCAGCACACTTGCAACACATTTGATGGCCAGCTGAAAATTAACGGCGCCAACAACAGCAACAACAACTAACACATAAAGCATACTAAAATCGCCGCTTCCCAAACAATGTGACCATGAAAGGACTACAAATAAGCGCAGACACAACAACAAGAACAAATAATTCACGCAACAAATATGAACAAATATTCCGAAGAGCAAAAAGATAAAAATGGCGAGTTAAAATGCCAGTCAATTGGTTACGTGCCAAAGCGGCTAAAGTTTAAAGGCGAGCACTTGCCGTCATTAATGCGTGAGCTCGTGAATGCGTGAGTGCTGTGCTGATGAATGAGTCACTTGAAGCGCCTGAGCAGTGCTGAACAACTGGACGGCCCGCTGACTCACTGACTGGTCGTTTGACTGACTAGTTTACTGACCGCTTGTCTGGCTGCTTGACCGCAAATATAGTTTTGTAGCATAGCTGTGAAGCTCACTCGAGATTGTTTGCGTGACGCACTCTAATTCCAACAGTTTGCTATTAACTGACCATTTAACTCGCTCGCCTGTTTGCCTATGCTTGTCAAGCTGCTAGCTGGCTTGATGACGGCTATTTGCTGCTGCCACTTGTGGAATTTTTCAAATGCCCTGCCCGTCTTCCAGCATATTTAGCACGCAATTTTTTTGAGTGGAGAGAGTAAATGTATATATAGTATGTATTATATATATACCCTAAACAGGGCATCATAAATTTGAAACGTACTGATTAACACGCGGAAGGAATCTTCGGAGATCAGCGACTGCTGAATCGCTTTAGGCATGTCTGTCTGTGCTAGTCCCTCATTTTTTGAGATTTCGATCTGAAATTTCGCAAATGTTATTTACTCTACAACAGGCTGCACATTTTTCAGGACCGCCAATATCGGATCACTATAGCATATAGCTGCCATACAAACTGACCGATCAAAAATAAGTTCATATAAGAAAAAGTTCGTTATTTCATAATATGTCTTCACGAAATTTGACATAGATTATTATATCAGAGAAATATATTATCCCTGAATAAATCCTTGAGATCGGACAACTATAGCATATAGCTACCATACAAACTGACCGCTCAAAATCAAGTTTTGTATGAAAAAGTTTTCTATTTGATAAGATATCTTCACGGAATTCGACATATACTACTATATCAAAGAAAGACATAATCTCAGAAGAAATTGCTCAGATCGGACCACTATAGCATATAGCTGCCATACAAACTGACCCCTCAAAATCAAGTTCTCATATGAAAATGTTCTTTATTTGATAAGATATCTTCACGGAATTCGACATATACTACTATATCAAAGAAAGACATAATCTCAGAAGAAATTGCTCAGATCGGACCACTATAGCATATAGCTACCATACAAACTGACCGCTCAAAATCAAGTTTTGTATGAAAAAGTTCTCTATTTGATAAGATATCTTCATGTAATTTGACATATACTATTATATCAAAGAAAGATATAATCTCAGAAGAAATGGTTCAGATTGGGCAACTATAACACATAGCTACCATACAAACTGACCGCTCAAAATCAAGTTTTGTATGAAAAAGTTCTCTATTTGATGAGATATCTTCACGAAATTTGCCACAGACTATTATATAAAGCAACGGTATAATCTCAGAATAAATCGTTCAGATCGGACCACTATAGCATATAGCTGCCATACAAACTGTCTGACCAAAATTATAACACAAAGACCTCGCTCTCAACACAGTTATAAGGAAATAAATTATGTTTATAAAATTTCGCTCATGACATATAATTTTTCTGCGTTTATAAATAAAAAAATTCAAAAGTAACAGTAAATCGTATATATGTGTGCATAACACGCACTCTCTCCCGGACATATCCACCGTTATCAATGCAATAAATTTCCTACAAATCACCAGCGGATATGACAGCTTTAGATTATCGCAACCGACAGCACTGTACTCGGACAGTAATATGCGCACGCACAGACACATATACATAAAACTAAAAATACATATACTTACAACAAAAATACGCATACATATGTACATTCATGCGTTAATACACCCACACATTTATATATATGCCAAGCAACCCAATGGTTGTCAGGCACTTGCCCACATACAGCGAGCACTCTCTTATACCATAAAGTGCAAAGTACCGCATTGTTTTGCTTTTGTTGTTGTTGCTGCTTTTATTCATGTGCGCCACAGTTGGATATTGGCGTCAACATTTTTCAATGCAATCAGGCATATTGTCACAATTTTTCAAAAGCAATCCACATACACCGACACAATCACCACACCCACATACACGCGTAGACAAACAATGACAAATGACCAGCTGCTGGTGTTGTTTTTGCTTTATTGCTGCTCGCTATGCTCATGTAGCTTTCTCAGGGTCTCAGTTGGATGACAGGCAATCCTCTACAAATGAAGCGAAACCGAAAGAGTTGAGAAAATTTGTTGTATTCGGTCAGTTAAAGGCGAGTGGTACTACTAATACATACATATTTACTATTATACATACATATATCCATACACAAACACACACATATATACTTGCGTGTCCATGTGCGCATAGTTTGTGCCCAGATTGTGGATTTATGCCTTTGTGCGACATTGCCGGCAGCTGTTGCCTCTTTAGTACAACGAAAAAAACATGAGCCGGGTGGCATAAGGCTATAATCTTAAGCGTATCTTGGCTTTGATTGACCGTCATTTATTCCCGTGTAAATTGTTTAAAAATTTCAATTTTATGCAATTGAATTATGAGCATAATAAAGTAGGCAGGGATGGGCGAAGCAGTAAAGGAGAGCGCAACAGCGTGTGCTATGAGCTTATTACTTACAGTGTCAGCAATTCTTTGCATAAATTTAGGCGTAAGAATTAATATTATTTCGTTCATATTGCGCTATGCTACTCGTACTTCTCAAATGGTTTATTCATTTTCAAATTTTAACCGATTCTGCGTGGGGAGTTTCAGAAAATCGTATTTAAGCGATGGCTTTAGTGAAATTTTTGAGCTTCTGAAGAACTTAGAATTTCGAGCATGTTTGTTTATCGTACTATTCATCCTTTTTATCAAACGCATAATGAAAAATGACTGAAAGAAATTGGTCTTTCTCGTGCGGTTAGAACCACTGTAGCCATAGAAATTATTCAGGAAGGCATTCGTAGAAAATTCAAAATTATGTCAAGAGAAATGGATGCATTGACGAAATTAATGCCCACATGAAAGCCTAACTTCCGATAGTCCTCTGTTGCAAATGGGTTCAACAGCTGTAAGAGATCATTGGTCATTGACGAAGGGTTATAAAATTATCATTTCAAGAGAACACAAAGTTTTCTTTGCCGAAAAAAGTTTTAAATAAAAAAAATGGTCAATGACTCCATAAAGTGTAAACAAAGCCTTCATTGAACTTATGAAATGTAAAAATGACCTCAATTATAAAAGAAATGGTTGTTGACTTGGCTAAATATAAACAAATGGGTCATTTACCGCATAAAATTTAAACAATGGAGTATTTGACCTCATAACATGTGAATAAAAGACATTGAATTGAGACAAAGAACACGAAAAATAAATAATGGTTGTTGACTAGGCTAAATGTATTTTTGACATCCTGAAATGTCAACAAAAAGATCATTGACCTCATAAAATGTAAACAAAAGCGTCCGTGACCTCAGACATAAGAAATGATTGCTGGCTTGACTAAAAGTAAACATACGTTAGTGACTTGGTTAAAGGTAAACAAATGGGTCATTGACCTCGGAAAATGTAAACAAAGGACCCATGACCCCATAGAATGTAAAAAAAGGGTTACTGACCTCATAAAATGTGAACAGAGTTGACCTTAGAAAACATAAACCAAATAGTCAAGGACCTCAAATATAAATAATGGTTGCTGCCTTGGCTAAATGTAAACAAAAATATTCGCTTAGACTAAAGGTAAACAAAAGGATGAATGAAATTTTTAGAGATTAAAAAATTCTTTGGTTCGAACAGCTTCGTCAAAAACAATGGAAGCTGAGCGTGCTGCTATCGGCCAATGGCCAAGGAGGTGGTGTAAAAGCAAAATATGACTATTACGAATAAAATTTAATATATCCCTTATTAAATAAATTAATTATTTTATAACGCGCTGAACTTGTGACAAAACTTATGCCAGGCTAAAGTACTATATGTATATCGATAAAAGTATCGCCATTTATGTTAACGGTTTGAAGCAGAGTGAGGTCCAGAAGAGTAAATTAGTATCTCTTCAAGCAGAGCGGGAACACCTTCTAGCGAGAAATGATGACATTGGGTTCTTAGAGTTAAACTAAAGCCCCACTCGGAGGAAAGTCGGAGTAATTGTCATCAAACGATAAGCCGATAAGGAGAGGAGAAATTTCTAACGCAAAGTTTCCAAAGGCTAATTGATGAGTTGTCTTGATTGATGAAGTTAAGCATGTTTTATTATTCAACGTACCTATTTCAGTGGAAGCGCACTGCACACAAATTTTTCTTAGAACTACTTTACCTCAAACTGATCTCATTACGTAACCATTACTACACATATTACATTCATATATGTATATATGTATAAGACGCACAGTATGTTTTGTGTGTGACTAGCTTAACTTTTAAGTGCTTTATTTTTACTGTTATCACACCTAATTAGAATATGAAGCAATACACCCCAGTCTATTGTGAAAAAACTGGTCTATGTCAACACTTAATTAGTTTTTGCAAATTGAAACAAATTATGTATTGGCGGCAACAAATTAGTTTTTATAGCAATACAACAACAACATTTCAGCAAGCACTGTATTTATCTGCTATAAAGCTTGTAGACTCCAAAGAGAGGTAACTGAACGCGGTTAACTTTGAAATGAGCGTGAGGTTTTTAAAAACATAAAGACATAATAATTAAACGAGTCGGATAATATAACAAGAAAATAAGCAATATATATAAAAAATAAAATTAAACCAAATTATCTTTTATGTAAAAATTTCAGCAAATTTAAATTTAATTAAATCAATGTAAATTAAAAAAATTAATATAGATTAATTTGTAACAAGAACTAGGAAAAATTTAACTTAAATTAAGTTATTAAATAACAAAAAAAAAAAAACACAAATATATAATATAAGAATAAAGTAAATTAAATTTCAAAAAATTTTGAGATAAACAAAAAAAAATTAAGTTAAATTAAATTAAGTTAATTAAACCAAATTATCCAACAAATAAAAAATTAATAATATAAAGTAAATTAAATTTCAAAAAATTTTGAGATAAACAAAAAAAAATTAGTTAAATTGAATTAAGTTAATTAAACCAAATTATCAAAAAAATTATAAATTAATACATAAAATTACCTTAAATTAAGTTTAATTAATTGAAAAAAATTAAATTAATTAAAATAAGAAGAGCACAATATATATAATTTAAAATTAAATTATAAAAAATTGCAAAAAAATGAAAAAATTAAATCAAATTAATTAAAATAGAATAACTAAACTTATTTTAAAAAATGTATTTTAATTTAGATTAATTTAATTATAAATTCAGTTAATTAAATTTAAATAAAATTATTCTAAATAAAAATAAATTTAACTAAATTTATAAAAAAAAAAACCATAACAAAAAAAAAACAAAAACAAAACAGAATAATTAAACTCATTTAAAAAAATGTATTTTAATTGAGATTAATTAAATTATAAATCCAGTTAATTAAATTTAAATAAAACTATTCTAAATAAAAATAAATTTAACTAAATTAATTAAAAAAACAAAATAAAACAAAAAAAATCAAAAATTTTTGTGAAGATATCTTCTCAATTAATTAATTAAATAACGTTAAAAAATTTTAAATAAAAATAAAATAAACTATTTTAAAAGACCAAATTTGGGATAAACAAAAAAATTACGTTAAATTATATTAAATTAATTAAAATTAATTAAATAAAAGCTCAAACATTTATATAAAAAATTGCTGTAAATTAAGTTAATTAAATTTCAACAAAAATATATATTATATTATAAATTTTATCTACAATGTAAAACTGCATCAAATAAAATTATACAAAATTTCAAATAAAATCGAAAAAATTAAGTCAAATTAAATTAAATTAAAAAAAAATTAATCGAAATTAACATAAATTTATCTAAATAAATTTAAATAAAAAATTTAATTTAAAATTAATAAAAATAAAAATTATACAGTTAATTAAACTTAAATAAAATTAATCTGAATTAAAATGAATTATATGAGTTATGAATATTATATTATAAATTAAATCTACAATGTAAAACAGAATTAATTTAAATTATAAAAAGTTTCAAATAAAATCGAAAAAATTAAGTCATATTAAAGTAAACTACTTAAAAACTAAAATTAGAAAATTAAATTAAAAAAAAATTAATCGAAATTAACATAAATTTATCTAAATAAATTTAAATAAAAAATTTAATCTAAAATTAATAAATTAATTTTAATAAAAAATTTATTAAATAAAGTTAATTAAACTTAAATAAAATTAATCTGAGTTAAAATGAATTAACTAAATTAATTAAAAAAATAAAGAACAAAATAATTCCATCTCAAATTTTGTGAAATTCCATCGTCAAATGAACAAGTATTCTATGCAAGCACTTGGTTCCGGCCGTTCATAGCAGCTATATGTTATAGTAGACCGATAACTCAAAATCTGAGGGACGAGTGCGCATATATACATACTGCCGAACGGACCGTCGGACAAAGAGACAAACAAACATAAAGTGACTTAGCTCGTCATGCTGATCATCTTTACTTTATAGAGTCTCCAACATTTCCTTCTGGGTGTTACCAACTTCGTGGCCAGCACAATACACTCGGTTCGGGGTATAAAAATTGCGCAAATTGCGTTTTGCTCTGAGTACCCAATTAAGATAAGCGTGGTAATGAGAAATCTGAGCTATTAAAACGGCGTATTGCGTCGAACACACACTATTGCTATATAAATAGCCGACTTTGCAGCGGACAGTCACTAACATCGCTGGCTGATCGCGATGAAGTAAGAAAAAGTCGTCGAAGCGCAATGCGGATAGTTCACTTAATTTCACTTTGGTGCTTGCTACGCACCAGCGTAGCACTGGAGGATATACCACCGGAATATCTGCAAGCGGCAAAACAGATAGCCGAAAGATTGATAGCGACTTCACTAGGACCACCGAGAGCCGACTATTTTTTCAGAGTGGTGGAAAACTTGGTGGAGGGTTTACCTGCAAGACAGGCATATGTGTTAGCAAACGCTATTTGTAAGTACGATTATATGAGTATGACAAAAGGAAGCTCAAAGATGTGTACTATTTACGGTTTGTAATTCTAAGGTGCCACAACCATTGCCAGGGGCCGAGGTCAAACACCGGAATATTATGAACCGCAGCTGGAAGATATTAATTTCCAGTTCCGTACACTATGCGACAGGCGTACATATCCGATAGCAAATTCCAGCGGTCTACTTTCCGATCCGAATTTTGATCCGCACAAAAGGACCGTCATATTCTCAACCGGCTTTACGACCACAGTGAATAATAATGAACGCCACGATGCCTTGTCTAAGGCATACAATTGTCGCGGTGACACCAATTATCTGGTAAGAGCCTGTACATACTATATCTGTATATTCTTAAAGAAATGAGACTTTCGCAGGCGTTGGATGCTGGCGACTACATAACCACGTTGTATGTGTGGTCTTCACAAAACACGGACACAATCGGTAAATATCTCGCTGTAGGCATACAAAAACTTTGCAAGTTTATAAACGTCGCCGATTTGCATTTGATGGGTCACAGCTTGGGCGCACAAATAATGGGCTCGGCGGCGCGTCACTATCGCGTTTTAACGGGCAATAGCTTGCCCTACGTGACCGGTTTAGATCCCGCTTATCCATGCTTCAACGAAGGTGAGGCGCTGACCACCATCTCGGCCAGTGATGCCGACTTTGTTGACATCATACACACAAATCCCGGCATTAACGGCCAGTATAAAGCTTACGGCGATGCGGATTTCTATGTCGGTGGTAAATTTCCAATTCAGAATGCCTGCAGAACGCCGCAGTGCTCACATGAAATCGTTTGGGAGTACTACACGGAGTCGGTCTATCCCAATAATGAGCGCAATTTTCTGGCAAAGCGTTGTAACTCGCTGTTTAGCCTGCAGGATGGTAGATGTAATGGTCCTGAGTTTCCCATGGGTTTTGCTGTGCCGCATGACTTAATTGGCCGTTATGTGCTTGATGCGAACACTGAGAAGCCTTATGGCCAAAATGCTACTGCGAAGTACACGAATCCTGATACTTCGCCTTGTGGCGCTTGTTCTTCTTCCTGCGGTTGAGAAAGATATCTTTTTGTATAACATACATGCACATACATATATCATATAAGAATATTGTTTAATTTTGTATATATTATACTGTATGGTGTCGGTAAAAATATTATTAAAAGGAGTTTAGTTAGAAGTTTGACTTAAATATCGTTTAAGAACATTCGATTAGTTCAAGGCTGACTAATTTCCACTTTGATGTACTTTCCGTCATAAAGAAGATACCCCACGCTGAAAGCTCTGAAGTTTCCCAGTTTCAATAAGTTCTCCTAAACTTCGCCACGAATGCCCAACTATCAAAAGATCCTTTAAACGAACAAACAAGAAAACTCGCCGGTGAATAAAAAAAACACAAGAGTTTGTAAAAGTTAAAAAGTTCTCAATATAGTTTCCGGGCAAAGTTCTCGCGTTGTATTGGTGTGATTCAATCGACAGTCATCCGAATGGAATTTACACCACGAAGCCGGTCAAAAATGAAGAAAAATATAGCATTCAGCTGACAAGGTAAAGAAATTGCTGTTCCACCAAGCCAATGTACCGTGTCACAAGTTGATGAAATGATGGCAAAACTCCATGAATTAGGCTTCGTAATACTTCCGCATCCACTGTATTCTGCAAATATGGTCCCAGGTGAGTATTTCCTGTTCTTAGGACTCAAAAAAATGATCGCTGGGAAGAATTTTTTATCAAATGCAGAGGTAATCGGCGGAACTGACGTCTTTTTTAAAGAAAATGATAATTCGTACTTCAAAAATGGTATTGAAAAGTTGGAGAGTAGCTGTAATCAGTGTGCCACCTTTGAAGGTGCAAGGAGTGTTCCAAAGTAAGCAGGACTTTTTGAATCTAGCGCCCCCTGGTGGCGCCATCTATATATCGATTGATGCACTAGAATCTGCTATCCTTATCGATTACCCAGTGATTGTTTCATGACATTTCTTTGATTGGAAGTGAAGTTATTGCTACCGGTGGAAAAATGAGCTTCGAACAAAGAGCCCACATTAAATTTTTCAAAACATTTGGGCCTACGAAAGGTGTGTGCAAGGTTTATTCCGTACAAAATTTACTGACCACCAGAAATTGCTCAGAATCCAACATTCAGAGAATATCAGTGACCGATTATTTGACCAAAAATCACATTTTAACCATTAATGACATAAATATGGCACCGCGCCACTTTTTACTTTTCGGAAAAATGCATTTGCCCATGAAAGGAAAGCGTTATGTAGACGTAGAGGCTATTCATTTCATCATATTTGCTCGTTAAGAACCAACTTCTATCTTAAATGATCACCGAGTTTATCGTTGTTATCAAAAACAAATGTAAAAGCAAAAGAACATAACCTGCGAGACAATCGGGCCTGAATTCTTTTGTGGAGCATTTGGTAATGCTTACATGATATGAAACGCCATACTGAAGTGTGATGAAAGTGGATAAAATATTATTGATTTAATGATTAGTCCTCTTAGCTCTTTATAACCATCGAACTGGATGTGGAGATATAGTTAGAGTAAGATTTTGAATCCAATAATAAAATAGTACTTAAATTATTTCGGAATATTAATGAATTCAACGAAAGAAGCAGTGATGGTTTCTTTGTTATTTAGTCAAAGTAAAAATTAATTTTTGAATAAGAGCGCTACATATTTTTTTTAAATAAAATAAACATGGTTTGGGATAGCAATTAAATTGTTTATTCCTGTGAAAGTACATTCCATGCCTTTATGTATGGAAGTCGATAACTTTTGAGTGGCACCAACGGGCATGGTTGCGGAAGTTGAATCTAATTTTTTACGGTTTCCAAGCATAAATCGGGCGATACTGCTGAAATTTCACGTTCAATATTCGTACGAAGTTCATCAGTCGTCGCTAGCTTATTGACATAGATTATAGACTTGGCGTAGTGCGACAGGAAATAGTCTAACGGCGTCAAATCACACAACCGAGGCGGCTAATTGACTAAGCCATTTTGTGAGGTAGCTCATCAAACTTGGTTTTCAATAAATCGATTGTGACATTCGCTGTGTAGCATGTGGTGCTGTCCTCTTGGAACTACATATTGTCCAAATCTATATCATCCAATTCGGACTAAAGATATTCGGTTATTATTGCGTGGTTGCGATTCCCATTCACAGTAAGGTACCAGTCTTGATCATCACGGCACGAAACTGTAATATTTTCGGGTTGCAATGGTGAATGATGGAGTGTGTGCGAATTGCTGCCTATCCAATAACGCATATTTTGTTTACTGATGAAAAATTTAACCAAAAATAAGCCTCAACGTTGAAGATGATTTTTCGAAGAAAATCCAGATCATCTTCAAGTTGTTGCTGAACCCAATTCACGAACATATGACGATGCTGGTGGTCAGGCGGCTTCAGTGCTTGCGTTAATTTGATCTTGTAAGGATGTAGGCCAAGATCTTTTCGCAAAGTTCGCCACAATGATGTCACAGAGATGCCCAACGCTTGAGAATGACGTGTGAGGGGCCGATTTGCGTCTTCTTCAATTGCTGAGCTAGTGGCAACAATATTCTAAATACTATGGGCACTTCTTTGTCTCACTAGCACGGAAACATATTGTACAGTGACTGTGGATTTAAATTTATCCACTAAACGCTAATTGTTGATCTGACAGGACGATAACGGCCATAAATTGGTCTTAGTGCTCTTAAACTGAACTTACTCCGGTAGTTAATTTTAATAATTTCGGTTCGTTGTTGGATCGTGTATCTTTCCATGATGAAATGTCAACCTTTACTGAAGAAAAATGTCAGAGGAGCGAGAAAAAATATCGCATCATTTGTTGTTTCTGATGATTTATTTGTAGCGTCCCTATCGAAAAACCCATTGCAATGAAAAGGGTTAAAAAAATTCATTATTTCCAGTGCACAAATAGTGGAAAAGTCTATGATCCAGAGTGGTTTAGTCGGAAAATTTGTAGCATATGGTCCAAAAATATCAGCTTGATGTTAAATAAGGCTCTTTGTTGTTTTGGTATTAAAGAAAAAATATTATGTGTGCCACTTCCATGGTTCTAACCTTTTTAACTATAATAATTTTAACATTTTTATAAGCAGTAGTATTATTTCAGATTTACAGATCAGAGTACAAAAATTGAACTGTGGACCAGTTCGAGGTAAGTTTTTGTACCAGTGACAATACAACGCACAGTGGCACCGCTTCATACATTTCTTGGAAAAAATTAGAAGGAGTAGTCGTACAACTATGAAACTTTGCAGAAACACTTCTCTGGACTAAATTAAGAAATTTTGAAAAAATCTTGGAAAACCGTCACTGCCACACCCACCTCCCATATAACTGCAATTGCCAAAATTTTTATTTTTGGACCTAGGGACTTGAAATTCGGCACATCCTTAATTGAGTTCTCCTGATGGAAAAAAAAATTAAACTTAAACGCAAAGTGACGTTATTTATACCTTTACCTTGATAAAAATCCAATATAATATGCAATGTTTTAATTGAGTATGTAACAGGCGAAAAATTGTGTTAGTTTTTATTTGTAATATTATGCAAGCACCATATCTTTAACATGGGATCTAGTTCTAAGGAAATTTTGTTCGAATGACGCCTTAAGCTACTTATGTAAGGATCCGAAGTTACAAGAAGTCTGTTGAAGACATCAAATCATCAAAGATTAAAATCTATGTTACTAAAAGGGACGGTGATTGGCGGTTTTTTTTTTTTTTTAATTGAAAGTACAGACTCAGAACTTTCATTCTTTGATAGTAAGAGGGCTAAGCAAGGCAAAGCACATACAGTTTTTTTCCATCAAAAAATGAAAAGTTGATATTTTTTAGTATAATTTTTGAAAAATTATAAAAATTAGCTTACTTTGCCAATTTCAATAATTTTTTTTTTTTTATAAACAAGTAGGTGCTCTATTTTCACTATAAAATAAAAGAAAAGCCATAGCTATAAACTTACACACAAAAAAAAAATTCTTTATTTGGACAATAATTTTATTCTGATTTTATTGAATAACTTTCCGTCGACATCTGTTAGTTTTTTTAACTATAAAATTTCACTTTTTATAAAAAATCTTGCTGAATTTTTCTTATCCAAATATTTCTTTATAAAACAAAATCGTTAAAGTTTTGAAATTAGAAAGTGGAAAAATTCTATTTTTTCCGCCGAAATGCCACTGTGCAACGCTTCACAAGAACTTATTTCTCGTAAAAATTTAAGGCTGAATTCACTAGACCTGCCTCTGTAGTCACTAGAAGTATGTTGTAAAACTGCATTCATCCGACAAAGTGAAAGTTAGAGCTCAGTTGCACACCTTTTAGGGGACTAATACTGAATTAAATTGTAGTTTCGAACAATTTCCACAGAGCTTCCTTATATTGACCCCATATGAGTCGTGACAATTTTTTATTGTGAAACTTTGTACTCACATAAATGTTCCTCGTAAGCATGCAGTTATACCGGACAACAACTTGAGAAAAGTTACATATCGAACAAGCGAAAAATTTCCCTCTGAATTCGTGTCTTTGAACATATGTGAACATCTCATACCGCCGCTAAAGCGCATTTTTTCAATGTTGCAAGCAAATAAATCAACGAAGAATCGAAAACTATGAAAACTAAAGCAATATTGGACAGCGAGGGGTTATAAAATATCACCAACTCATGCGTCATGTGCTGCAAAGTGCGCTGGCTACAGTTCCCGCCTGGCCACCAAGAGTGCCACATGGCGTATGAGTAACCTTTTGTGTTGAGGAAAAATGGCAATGCATTGCGTATTTGCTATTTTATTTGTGAAATGCAATTGCATTATATATTTTTGCATTTATTATGCGCATAAATTATCGCCGTTAACCCTGCGTGCGCTTGTGTGTGTGTGCGAGTTTGCCAGTTGAATCATATGCGCGCTTTTGTTAAACAATTTGCATGTATTTGCAAATAAGAAAATTATCCGCAATTCAAAATTGCACAACCACGCATTCGCTGGCAATTCGCTGTGAATTTGCGGCACTTTTACACTACACGCGCGCGAGGCCATGCACTTTCACCGCAAGCCACAGGGATATATGGCGTACATGCAAAAGTAGGAGTGTGTGTGTGTGTGTTTGTGTTTGCGCTTAGCTCGTTTGGCTGACATGTGCGCATTAAACTATCATCTCAGCGGTGCGTATGTGTACGTGCCAGCGCGTATTTTCACAACTCAGCCACTCTAAGCTGCGGTCGTTGCCTTGGATGTGCGCTCAGTTGCCTTCAAATGCTGCTTTCCGCTTTCTTTGGCTGCTTCTTCAGCTGACTCTTTCCCTTCGCTGACGTTTTCCTTCCGCCGGTGTCGTTCGTCGTTCGCTTGCAATGTAAATGAGAGTAACTTGAACTTGAGTGTTTGTCTAGTGTAAGTGAGCGTTCCGCTACAGCACACACACACACATTCTCTCTAACTCATACTCACTCACACATAGAAGCACGTGTCTTCGCCATTTCCCTTGCCTGTTTGTGTTTATTTGTTTATTTATCAGCGCGTGGAGTGCAAATTCACAATCTTCACGTTTGCTTCTTGAGCGCAACTGAAGGACTTTTCATTAGCGCGCACTTGTTGTTGTTGTTATTGTTGTTTGTTGCTGCTCTTCGCCCTATCATGTTCGTTGTTTGCCGTTTTCGTTTTCATTTTCGCACGTGAACTTATTACTTTATAACGGTACGTGCTCGGAGCGCGTCGTGTTGTCTAACACATGTATGAATACATTTGTGTATATGTGTGTGTGTGCAAATGTAAATCTATGTTTGTGTGTGTCGTTGAAATCACAACGTAATTAAATTTACATAAAATCCATGCAAACAATTAATTTAATTAAATAGGAAAATTAATGAAAGCAAAAAGGCTGCTATCTCCTTCTTCCACTCTCTCTATCGCCCTCTCTCTCGCCGAATGACACTTTTTATATAGTTTCGCTTGGCTTTTGTTGCGGCATCAGCAGTTCACTTGTTGTTTTAAATATGCATGAGTTCGTCTGATTGCCTCCGTTATTTACTTACAGTTTGTTGTTTTGCTTTTTCGATTTTTTTTTTTTCAATTTTATTTTATTTTTTTCTTTTTTTTGGCTTTGCGGCAATTGCTCGGCACTTATCGACTTAATACATTATCAATAAAGAATAAGTGAGTATTGAGAAAGACGCAAAAGAATGTTTGAAGTTTATAAGGTAATTAAGGGGTACTCAAGTAATTATATATTTATTGCTTAAAAGAACGGTATTTAGGGAGTTACGCGAAAATCTAAGTGTCTTTATGGGCGATATATCCAGGAAGACCGTTCTATACATGGACACAACTATCTCTCTCAAGTAAGTAACAAATACCTTGTAGTAGTCTTGGACAGAAACTGCTTTCAAATAATCGCGTAGCCAGATTCATGGTACTATCTGGTGGATTCCTCCTCTTGCATGCACTGGTTATGTTGCCACTGTAGAAAGATAGCATCCACGACTCATATAGCCCATTGAAGGTACACCTCTTATGGGACCACGTCCATTTAGTTTTATCTAGCTTTACTGAACTTGCGTAGGCGTATTGTTCGCCTTCGTACTAAACTCTTAACTCCGACTGCTTTAGCTTGTAATTGAACCTGCGGGAACGCCGTTAAGCATTACTTCGTAGAATGCCTAATCGCAAACTCCCTGTGGTATTATTCTGCTGGTCTTATGCTTCTCCATTATCGTTCTTTCATTTTGGGTTCTTGGATCGCTATTCATATTCGCCCATGCCAGCTTTAATTGCAGCATGTGCCTTATAATGTTGTCGGCCGTCATCCTTTAATTTGTTATTCGTTCCATGGTGATAGAGAGAACACTACACATCGCGAGCAGAAGAAAAATATGTGGTCCACGTTTTCACCGGAACTGCTGTAGAATGAACATTCTGCCTTATCATCGTGCTAGAATCTGTGAAAGTACTCCTTGAAGCAACTATGGCCCGTCAAGAATTGCGTCAGATAGAAGTCTGTCTCCTCGTGTTGTCTCTCAATACAGACTGCTACGTTCCGTCTCTTCTTCTTGCCTTTGCCACTCTTCGCCTGTATCCTTTTTTCGTTCGTCAGCTGTTAGACGCCTATTCATAGCTCTAGATTTTTGATAGACTCTACTTAGCTCTGAGGCATAAGATCAGATATGATACTGGCAGTTTCATGTCAGTCTCTAATGACGCAAACCTGGACACTGCCTTTGCTTTATTGACATTTGTTTTTTGACGTAGTGCCTTCCCCATATAGGAACCCGAGGCTCTGGTGCTAAATCCGCCACCTATAGATCTTCGCTGAAAACTCCGCCGCAAAATCGCTGGGGCGACTGCAGGCTACAAGAGAATTTACATATAGAACTTTCGGGCATAGCTAGGTAGGTGATGGCAGTTTGGCTTTTCAATGTGGAAAGAAGGTTCAGATTGAATACATAAAATTATGGCTGTCGCAATGGCATATTAGCAGCGCGCAACACATTGAATTTATATATGGATGATTACAAAATGGTGGACGGAGTTGTTGGGTGGATGTCTAGAGTTCGGCCCTGCGATGCTAGTAAGAATTTACTCGCGGATGCGTTACCGCGTACGTACGAAAAAACTAAAATCTAAAAAATTAAATTCCTCAAATTTTTTGGATTTGCCTTCGAAATATATAAGCAAAGAAAATAAATAAAAGCCAATCGAACCAAGCTAAAACATAAGGCCAAACATTCCAGAATTTATCCAAATTTCAATCCAACCTCTCCAAAGGTCGAGATAGTTTCAAGGGCTCACTGCTTCTCGTGGTGCCAGAATTAAGTCTTCGGTCAGACCTTGTAGGCCAAGCTACTTCCAGAGGAGCGGAGTTTACATTTATAGCTTGAACTTCAAATTCCACTACTTTAATTTCCATTATTAACAAACTATTTTGTGAACACACATATGTGAAGTAGGCGTGATTGTGTTCCGATTTCGATAATTTCCATACATCAATATAAAAATGTCAGAGGAGTTCCACTGTCTTCTACCATAGGAATGTGAGAAAATGCCACGCACCTTGTGTACCAAGTGTCATCGAGACATCTTCACTTTTAATCAAGTTACATGTTGTGCGGACAGACGGACAAACAGACAGACAGTCACCCGGTTTTCAACTCGTCTCGTCACTCTAATATTTTATATGCTACTACGACCAATAAACAAAAAAATATTTCATATTTTAAAATTCTTTGTTTTACAACGTCCGCTGACTCAAAACGGTTTCCTTAGAGAGGTAGGTTGAAATTGTTCAATAGCCGGAAGTCACACAGAGCGAATAAAAACAGTTGCGGCTCGATATTGATTGGAAATTTTGCGAAAAGCATCAATCGGTATTCTACAAAGTATTATCGTGATGAAACAACCAAGAGTTTTCGACACACAATTCCGACTTCTTTTTACGAGTAACTTCTAGCAAATCACGCGTAAATCTCAAATATTATCCCTTGGCGAGCGTGTGGCGGGTCCGAAGAAATTCGGAGTGCACCACACTTCGATAATCGAAGAAATATGAGAACCTTGATTTTTGACCTTCTTTGACTTCAGCTTCGGCTCATCTTTGCCTCGATTTTCGGCCGATTGGTTATCTCTTTCCAGGTCGTAACTAAACATCCAAGACTCATCGCCAGTAACAATACGTTTCATGGCATCTTATAAGACAGAAAGCATTGTGTCACAAGCGTAAACTCAGGGCTCTTTTGATTGATAAGGAGCATGCATCAGCTTCTTTGTGAAATATGGTCGGAAGAAAGCAGAACCCACAATCTGCGCCAACTAACGTGGGATTAGCCTCTTCAACATCGCATATAAGGTTCTATCGAGCGTATTGTGTGAAAGATTAAAGCCCACCGTCAACAAACTCATTGGACCTTATCAGTGTGGCTTTAGAACTGGAAAATCAACAACCGACCAGATATTCGCCATGAGCCAAATTTTGGAAAAGACTCGTGAAAGGAGAATCGACACACACCAGCTCTTCGTCGATTTCAAAGCTGCTTTCGACAGCACGAAAAGGAACTGCCTCTATGCACGATGTCTGAATTTGGTATCCCCGGAAAACTAGTATGGCTGTGTAAGCTGAAGTTGAGCAACACTAAAAGCTCCGTCAGAATCGGGAAGGACCTCTCCGAGCCGTTCGATACCAAACTAGGTTTCAGGCAAGGCGATTCCCTATTGTGCGACTTTTTAAACCTGCTTCTGGAGAAAATAGTTCGAGCTGCAGAACTAAATAGAGAAAGTACCAAGTACCCGCGCCGTTAGTTCTGCTTTCTCCAGACTGGACAAGGAAGCAAAACAAATGGGTCTAGCAGTGAACGAGGGCAAGACGAAATATCTCCTGTCATCAAACAAACAGTCATCGTACTCGCGACTTGGCATTCACGTCACTGTTGACAGTCATAACTTTGAAGTTGTAGATAATTTTGTCTATCTTGGAACTAGTGTAAACGCCACCAACAATGTCAGCCAACGCAGGATAACTCTTTCCAGCAGGTGCTTCTTTGGACTGAGTAGGCAATTGAGAAGAAAAGTACTCTCTCGACAAACAAAAACCAAACTCTATAAGTCGCTCATAATTCCTGTCCTGCTATATGTTGCAGAGGCTTGGACGATGACCACAAACGATGAGGCGACGTTACGAGTTTTCGAGAGAAAGGTTCTGCGAAAGATTTATGGTCCTTTGCGCGTTGGCCACGGCGAATATCGCATTCGATGGAACGATGAGCTGTACGAGATATACGACGACATTGACATAGTTCAGCGCATTAAAGGACAGCGGCTACGCTGGCTAGGTCATGTTGTCCGGATGGACGAAAACACTCCAGCTCTGAAAGTATTCGACGCAGTACCCGCCGCCGGAAGCAGAGGAAGAGGAAGACCTCCACTCCGTTGGAAGGACCAAGTGCAGAAGGACCTGGCCTCGCTTGGAATATCCAATTGGCGCCACGTAGCGAAAAGAAGAAACGACTGGCGCTTTTGTTGACTCGGCTCGTAATTCGTGATCATTTCACCAAAAACTCAACCCATATCGTTCCGCAACCCCGTAATCACCTGATCTGGCGCCGTGCGACTTCTGGCTTTTCACCAAGCTCAAAAGACCGCTCCAGGGACGCCGTGTTTATACGATAGAGGAGATTCAAGCCGCAGCGAAGACGGAAGGCCATCCCGGAAAGTGACTACAACCAGTGTTTCGAAGTTTGGAAAATCCGTTGACATAAGTGCATTCCATCGGGAGGGGATTACTTTGAAGGGTATGAAATTGATTTGGAAGAATAAATAAAGAATTTTGAAAATAAATACAATGTCACCTTATTTTTTGGGCACCGTATCTATCTGGCTTAGCGTTAGGTGGTACGTCCAACCTTTAGGTGCAAAAAACTATTATACTTTGAAGCAACATGTGCGGTGGAAAGCCCTCCAGAAAGAAAGATATTTTGAATCCGCCACTGACTTAGCTCAAAGTATCCTATAAATAGAACAATATTTTATCATCGCTATTTACACGAGCATCGAAATGTTTTCTATAGCACATTTTTCATACTAATATCCAATAATTAGCCAACAACGCGCAGAGATCGTGACTACGATAATATATATTAACCATAAAAATTTTAAATAATCATGACTTCTATACTAACTACAAACAAATGGGGGAGGTAAATAAGTTCGCTTGAGTAACAATATTGTCAGTGATTTGTTTGAAAATTTTTTTAAGGTATTTTATAAAATAATGTAAAAAATAAATATTTAATTAATAAAAAAAAGAATTTCGATAAAAATTTAAAGACAGAAATAGTGCCATGTTTGCAGGTTTTATGCATTATTTTAACAAAGTGGATCGAACTTACGGTTATTACATAGATAACTTGCTTCAAAGCTGCAATGAAAACTAAAGACTGGAGATAGTAGGACGAAACATCACATATAGCATATCTTACAGAGTAAATACATAAACAGCACTTTCCGACACATTGCCTCGCAGCCGAGCACGCACGATGTGCCAAATCAAATTGATGGAGTTGAGGCGAAAATATTATGAGCATTTTTATATAATAAATGTTCAAAACTTTGCAGAGAAACTGTAAAGTAATCGGCATGAAAGCAGACAATATGAACAAATTCTTTTCTTTGATTACTTTAAATCTCAAGGCTAAACACCTTGGTTCAACTTTCTCTAAAAGCGGGTTTTCGCTTTTCCATCCACGAAAGCCAACCCATTGCCTTAACTTTATAAAAAGAAAAATCGTGCTGTTAGTTACAAGGGACTTCGCATAGATATCAGGTCGACAATTTGATTTTTAAAGAAAAAAGTGAAGCAAAAATAGCGAAATGAAATTTTTATATTTCATAACGCTTTTTGCTATTTTGCACAACCAAGCGAGATTGGTAATCCCAGCAGCTTCCGCAATTAATTCCGTTATGGCAAAGAGGGAAAACTTGCTAGACAATATTTATAAGACCTTCACACAGGTGGTTGATGCGCTACCTCTAAAAATTGGAACATCCTCTGTTAATCTTGTCTGTGAGTTACTACAAAAGAAGATGACCACTAACTTGACAGACTGTAAATAATCAAAGACGTCGCCGACTTGCACTTGATAGGTCATAGTTTGGGCGCACAAATAATGGGCTTCGCGGCGCGCAACTATCGTATTTTAACTGGCAAAAGTTTGCCCTACGTGACCGGTTTGGATCCCGCTCTGCCGTGCTTCAGCATACGCAAGGGCTTGAGTACACTTTCATCGCAGGATGCCGACTTCGTTGATGTCATACATACAAATCCCGGCGTACTCGGTCAATACGAAACCTATGGTCATGTTGGTTTCTACGTCGGTGGTAAATACCCCATAAGAAACGGTTGCACAACACCAAGCTGTTCGCATGGCATTGTTATCCCATATTATGCGGAGTCCGTTTATCCAAATAACAACCGTGACTTTATTGCGAAGCAGTGTGCGTCTTCCAAGCTTCACAACTGCAATGGCGCTCAGACTGTGATGGGTTTTGCGGTTTCACGTAACGCAAGGGCAGAAACAAATGCTAAGGCGCCTTTTGGTAGAAATGCAGGTAGTGGGTATACAGATCCCAATTCGACAAAGTGTGGCACATGCCAAGATTAAAATCAATAAAGTTTCATAATCTGTTAGATATTTCAACAAGTGCATTAAAAAACTGTGTTTTTCTACTGGAAGGCTGCCATAGACTTCTTTGTAATTTGCCAATATTCGCTTTGTGTTTAGAAGTTTGTGGACTTTTGAAGAATTGAAGCATCCTTAACTGTTTTAACTTGCTTCTTAAAGCGTCAACGAATCTTTCCTCACTTCAGACCATCTTCCAAAGCTTCAGCGTTTTTTCCCCATTGAAAGCTCTAATGAAGAGTTCGGGAGAGTTATCTTAACTTTCAACTCTCTATCTAAAATTTCTGCAAAGAAACGACATTTACAGAGGTTTTCGCCAAAATTTTGCTCATTTACTTTTATAATTTAAGTGTGAGCTTGTAATGGGCACAGAGCTCTTTCCGGCTTTTCTACCATGTATCACGACCAATCCTTTCGACAAATGTGGCGGTCGTTCCCACGACGGCAACCGGAACATACCCGGATTTTTATCGGGCCAAGGACTGTCCACTCGGCAGATTTCTGCCGCTACAAAAACAATAAAAACCAATTTCGCGAAAAAGCGCAGATTCTCGAGTCAGTTCTCTGTTGAAATGCATCAAAGTCCTACATACTTGTGATCAGAGCGATTCAATATATGTGACCTGGTCTACGAAAGGGGGGCTTAGGTGTCGAAAAATCAAAAAAATTTTCTTTTTTTTTTTCAATTTTTTTTTATATTTTTTATTTTTTGATACCTAAGCCCCCTTTTCGTAGACCAGGTCAAATATTTTGAACAATTCTTTTGAAAATTCTTTTCTTTTTTTCTGAGAATCCTTGTTAAAAATATTGCACTTTCTCAAGAATAAATTTGTATAACGACTCTTTACACTCCCGAAATGTATCAAGCTAAATGGAACCTCTCTCTTTATCACTTTTGGCGTATGAAATTACTGATCGAAAACACAGGTGCCGCTGAAAATGTAGTAGAGATGGTGAAACCTGTAAATTTAATATATATAGTATGTATGTACATAAATAAGAATCTTAATCGAAGTAACTGCGGACTTGTCGGCAGAGTACACTTTTCTTTAAAGGATTGCAAAGATTTTCTCTCTAAAAATATAATGCCTCGACGACGTCCAGGCGCTCTCTTTATACATACGTTTGACGCAAAACGGGTTATGTGGTGTGTTTTCAAGAGCAAAAGTAGACCGAGAAGGACATTAAACGATGACATATTTTGTGCTCGCTCTTTTGGCATTTCTCTTCAGTAAGGTTTGCCATTTCATCATTCAAAAATATACGATTCAAGAACGAGTCGAAATTATTAAAATTAACTACCGAAGGTCGGACGCAGTTTAAGAGCACTAAGACCAATTTATGGCCGTCATAATCGTCTTGCCAGATCAGCAATACAGAGGCTAGTGGAAAAATTTGAAACCACAGGCACAGTACAAGATATTTTCGTAACAGTGAGACAAAGAAGTGCCCGTAATGTCACGAATATTGCTGCCTCTAGCACATCGATTGAGGAAGACGCAAATCAGTCTCTTACACGTCGCTCACAGGCGTTAGGCATCTCTGTGACGTTGTTGTGGCGAATTTTGCGAAAAGATCTTGACCTTCATCATTACAAGATTCAATTGGCGCAAGAACTGAAGCCGCTTGACCACCAGAATCGTCGTATGTTCGTGAATTGGGCTCAGCAACAACTTGATTATGATCCGGCTTTTCATCGAAAACTCAGCTTGAGCGATGGGACTCATCGGCGACGTCATTGGGCCGTACTTCTTCCGTAATGATCAAGACCAGCACATTACTGTGAATGCAAATCGCTACCGCTCAGACTGCTTTGGAAATAACTGCCGAAAACATAGACAATGTACTGGATAGTAATCATCAAACTCCTAATTTCTGCTAACCTAAAAAGTTGAATAGTGAACTTTTAATTGTAAATTTTCCTGATTATTATGGAGATATTGAATTTTGATTATTATGAAATCATTCGAGTCATCATACAAATCTCGTTGAGATTTCTTGCTCGTATCTCCTCACATAAAATCCATCCTTCACATAACTTCCTTGGGTTTCGCAGCACTTCAGGACTGCCTCACAATTTCTCAATATTGTAAATTATTGTGACTAAACTAAAAACAAGACTAATCTTTTCTAAGCCTATATCAAAGAATTGAACGAAACTTAGAAACTTTTCTTATTTCCAAAAAACTTGGAATTTAATAAAGCGTGCCGTACAAAGCAAAATTACGGATATTTCGAACCACCGTTACCTCAGATAAGATAACTGCGCATTTTTAATAAATTGGCATACTTCAAAGGTTTGAAATTTACCGAAATTAGCGATATTAATTAACGAGCCTGTTAAAATTACAAATTGGAAAACAACTTCCAAGCAACTTTCGTATAAATATGAGTCGGAGCTTACAAAAATCCCAAGTTCAATTGCACGCTGACAAGTAAAACCGTTACTTCACACAATTTCGACACAATGAAGTTTTTCTACTTCCTTGCCTTTCTGGCTTTGTTCGAGAGCAGTGCTGCCTTGAACTCAACAGTGCAGAACTACATTTACTCGGCGTCTGAAATTATAGCAGCTTTAAGGGCAAGTGGAGAGGACATGTTTCGGGCTGATTATTTCTTCAAGGTCGTAGAAAACCTCATTGCTGGTGTGCCATTTCAGATAGCCTTCGGGATATTAAATTCAATTTGTGAGTATAAAAAAGTGTGTCAACATTTTAAGGTGTGATTCAGGCCGTTTATGAAATTTTCAGGCGCGACGGTGCTAGCGCAGGGCAGAGATCAAACACCAGAACGGTATGTACCGAGAAGAGAGAATATTAAACTACAGCTACGCACCTCTTGTGGAGGACGTGAATATGCCATCGATAATATATTGGAGATAGCTGAAGATCCAGATTTTGATACTGAAAAAAACACTGTAATTTTTTCAAATGGTTTCTTATCAACTCTGGACTTTCCTGCGACTCCCGATTTGGCCCAGGCATTTAGTTGTCGCGGTGATACTAATTTTCTGGTATTATTAATTATTTTCGATTTGTTATAGCAAACTATATAAACTATTTCTCTTCACAGGTGCTAGATTTAGGTGGATATTTGACAACGCTTTATGTTTGGGCTGCACAAAATACTGTTACAATAGGAGAGTATCTCGCTGAGGGCATACAAAGTCTTAGCCAGATTATAGACATCGAAAAACTGCATATAATCGGCCACAGTTTGGGCGCACAAATTATGGCAGCTACCGCCCGGCATTACACTGATCTCACAGACAATCAACTACCACATGTGACAGGTCTGGATCCCGCCTATCCTTGTCTAACGAAGGCGAGGTGCTAACCATTCTCTCAGCTAGCGATGCCGAGTTTGTTGACAACATAATCACGGCTCCTGGAATTACGGGACAATTTGCTGCCAGCGGTGATGCCACCTTCTATGTGGGTGGCATACTTCCCATCCAAGATCCGTGCATAGGCCCAATTTGTTCTCATCTCATCGCTATTTACTACTACATAGAATCAGTATATCCAAATAATGAGCGGAATTTTCTAGCAAAGCGTTGCAGTTCACTGTATAGATTGAAAGCGGGTAGGTGTAACGGTGATGAATATCCAATGGGCTTAGCAGTACCACACGACTTGAAGGGCGGGTACATTCTGGAGGTGAATGAGGAGAGTCCGTTTGGCAAAAATGCAACTGAGGACTATATGGATCCGGAGACCACTACTTGTGGCCTTTGCGAGGTCTCGGAAGAAGTCAGTGTTTGAATTTACCTTATTTTATTGCAATGATACCTGTACTTTTTTATTCCTTCAAATGAAATATGTAATCAAGTAACTTAAGTATAGGTATATTGATTATTAAAGTACTAATCACTATACCTATACTTATGTTAATCACTGCTACAAATATATTGTACAATGGATTATTCACCATTCGCTTGTAGTTATTTCGAAAAGGCTGCTGCTAAATTTTAGTAATAATAGTCTCAAAGAATACTATCACCAGATTTTAATCTGTGGCGAACTTACAAGGGCTTTGAGAAATAGCCACAGCTCTGTAGCAGCACTAGAATTGGGGAAAAGTCTTGGCAATATCGCTGTTAGAAGTTAATTAAAAACGCATATTTTGGATTTAGCAGATTAGGTTACTAACGCCTTTCAAAAGTGTAGATCTTTTTTAGAAGTGGAAACAACTTCTTAAATTCGAAGTGAGGTATATATGTACATGTATTTATTATTGCTTTATTCTTGCAACATTTTGCTGGAGAGTATAATAGTTTGGTGCCCCTAAAGGTTGTTTGTAAAACCCACAATTAATCGAAATAGATAAAGGGTTAGATCACGATGACGAGGCGGGTTCTAATCTGAGTGACTGCATGTCTGTTCACCCGTCGGTCCGATCGTGCAAGCTAAGCCTAGAGCAAAAATTGTGATCACTTCTGAATAAGAAAGAATCGGACGTGTTTCTTGTCAAATTTGAGGGAAAGGTCGTACAATACACCGTTCACTCCCCACATAACGGTTCTGTTAAAAACCAATAAAAGTGCGTTACACAATAACTAAATACGACGGTGACATACATCTGACGTCCGATATGTTATGCGAAGGCTTAATAGGAACCGTGGTAAAAAATTTACAATGGGCGTCCACTTTTAGGTAAAATCACATATTTTAGGACTTTGGTATTGACGTTCTTTTCATATTTCTATTATAACAGTGCAAAAATGGACGAAATCGATGCACAACCACGCCTAATTGCCATATAATACAATTTTGAATTCCACCTGAGTCTTTTCTTTCCAATGTAGAAATCAAGAAGCATTCAATATGACGAGATAAAACTTTTCAAGAAAAATTCCTTTAGAAAATACCACCTTATGGCCAAAAAACTGTTCGATTCCAAAGGTACTGAAAATGAGGACCCCAGTATATATAGATGACTTTGGACCGAAAATATCAGTAAATTTGTGGGAAATACACAGAAATTCAGAGCGAACCTTTTCCTGACAATAATAGCTCTGTATACCAAAAATGAGTTGAATTGGGTCATTGCTTTCCTAAGCAAATGAGTTGCTGGATATATCAGCCAATATTTGCGTTATCTCAATGAAAATGAGAGAGCGTATTTTACTCATAACAGTGTAACTTTAGGCCTAAAATGGATAAATAAAAATTGGACGAAAACTTGCCCAAGCCCCATAAAACAGCCAGTTGACTTTACACCATATGATTGGTGATGTGAGGTACGTTAATAAATCTCAGGGTACATTTTTTAACATATTCATATGAAGTTTTGTCAAAAATCGGGTCGGTACTAGCCTCAACATATATTTCATATAATATTGTCGTTTTTCTAACAAACCTTATGAAGAATAAGTTGGTCAATGTGTGAGTTATATATATTTGGTAGTCGAAAAAGTATTTCGTATTTTGTCAATAGATGTCGTTGCAGTCGTATATCTCCAGTACTACTAATCACATTGTGTCATACCATATACATAGTGCTGGAAAGGTGAGATTTTAGACTTTTAAAAAAAAAAAATAAATTCGGGGAAGTTGAAAAAAGTAACAGTTGTTCAAAAATGAGTGAAAATAATGAAGAAATTCGCAATATTTTTAATTTTTTGTATAAAAAATGGGAAGAATGCCGGAGACGATGTTGTATTAGTTCGTGTAACACAACAATGGTTCGCTCGCTTCCGCTCTGAAAATTTCGAAATTTCGGTTGACACTGATGAAAGTTTTGCACTGATGAAATCATATCTCAAGCGGAGAAATGGCAAAAAGTGGTCGACCAAAATGTTACATATTTGTTTATAAGTATAAATACAAACAAAAAAAAAATAAGTTGAAGTTTACGAAAAGACTTTTTCGACTACCAAGATACCAAATTTCTTGAAAATTCGTTGAAAAATATTTAAGCAATGTCCTAATTAATGCCGTCAGCTCATCTCTTTCTTTGCTCTCTATATACCCGATATAGTGGTTACTATCTTTCCTCCTATAGAGGAGTCTACTCTAGAAATCAAATTTTGGGCAGTTTTTTGCATTTTATTAAAAAAAAAAACCAAAAATATTTTTACTATCCGTTTTTTTTGGTGTTTTTATTGATATCTTATGAATGCAGAAAAAAATTTTACAAAAAAATATTAAAAATTAAAATAATTAAATAAAAAAAAATGGCGCATCCTGGTGACATTGATCCTGACTCTCCTGCTGGTCTGAAAAAAAAAATAAAAGAAATTCTTAATCAGTAAGGATGCCGTTATTGTCCGGGAACTCGAAAAAATTTTTTGTTGAAAAATGGCGACGGCATTAAAATAAAAATCATTTTTTACGCTTTTTTTGAAATTCCTGATTTTTTTTTTAATATTAAAAACAAAAATTTTGACACGGTGCTGGTAGAAACGATAAAGGATTATATAAAAAAGGTTCATACAAAATTTCAAGTAAATCGGTTGTATAGAACTTGCGATAATGCCGGTACCGTGTGGAAAAAAGTAGTTTCGAGAAAAACGCGTTTAAAGTTTAGGAGGCAATTCAAGTGAACACGGACGCCACCTCACAAAATCGCCCGTATTTCCGAAAATAAGTCAAACTTTGAAAAATCCTTCCTAGGTCATATTTCTGAAAGTCTAAACTTTAAATATATGAAAAAATCGAATTTTTCAAAATTCTAGAGTAGAATACCCCCTTAAACCAGTTGGGCGAAATGTGTTAAATTTTAACGAAATTGAACGGAAAAGTTTTCTTGAAAATTATGTGGCTTACCACTGAATAAAAAATAGAATTAGTCCAGAACTCATACTTTTAATATAATTAATTCCGATTTTTTCGTTGAAGTTTTCTACAACAATTTATTATAATAAATTCAGTCTCCTCGGTTGAGTTTAGAGCACATGTATCTCAGTTGAGGTTGATTGTAGTTTAATTTTCACTAACCAGAAGTAAAATATGGTAGCAAAACTAAGTCAGTCTATGAACTTCAATATATGTAAGTGAGGAATATATCAAATTTGATTCAAATTTCTTCACAATTTCGGCGCAGAATGAATGCTGAATTCTTTTCTCCTATTTTATAATATGAAATTTTTCCCAACACCAGAAGTTATGCCTTCGGCTTTGATTCGTGCAAGTTGCAAGAGTATAAAATGTACGGTTACAGCCGAACTTGACTCTTCCTTACTTGTTATACGTATTGTGTTTCTTTTAGTGCACACTGCGACGTATTGTCACTTAATAGGTTATTACTTAAGCCTAATTTCTAATAACCTTGGCAAGCAAAACAGTCATTAATTTGAAGCTTCACTTTGTGGAATGTCCTAAACCAGTAATTTATTCAATCCGCTGTTTAGCAAAATTTGCAAAAAATATTAACTCAAACTAAATAAACAAGTTAATTAATTTGTTTTTCGTAACAATTTCTGTATTTTTCCTCATCTATTTTAATGTCTATTTTAACCCTTCTTTGAATGCTGTTCTTATTGCAAATCGAATTTTATTAGAAAATTTTATAGAGCTCATTTTGACAAACTGTTAGAAATGTGTCAAGCAATATGCCAATATAATTTGCAACCTGCGACTGGGTCTATTGAAGTCCAGGAATAAAAGTTTTATGTTACATCTTTATCTTGAATTTTTGCGTTAGCAGAATTTCTTTTTCGTGAGAGGTGGTCACATGCCTCATTAATCATGGCTTTCGTCAGTTTTGGGATTAAATATTCTTCATAAATTTTAGATAAAGCTCTGATCGACTCAGGCCACGAAAGGTTTTTTTCCAGTCTATGACTTTTCATGAACCCAGACACGAAAAATATTGACCTCAGTGTATATGATTGATCTTCTACCGAATATATCAGTCAGTCTGTGATGTTTAGTATGGACATTTGGGAAGTATATTTTTGTGATGACAGCATGCCCACGTGCTTAAAATGGGTTCAATATTGCCCTTAGTTCTCATATATCGAATATAAAATAATTTTGAAATTGCAGAAAAGGTTTTTAGGTTAGCAAAGGTCTTAAATTTGTAGTCAAGTTTTCAAATTCATAGATATAACGTATCAATACCTATTATTAGATAGCTTCAACTAAACGGATAGCTAGTCTCTACTGAATAAGGAAAAACATTCACTCTACGTTTTCACCATTACTACTACTAATATTAAAGACATTGTAAAAGTGTTTTACCCTAAAAGAGTTATGCAATATCTCGAGGCATTCAAAGGTTCTATCATTGGGGCGCTTGACTTTGTATGCCCTTGGCTTGGTAAATATCTCATCACATTTTCGTCTTATTCTTTCATCTTAACTTTCCAGCAGCTCGGATCGCATCATGTCTTTTTTGTCAAAATTAGAGAAAAGATTCAGCCCTACGATATATGATGGAACTAAAGGACTTTAAATTTATTAAAAAAAAAGGATAATATTTCGTTTTTCGAAAATTCGGTTAGAATGGAGAACTCAGCGGATTTGACACAAATTTCAAAAGTCTTATACTTTAATATAGAGCGCCGTACAAAAGAAGAAACACGGAAATTTCGAACCACCGTTATTTCAGATAAAGTAACTGCGCATTTTAAATAAATTGGCATACTTCAAAGGCTTGAAATTCGCCGAAACGATTAATTATTCTTTATGAGCTTGTTAAAATTACAAATTGGAACAAAACTTCCAACCGATTTTCATATAAATATGAGTTGGAACTTGGCGAAATCCCAAATTCAATTGCACGCTGACAAGTAAAACCGTTACTTCAAACAATTTCGGCACAATGAAGCTTTTCTACTTCCTTGCCTTTCTGGCTTTATTCGAGAGCAGTGCTACGCAAAGCGCTATAGCGCAGGACTACATTAACTCGGTGTCTGAAATTATAGCAGCCTTAAGGGAAAGTGGACAGGATATGTATCAGGCCGATTACTTCTTCAGGGTCGTAGAAAACCTCATTACGGGTGTGCCATTTCAGATAGCGTCCGGAATATTAAATTCAGTTTGTAAGTATAAAATCAAGAACACACAAACTGTTAACACATTTGTGGCTGGAGTGATGTAGTCTAATGATGAAACTTTCAGGCTCGACGGTGCTGGCGCAGGGCAGAGATGAAACCCCAGATGAGTATGCACCGAGAAGGGAAGACATTAAACTACAGCTGCGCACCTCTTGCGAAGGACGTGAATATGCGATCGATAATATTTTGGAGATAGCTGAAGATCCAGATTTTGATCCTGAAAAGAAAACTGTAATTTTTTCAACTGGCTTCCTGTCAACTGTGAATTTTCCTGCGACCGAGGAATTGGCCCAGGCATTTAGATGTCGCGGTGATACTAATTTCCTGGTACTGTTAAGAAGCTATTAACAATATTCGATTTTATATAATAAACTACATAAACTCTACACAGGTGCTAGACTCCGGTGGATATTTGACAACGCTGTATGTTTGGGCCGCACAAAACACGGATACAATAGGTGAATATCTCGCTGAGGGCATACAAAGTCTGAGCCAGATTATAGACATCGAAAAACTGCATATAATTGGCCATAGTTTGGGCGCACAAATAATGGCAGCTGCCGCCCGACATTACACTGATCTCACAGACAATCAACTACCGCATGTGACAGGTCTGGATCCCGCCTCTCCCTGCTTTAACGAAGGCGAAGTGCTGGCTATTATCTCAGCCAGTGATGCCGAGTTTGTTGACAACATAATTACGACACCAGGAATCGCGGGACAATTTGCTGCCAGCGGTGATGCTACTTTCTACGTGGGTGGCTTGTTTCCTACACAAGTGCCGTGCACAACTTTGAGATGTTCTCACGAAATCGCTATTGACTACTATATAGAATCGGTCTATCCAAATAATGAGCGCAATTTTCTAGCAAGGCGTTGCAGTTCACTGTATAGGCTGAATACGGGTAGGTGTAATGGTGAGGAATATCCAATGGGCTTAGCAGTACCACACGTCATAAAGGGCAGGTATATCCTGGAGGTGAATGAGGAGAGACCGTACGGCAAAAATGCAACTGAGGACTATATGAATCCGAAAACCACCACTTGTGGCAGTTGCGAGGAAACGGGGGAGGAAATTGCTTGAAGTTACAGTGTTTTGCTATATTTATATCACATACATATTTACTATGCTTATTTGCTATACTTATTTACTATAACTATTTACTCCTATAAACGAAATATACTATAATCTATGCTTCACTAATTGACTTTAGTTATTTCCAATGAAATTTTAAGATATCCAGTATCTGTTTCTTAAGTAAATAACAACTATAGTTTCTTATTATAGAGAATATTTTTTTTACTAAAGATTACAGGTATTCTCTTTCAAGGAAGTTAACGCTGTTAGAAAGCCAGTTATGTTCGGAGATAAGAAAAATTCTTAGAGAACTGTGTTTTAGACGAGTTGTGGCAGAGTTTTTGACATCAACACGATCAAATCTTTTCGATTTAGTCAAAAGGCGTGTTTAAGAATAAACAGTTACAACTAATGTATGTTATCTACGCTAGATAAGGATAGACATTCGTACAAAGTTTCATATCTTTTTATAATTTGTGTGTCAGTTTTTCTATTTCCACAGTTTCTACGGAAAAATGAAAGTGCGAGTAAGGATTTTGCAACTATCTAAGTTGCTTAAGCCGATTTAATCCCAAATTACACTAGGAAGTGTAACAGTCATTAACTTGAAGCTTCACTCTGTGCTGCTATCTAATGTAAGTAACTGTCATTAGATAATGGCACAGAGTGAATAAGCTGTTTTCGCAGTATTTGCAAAAATATTATCACAAGATAAACATAGAAAATAAATGTAGCTTAACTTCATTCTTTATCTGCATGGTTACAATGACCTTTTTATGACAAAAATATATTATTATTATATTTAAAAATTCTGTAATTTTTTTTTGACGGCATGCAAGTATTGTGTCAGAGAATATGGTACTATGACTGTATGTAAGGGCACAGCAAACAAAAAAAAAAAAAAAATTAAAATCGAATTTATTCTGAAGTGTGAAACAATATGACATTATGACCATCAGAGTCCGAAAGATAAAATATTATTATACTATTCTATATGTGTATGAATATTTTAATATTAAATATTTTATTTAAAAATTCTTTAATATTTTTTGACGACATGCAAGTATTGTGTCAGACAATAGGATACTATGACAGTAAGGACACAGCAAAAAAAAAAAAAATGAAATCGAATTTACTGTGAAGTGTAAAACAATATGACATTATGACCGTCAGAGTCCAAAAGACAAAATATTATTTTGACAACTTATTATAGACATGCCAAATAATATGGCATTGTGATGTGAGTGTACGTCATTTTAGATGTCACATACATTTAAATATATGTTATATGTTTGCATACTTAAATATATCTATTTTCTTTGACAAAATATCTGTGATATGTCAAAAATATGACACTTACTGCAGTGTCATGGACAGTAAACAAATTACGATGTTTTTTGTTTTTTTTTTTTTGTGAGAAAATGTCAGTAAATAGTCAAATAGACATTTCAACTGTCATTACCCAATAAATATTTTTTTGTAATTCTTTACCAAATAACAATGAGATGACAAACCAGTATTTTTGACAAAATGTCAGTAATGAATCAAACAATATGCCATTTCGACTGTCAATGTCATAAAACAAAAATAATTCGTTCACATTTTGAACAAAGTGTGTTGCAACAAAAATATGTTTTCAGAAGATACAAACTCTGACTAAAAAAATATGAAAATATTTATTTTGTGACTATTGAAATCCACGAGAAAAAAATTGAAGAAACGGTTACTGACGTTATTTAGTATGCGCAGTCTATTTCATTGTGTCATCAGCATTTCATTGTTTGTGATACGGTCTTATCTGTCATAACGAGCGAACACAATAAAGTTCTGTCAACAGTCATAAGGGCTAATCAAAGGGTTGCCAAATTTTGCAAACTGACAACGCTGCTTTCAGATTTAAAATCCAAATTAGGGGAGTATAAATACAATCCAAAACTAGGACTTTTTTCGGGATTGGCATCTTTCTTCTTGTTTTTTTCTTCAATTAAAAAAACCAAATTCACTATTTTTCACCGAAACCGCATAAAAAATCAAAATCCCGAAAAAAAATCGGGATCCCGCTTTTTCGGGATTGCCAATTTTTCTTGCAAATGAACAAAAAAAAAATCAAAATTGACTGTTTTTCACCGTCATCACATTATATCGCACCACTGTTCACTGCAATCTGTTTTTAATAAACAAAAATCCAGTGATAAGATTTCATTAGAAAAAATGAAAATCCTGGCATCGTCTTTTTATATATGTATTAAACTTCAAAAAGAAAATTTACTATTTAAAAAAAAAATTAAATTCCCGAAAAAATCCGGGATCCGTTTGTTATGTTTTTTTTTTTTGTATATTTAACTACAAAAAACAAAAATCGCAATTTATTTATTTACTTTTATCAAATTTGAGAAAAAAATTTTAATTCCGAAAAAAATCGGGATCCCGCTTTTTCGGGATTGGCATCTTTTTTGCATATTTGACCAAAAAAAAAAACTATTTTTCACCGTTATCACATTAAAAAGAAACTCGAAATCCCGAAATCAATTCGGGATCCCGTTTTTCGGGATTGGCATTTTTTCTTGCATATTTAACTAAAAAAAAAACAAAATTCACCATTTTTTACTGTTATCACATTGTTTTGCCTCACCGTGCACTGCAAACCGAAGCACACGTAACGAGTTTGTCTCATGCAAATCGAAGAACGGAAAAACGCATGTGATAAGGTAATGTAATTATGCCTAATTAAGATGGAAGCGAGAACTGCACTGGAATATAAATAGCAGATCCACATTCTGGCGAAACTGCGGTGCAGTTTAAACAGTTATTCGCCGTAATTCGTATTTGATTCGCCGCGCACAGACGAAATGAAATTCCACACTATTTACCTGCTGTTGGCAACACTGGGCACCAGTGCCGCAGTAAATGGCACAATTTTCGATCTACTGCATTCCGTGGATGAAATTGCCAAGGGAATAATCGCGAGTGCACAGGGCGCACCGTCTCCGGACATTGTTTTCAAAAGTATAGAGAATATAGTGCTGGGTCTGCCACTTCAAATCGCCTCCAGCATAGCCAATTCAATCTGTGAGTAACAATTTTCGTATGCTGCTGAATGATTTGCTTAAGTTGCTATTTGTTGCTTGATTTCCTCAGGTTCGGCGGTTATTAGTCACGGTCGCGCCAAAACGCCGGAGAAATATGCGCCGGTACTCGGAGATATTAAATTTCAGTTGCGCACCGCTTGTGATAGGCGCTCGTATTCACTTGTGAACGCCAGCGGTTTGGCGGCCGATGAGAGCTTCGACCGCGCAAAGCCGACCGTTATATTTGCCTCCGGCTGGACGACAACCGTGAACGGTAGCCAGCAGGATAAGCTGGCCAAGGCGTACAATTGTCGTGGTGATGTCAATTACATAGTAATTAATTAATTGTTATTTTTGTTGCTGCATAATTTTCAAATTTCACTTTTACACGCACACAGGCTTTGGATTTTGGCGATTACATGAAGACTTTGTATCCGTGGTCAGCGCAGAACACCGAGGTCATTGGCAAATATGTGGCTGAGGCGCTGCTGCGACTGGCTTCGCTCATAAACATCGCGGACTTGCATTTAATTGATCACAGTTTGGGCGCACAAATAATGAGTTCAGCGGCGCGTCACTACCGGGTTTTAACGAATGAAAGCCTACCCTATGTCACCGGTTTGGATCCAGCTTTACCATGTTTCAAGAAAAATGAGAAACTAACCACGCTGTCGGCTAGTGATGCCGACTTTGTGGACATCATACACACGGATCCCGGCGTCCTCGGTCAGTCGCAGGCCACCGGCAGTGTGGACTTCTTCGTGGGTGGCCATTTTGCCTTGCAGGAAGGTTGCTTAAGTGTATCTTGTTCACACGGTCGTGCTGTCTCCTACTACGCGGAGTCGGTTTATCCCAACAATGAGGATAATTTTTTGGCCAAGCGTTGTGACTCTTTGAAAAGTCTGCAGGCGGGCAAATGTAAAGGCAAATCCTATCCCATGGGCTACGCTGTGCCACATGACCTAAGAGGCACATATGTTTTGGAGGTGAATGATAAGTCGCCGTATGGCAAGAATGCTGGTGTAAGTTCTGTGAATCCGGAAACCACGACTTGTGGCAGCTGTGAGGCGTGAGTGAAGTAAATGTTTACATACATATATGTACATATATACGCATAATTACATACATACTTTTTATGAATGAGCAAATATATACATAGATTATACTTATACATACGCGCAATAAAATATCAAAGGTGATGGTTGAAATAATAAAATATAGAAATCAGTATACAAAAGTTGTGTTACAATTATCGTATTTTTTCCGTAATTTCGGTGTTATAAAAATAACGGTGTTCATGTTTTCAAATAATCGATATTTTTTGTAAATAATTAATTATCGTTATCATTACCGATTGATCCTCTATAATTTTACGCTATTAATTAACGATGTCTTTATCGATATTTTTCTTTGTGATGATCGATATAAAAAATCGTTTTTAAAAACGTCGAAATATTGGGAAAAATAATGTCAAAAAAGACATCATTATTGAAGAGCGTTAAATTAGGAAAAAAATTGTTATCGATATTTTTTAAATATTTATCGATACTTTGTAGACAGAAAATATTATTAAAAATAGTATCGAAAAACACATCGCTAATTAAATGCGTTAAATTATAGAAAAAATATTTGTATCGATACTTTCTAAATATTTATCGATACTTTATAGATAAAAAATATTATTATCCACATTTTTCGTCTATAATTTCACGCTTTTAATTAGCCATGTCTTTTTCGATATTTTGTATTAATTATTTGACGTTTATCGATATCGGCATTTTCATCGATATATTATGTTAATCTGTATGTGTGTTCCTTTATATTTTAAAAGCTTATCAAACATGTTAGCGAGTATAGCAATCGATTGTTTATCTTTAATTATCGTTTACCTTTGTACTTATACGCGCAATATAACTTCAAAGGTGATGGTCGAAATATAAATACCAAAAAAAGTTCATGTTTTAGTTATCGATTTAATTCCTAATCTCAATAATTTCGTGTTTTCAATTGTTGAGATTTGTTGTAAATAATTTCATGATTGTATTTATGTACATACATATATCGTATCAATACCACATATTTTTCCATAATTCTACGCTTTTAATTAACGATGCCTGTATAAATTTTTTTCGTTGTGATTATCCATAAAAATATCGATGATTATTTTGTCGATATTTATCGATAATTTATTTATTCTAACTGTTATGCATGTTTTTCATTATAATGGTCGATAAAACTTATCGATAATTAATTTATCGATTTTTATCGATAATTTATTGACATAAACTATTATTATCGATATATTACTTTTGCAACTATCGATGTTTTGTTCTCCATATTTTCCGATAATTGTAAATAATACCCAAGTGTGTTAGTTATATATTTGTACCTAATCTCTATCAAGTACGTCAAAGAAAATTATCGAATTTTTAGACTGCAGATTACGATTATTATTAATAATTATTAAAATTTTTATGCCCCGATTACATTTATACTAGCTCGTGCAATGTGGACCTTCTTCAAGCAATTTTTGGTCGACACCAGACGCCGCTGCCTTGCGAAACTCAACCAAACGCAATTTTCGTACTACTCTCTGGTTGCTTAGTCAATATGTGACCCATTCCCAAATTGAGCCATTTGTTTTAAATTTAAGTTGGTTAGTTAGTTTAAACTTAGTTGTAGTTTTGGTTAATAAAATTCAAACATTTTACAAAAATTTATATTTAATAAATTTTATTAAATAAATGTTTGCGGTTTTACTCTCTAATCGATATTTAGCACTCGAAAATGTTGTAACATTCAACCTAGGTTCAACTTGTTTGATTTTTTTTTCTAAAAATCTGGCAACACTTATCAATTTCATTTCACAGAGAAGTTTTGAAGCCAATTTGGAATTCATATTTGCATTGTATAATTTTTTTTTTAAATTTTATCAAATTTTTTATTTTATCCAGGTGGCAACGCTTAATTTTTTTAGTTTAAGTCTCTTTGGTTGATTTCAGTAGTTATAGTAGCGTTATTTTTTTTTTGTTGTAGAAATAGTGTCATTAATTTTCTTAAAAAAAGTAAATGGTGGCAACCCTTGAAAAAACTATAATTTTTTAGCTCAATATGTTACATTGTCAAATTGTAAAAATTATTGAAAAAATTTTAGCAATTCAGGATTCTCAAACATCTGGCAACCCTTTAATAATATTTTAATAATATTAATCAATAATCTTAACCAATAGGAAGCCAAATATAGTGCACAGATGCATCGTATAATTTTTTGAACAACTTTATACATTTTTAATTTTATTCAGATGGCAACGCTTCAATTTATTTTTTTGTAGTTAATTCTGTTGGGCTTATTCCAAAGGTTATAATATCGTAATTTATTTGTATAAATAGTGTCTTTACTTTTACAAAAAAAAAAATTCAAAGCTGGCAACACTTGAAAAATTAAACTGGCAGAATATTTTAGCTCACTATGTTGCATAGCCAAATTGTAGAAAATTATTGAAAAAATTTTAACAATTTAGTATTTTGAAATATTTGGCAACACTGTTACAATAAATATATTTATAAAAAATATACTTTAGTTAAATTTCCGTAATGTGGTAACTATATTCTATAACCTAAATAATTATAAAAAAAAATTTAACAATTTAGAATTTTTAAAAATCTGGCAACCTAGTTATAATATTTTTATACTCTTAATCAATACGCTTTAGTTAAATATCTATAATTAACAACATTTTATTACATAATTAATAATAAAAAAAATTTAAACAGGTGACAACTCTATTACATCTTTTTCCAACGGTATGATATTTGAAATTATTTATCATACGTCAGCACAAATAAATATTTTTGACAAAAATTTTTTGAATGACCATCTAAATGTTTATCTTCCGATTTGGTGCAAATACCAGATGCAATCAATATACATACATACATGCTTATGTACATAGCTTCATATACATACATAATGTTTACACTCTGCAGCACTTCTATTCAACACCAACACATCAAAAACAACAACATACTAATGCTGCAAGCAAGCGTTGAGTATGCGTAGTGTCACCAAATTGTGGCAGCCGTCAATTGTCATGGCTTACGGCAACACGTCACCAACAACTCATGCATACATAAACAGCTATTGGCATAGAAGCAAAGTAGCGCAGACGAGAGCGCAAATAATACACGCACACACGCTTACAATAACAACTTTAGAGCCGTTAATGCAGCGACATGCATAAAGTATGCAATAGAGTGCAACAGTGCGTATACGTAATCAACAACATTGGTTAGCGGCACACATACACGTACACGCATGCGCCTTGTTGTGTGTTTTGCTGGCGCTTTAATGGTTTGCTGGCACAGCATTATGCGGTTTTACGCAACACAAACACTCACACGCGCACACAAAGACCGCAGACGCAAGTAATTCAGTGCCTCACAAACGCAGACACACACATACATACAAACATGTATTAGAAGTTATTGGCGCGTGCGAGTGTCGCCGAGATGCTACTGCAATGAGACGCTAATATGCTTGGCTGCTGATGGAAGGGCAGAGCGAAATGTAGGCGGCAATAAAATGCGTAATGCGCCAAGGCAGTTGTGTGTGTGTTTCTTTGTGTATATGTGCATGTGTGTGTATATGTGTTTATGGGGTCACATATTTGCGTCTGCATTAACGTCTGGAGCCAAGATTATTGCATTACTCTAGCAAATGTAACGCCTCGCCTCGTCTTTATTGCCGCTGCCGCGCGCACTCAGCCACGCCCATGACGCCCAGCTAACGGCGTTGTTGCACTTTAATGTTGACGCAGCACTTACAGTGCAATTCCGTTACAAACGAATTAAATTATTTATTTAAGTTGAGTTTATGATCATGTGAGTGCATTATAGCGCACAAACAACAGCAACAACAACAAATTGCAAAAATTGCGAAGACATCACCATTTTCTGCGTGCTTTTGTCCAAAAATGTCCATGGAAGGCGGCGAACTCATTAAATTATGGCCTTGCCAGCAGAGATGTATATGTATGTGCGTGTATGTATGAGTATGTGTATGATTATGTGTATTTGTATGGGTATATGTATGTCTGTATTTGTGTGCGTAAGGCTCCATGTATGTGCGTATTCAAATGTCTTATGCGCGTTGCTTCCATTAAAACTTGTTGTTCGCCGCAGCGACGCCACCCTGGGTGTAAGGCGCTCGGCCGCTTTGGCGCCGAAAAATATGCAAATCGCTTTCATTAAAGCTCATTCGGCGCAGCACTTCGCTTATTTGCGCCTAATGATGATCTATGTTTATGCAGCATAACAACAACGAATAAAAAACAAAATTTTCTCTCAATTACTTACCGATATTCTGGACAGCCTGAGTGTTAATATGAAAAATTTCGCAGTTTTAGTCTTCAATTAATGCTGAAAATGCAAAAATAATTAATAAAACAATAGTTAGTGCTTAGAAAAAAGAAAACAATTTTTATGATAAAATATTTCATTTCATGGCATTAAATTTGTTTTTATTTTTCATAGAGGAGTGCGACTTTGATAAGCTAAATGCGCTCCCAAATGTAGGCCACGTTTTCATTATAAGCAGTTTAAATTTGCATATACAATACATACGAGTATATGATATCATATAACTTTAATATTTGTATCTTGCATTCTTTTTTCGTTTGCATGTTTGTTTCACATTTTTAATATAAAACTTGGCCTTAGAGCGACTTCTTTCGACTATCGTATGTTTATAAGGGACACACATAGTATGAAATCTTAAGCCTTTTTATATAGACCAAAACAGAGCAATCGTTCCTGGCTTAGCATAGTGAAACGCAAAATTCGTGGTTTTTTATACAATATAATTCCCTTTACAGGTGAAGCACTGATTATAGCGACTTTTCAGCCTTTGGATACCATTTTAGTAGTACGCTTTGTCATTTTCTTCAGTTACTTCGATCACCTCTTCATTCGATGAAAATATCTTCCTATCGAGCACCCTTTTGAAATCTGAGAGCAGGAGATAGCCGGTAAGGCCAGATCTAGAGCATACGATGGATGGGGCAGCAATCTGAAAGCTAACTCATGGCTTTTTGCCATCATTTTCACTGATCGTTTTCATAATTTTTCTGAAGCTCTACTTCCTTTTTCTTAAAATGCGGCCGTTTTCCCGCCGATTTCGTTCTTTAAGCGGTCCAATAACGCCATGTAAATGTCACAATTGATGATCCTTCCTTCTTCTAGGTAGTCAATAAAAATTATTCCAAGTGTCATCCCAAAATATAAACTACCTTGCCAGCCGACTGTAGCACTTTTTCACACTTTGAAGCCAGTTCTTTATGTGCAGTTCTCTCGGATCACTGTCGATTGGACTTTCGAGTGGTTTCAACGTTTTCAAAGTCGTCGTGAGGACATAAATGACGATCCACATGTGGATCACACATAATCCGTGATTATCGGAAATTCCATTGAAACTGTGCGTGAATTCATCAAGAATCAGCCGAAATCATCATTCAAATTCATGGAAACGGAATTGAACATTTCCAAAACATCGATTTATCGCTCTTTGACTGAGCATTTGGGCATACGAAAAGTGTGGGCACTGTTTGTTCCGCACAAAATGACTGACGATCAAAAATTGCTCAGAATCCAACATTCGAAGTACGATTATTTGACCAAAAACCACATTTTAACCATTAACCGCTCCACGTATTCACCCGATATGGCACCGTTCGATTTCTTCCTTTTCGAAAAAATTCATTTGCTAAAATTCTCAAGATAAAAGAAACCAAGTGGGCTTCAGCTTCTTCATAGTTTATGCTAGATGAGAGAGTGGTGGTGAATGGATCAATGAATGCGGGGCGGGGGGCTGCCACTAAGTTTTCAATATATCTAAGTGGTCACAATCCACTCCGATGGTATAGATTTGAGTCCGCTGACTATGCGCTCGAAACTAGTGAAAGAATGTCTAGACTCCTTATATCTATCATCGAGTTATTTTTTGATTGAATGACTGCCTATAACGGTATTGCATGAAACTGTAAAGCTGCTGAGCTTGCTAGAACAATCATCTCATTTAGGAACGGGTAATAGCTTCTTTGGCTTCCTGTGGCTCACTACCGGACTCTTGGCCCTCAGAATAAATCAGCAAGCGTTCGTTAACTACCAGCTGCTGTGCAGTCGCAAGGTTCCTCTGATTCAGGATAAATCGGCAGCTGTCTAGGGACCTCTTCGCGCTCAGCAAGGTTCATGTTTCAGTTGCTCTGACTATACAATCATCAATCGGAACTCAAGGAAAGATATTGAATATATTAACTGATGCCAGCTGCATTAGTTGTTTGGAAGAAGATGAGATAAAATCTAATTCGTCAAATCAAGGCAAAAAATCCAGTGTCTGTTTAGCGGCCGTCTCTCAGTTAAGTTCTGGTTAAAAAAAAAATGTATATAGTATGTAAAGAAGAAGTCTTGGTTAAGATAATCAGAACTTAACTAACAGGTGGCTGCTAACCAGAAATTGAGAAAACGGTCTTAATGGGATAATGGAAATGAGATCAGTCATCTAATGTAAGAGGTGGTTCTACCTCGCCGTCGAGCCGCAAAAGGTCAAAAATTAACCAGAGATCTCAGGTGTCACACTCAAGCCTAGCCGTCACCATATCAGCGTTGCTGAAATAAGGAAAAAGAAAGCCGTTAATTCATTTCGGACCATCATGCAGGCTCTACTTCTACCTATATCCTTGGTCACCAGCAGCTTGTGTCTTCAATCTCAGTCCAGAGATGCCGTTACTCCTAAGCCACGGTTCATCGGCTTCGTCTATTTTTAGACGTCATGGCCACCGCACCTGAAGCCAGAGCGCCATCGGTCCTGGTATCAGTCGGGAGTATCTTGAGGACCACCCGTTTGAAATCATAGCTTAAGGTTCCCTTTGTTTTTACTGAGAGTACGGACGGACTCCGCATTTAGCAGAATGCAGCCCCTTCAGTCATCTGTGGGCAGTGACGAGTTGCGTTATCTGAGGATTTCCTCAGTCGCACTCGGAGAGGAAGGTTCAGCTGGTAGCTAAACGTGAGACCTAGAGTGAAGCGGAAGGTTCGCCTTGTCCATAGGCACCCCTCCAAACTTCCCCTACCCGGGAGACTGCCTCCTTATTTGCCTTACTTTTCGGCCTTATTTTATGCTTAACATTCGAAATAAGATTGCAAAAACCATATCCTAGATGTAGGCAATAAAAAATTCCAAAAAAATTTAATAACTAAATATTTAAGAAATCTACTTTCAGGCGCTTGTAGGCAGAAGTATATATTAATTTTAATATTCGCTTATAAAGTAAAGTCTTTTATTTATTTTTCGGAAATATTTTTCCAAAGAATATGTTTTTTCGGTAAAAATGCATGTTCTTCCATCACAACTAATTGCTGTTCTTCTCAACATTCCGTCACAAAGTTCTCCCTCTACAAATCTCTCGATTTACTTTAATAACACTACAGATGCACACACATATACCCACCTACATATATAATCACAAACACACCCACATTGCAAGTGGCAAACATTTCAAGTACTTCACGCGCCCAGCAGATTGATGCCAACACTAGAAAGTTTGTTGGCAAAAAAAAAGTTGATAATAAACTTTAATTAAAACTCTTGCGAAATTCATTGGATGCGGTTGTATGGTTGTTTGCCGTAGACATTTCTCAAAGTGGGGCAAAATTGCTGAAGTGCTTAACTAATTCTTATTTTCTTGCGTTCATTACTCGCCAAGTAAGTTTCTTTGCTTTGCTCTTCAACAACCACTTGCTAGTTAAGGAGACATGACCACAACAGGAAGCAAATTGAGAACAAGTTAATGGACAAGAGAATGATATGAATGCTTATGCTTTTTTGTTATTTTTAGAAATTAGGAGACTTTGGTCAGGCACTTCAAAAAGTACTTAATTCTTGCAACACATTGGGTTTGAGATTAATGGGAGTGATATGATAAAGGACTTAAATTTTTGCAGTCTATAGTCTACTCTAGCAATGATTTCATGGGACACAGTACATTTTCTAACGTAACCTACGGCACAATAAGTGTTTTGAAAATGTTCTGAAGTAGCAGCAAATTTAAAAATAAAATAAAAAAATGTTGCCTACATCCAGGCGCAATAATAAAAAAAAATTAGCCAAGTCGCACACCAAAAAAATTGAATACTAAACCAGTCATTAGTATTTTTCTCACAGTGTACTTGAAATTAACTTAATAGACGTCTAAAAATAAATTTAAAAAATATTGGCTACTTCCAGGCGAAAAATTTAAATTTTTTAGCAAAGTCGCACACACAAAAAAGTGAATATTAACGCCGCCACTAGGAATTTTACTTACAGCGTACCTAAAATAAGCTTATTAGTCATCTAAAAATAAAGTTTAAAAATGTTGCCTACATCCAGGGGCAAATTTAACATTTTTTTTAACAAAGTCGCACACCCCAAAATGTGAATACTAAAGCAGTCATTAGTGATTTTTCTCACAGTGTACTCGAAATAAACTTATTAGACGTCTAATGGCAAAAAGCAAACTGCCAACTAAGCTGTTGAGTGTGTGAATCAAAACATTTGAGCCAACAAGCTCGTCCAAAAATGACTCTGCTTAGTGATGACATTTCCACCAACAACTACATGCACATACATAATTACGCAGACATTGCTATGTACATCACATACGCTTGATGCGGGCGCAAATGACCCACAATGAATGTGACAACTACGAAAGCTAAAATAATATTCTAGACTTGCCTCTTAACTTCACCAACTCTCCGCTGACGCTCACATTCGCTTTTAGTGGTGAAATATAATCTAATAAAAAAATTTCCTCAACTGACC